>JZKD02S2035569.1:664919-703059 GCA_000966675.3 Picea glauca | reverse complement strand
GAGATACCAAAATTTGGAATAAATAATATTGTACAATTGTTCCTTTTGCATGTCTTCATCCTCATTTCTAGTCATATTCATGGATACATCCTTGGTGATGATGGAAAGAAGGGATTACAGAAACTACTCTATAACCCCCAATCACTATCAACTTGAACATGGTATACACTCTGATCCCTATGACTCCTGAAACAATCGCCCCCAGTGAACATAGTGTGACCTCAAACACACTAAAAGATGAATACATTATGGTTCTAAACATAGTAACATCATAATAGATTGACCCTTCTAATACACTATGACTCTTAACCCCTATAACACTTGATCTCTCAATTCTCCCAATTTATTTATTTCAAATTATTGTTATGATGCTTTTAGAAAAGTATGAGGTTAATTAATATGTCATTTATGGTCAACAATATCTTTGTCATGAAAGTATCATGCCATGGTATAAAATATTGATCACTATAACCCTCCTTGGACATAGTATACCCCCCAATCTCCATGAACCTTGAATTAAATTGTCTCCCCTAACCCAATCACCCCTTCACACATTATGACCCAAAAACTCATGTTAACCCCTAAGGCACTATGGACACTAACAATTAATCCACTAATATTCTATGACCACTAATAATTATGGTCCTAGACATTCTGTACCCACTGATCCCTATGAACCTTAGCATGCCTAACCCTTGAAATGATCAACATGTTTCATTAAGAAACCATAAAGACATGAACCCCCTAAGAAACTCTAATCCCAAACACACTAGTCCCCTGTAAATGCATTAACCTCTTAAGACATGATTATCTCAAGCAAACTAACCCTCTCATACATTGAACCCTTAATACATTATTACTTTGAACACACTAACCCCCTAATAGAATTTGATAATTGATCCATTTGATTCTTGATGAAATAACCTCCTAATAATTATGACTTTGAACACAATGAATCCCTATTATATGATAACCCCCAATCAATATCAACTTGAGCACGGTATACCCTTTGATCCCTATGACTCTTAAAACAATCAACCCTAGTGAACATAGTGTGGCCTCAAACACACTAAAAAATGAATACATTATGGATCTAAACATAGTAACATCATAATATATTGACCCTACTAATACACTATCACTCTTAACCCCTATAACGCTTGATATCTTAATTTACCCTTTTTATTTATTTCAATTTTATTATAATGCATTTAGAAAAGTATGAGGTTAATTAATATGTCATATATAGTCAACAATATATTTGACATTAAATTATCATGTCATGGTATAAAATATCGATCACTATAACCCCCCTTGGACATAATATACCCCCCAATCTCCATGAACCTTGAATTAAATGGTCTCCTCTAACCCAATCACTCTGTCACACATTATGACCCAAAAAAAGATGTTAACCCCGAAGGCACTATTGCCACTAACCACTAATCCACCAATATGCTATGACCACTAACTATTATGGTCCTAGACATTGTGTACCCCCTAATCCCTATGAACCTTGACATGCCTAACTCTTGAAATGGTCAGCATGTTTCATTAAGAAACCATGAAGACATGAGCCCCCTAAGAAACTATAATCCCAAACACACTAGTCCAATATAAATGCATTAACCCCTTAAGACATTATTATCTCAAACAAATAAACCCTCTCATACATTGAACCCTTAATACATTATTACTTTGAACACACTAACCCTCTAATAGAATTTGATCATTGATCCATTTGATCCTTGATGAAATCACCTTAATTGTAATGTAGATTTTGATCATTTGATACTATACACCTTAACGGATGATAATGTACCCCCTTTATCTCTCCCAGAAGAATGTTATCAATAATTTTGAATATTTCTAGAGGATGGGGTAGTACACCTTGGGTAGGTGTGCGTAAGTTTTATAAATTTCACATGAATCACTTAAATATTTCTTAGGGAAGGAACTCATTAATGTAGGGTTAGGTGTAACCCCTTTCCCAATGGTTATAGGACTCATTAGAAAAATGGTCATTTGTGTCGTGTTATCCCTAGAGTTGGATTGAAAGTAGCATTAGGTATGACCTAGGAACCTATGTTTCCAAGGTTCCTAGCCATTGAATTGATTATAATGCCTTGCACCAAAACATTCCTTTGAAAGTATTATTTTTCCTGCAAGAGGAGGATCTTTGTCATTATGTAGCTAGGTATCCTATATTTTGTACCTTGATATGTGAAATAGATATTGGAATCTCTAGTCGTACTCTTTAATAGGTTCTCCCATAATTTACTTCATTTCCTTTAGCTCAATGAAACTTTGTTGTTATATCTTTGGCTTTTGGAATTCAACTAGAAAGTAAATTATTCACAATACCATAAGTGTTAGACCAAAATAAGTGACAAAATAATGTTATCAATAATGTTGAATATTTGTAGAGGATGGGGCACACCTTGCGTAGGTACGAGTAAGTTTTATAAATTTCACATGAATCACTTGAATATCTCATAGGGGGTTTCTTGTCAATTTATTGATTATTATAATTAGTTAAGAACAAAAAACAAAGGCACACCCCTAAGACATTCTAAGAAAGCACAAGTAATCCATAAGTGCTAAAAAGGGCCTTCTAAATGACCTTCTATTAGGGGTGATGGAATCCACTTGTAGGGATAAACCTATGATTATCCACTTAATTTCCTCTTCTAATTGGGGAAAAATCAATAGTTTCCTGATGTTCTAGTCGATCATATGTTCTACCTCATATTCATTTTGGTCATGATTAATTTTCCTTCCCCTTGTAATAGGAGGTCAGGGAATTGGTGTATATTTTAATCTTGTACAATATTTACTACACACATATTTTTAGTAAAAGAACAAAAAAGATACAATGGAAAATACAAAATACCCAACATTTGGGGCATTCTATTTCAATTATTAACAAAAGAAAATTTTTTGGCAAAATTCATGTGAGCTTGTGCTATTGGTTTCACATTGTATTCCTTTTTTTTACCTAATTCCCCCTTTGGTTCCTCTAATTCCTCTTCTTATGCCTCTAACTCCTCTCCATATAGAGTTTTTTCTCAACCCTATGTAGTTTTGAATTGGAAAAAGGAACACCAACAATAAGAGGAGGATGCAGTAGAAGAAAAAATAATCCCAAAGAAAACTAGGAGGAAAACAAACAAGGCCCTTTAATTCCCTAATTATGCTCTATATATACCTAATCATGTGTTGTAGATCCATAATTAGGCCACAAACGTACTTAATTAGGAAATATGGATCCTTTTTAGGCCCTAAATATATAATCAATCCTTGTAACTCCAAAAATAGGCCATGTATATCCACAATTAGGGCCCATGAATCATGTATTAGGGACTAAATTCTTAGTTATTCATCGTCAATTCATAGCTTAGGCCCCAAGGATCATTCTTGTTGTGCTTAATATTTGAAGTTGGGCCTATAATCCTCTGTGTAATTGCAATTCATGTGTCTCATCGTGACCAAATATCCTTAACAATGATGCATGTACCTAGGGAAAGCATGGAAGAAATGACCTATTGATTGGATCCTTTGGCATGACTAGCCAATGTTCTATGATGTAAGTGGCCTATTTCAAAATGGGAATTTAACTCATATATATGGCCATAAGATGCATGGGAAAGTTATTCATTAGAATTTTTTTGGGGGGAAAGAAAGACAATGGAGTAGTCAACATGTCAAATATAACTCCTCATGGTTTGAGAGTTATGGTCTTACGAAGTTGGAGGACCCTCATATGTAGGCTTGAAGCCCCAAAAGGTCAAAGAAGTCAAAGAACCTTGAAAAGAAGAAATTATTATTTAAATGGTAAAGAAAAGTGACAATGTCAACGAAGAATATTTAAATGATAAATTAATGGAGAAATTTATAATTATGGAAAGTTGTTAACCCTAAACATGAGGAAAATAGGTTAAGTGACCTAGAAATGGGTTAAGTGACCTAGAAGTGGGTTAAGTGACCTAGAAGATGCTTCTAAGGAAGATACTTGGAGATGACTAATGACCCTGTGATCTAATGATCATTGGGTGACAACTGTCATGAAGGGTGATGACTAAGACTAGGGGAAACTTTCAATTCAAGGCTGGGAATGACCAGGTCCACATCAAGTGAAGGAAGAATATTAAAAAGGTACATGTGTTGTCCAATTCCATGTCAACAACAACACATCCCACTCTCGAGAAACTATATGATAGCATAACAATTTAATATCATTAATTAGTTATTGTTAATAAAGGAAAAATTTAATAAATGTGTAATATATTAAATCTACATCAACATATAATAATTACCTTTCACAGTCCTTATTTTACCTTTCCGTAATAGGATCTCCCCTTCAAATTTGTTAGTGGAGTCGAGATGCCAAATGCGAGGCACATTCATATTTTCTGCTAATTTAGGTAGATATTGAATAATATACACCATGCATTGATATACCATATATCCCTCAACCATAGAACCCTCCGGACGTGCTCTTTGTCTAACAAAATCCTTCAGTGATTTCAAGTGCCTCTCCACCATACACATTGACCTTGTGTGTATTGGTCCACATAATTCAATCTCCTCAACTTAGTGTATGAGGTAGTGTCCTTGTGCATTGAAAAATGATGGAGGTAGATATTGTTTCATTTGACACATTAGTCGGGGAATTTCTCTCTTCCAATACCTTATATCTTCTTTATGGATTTATTTTGATGATAACCACCTACAAATGTTGATTCAATAAAATAATATCAAGGCGTACATAAATTTGCAGATAAAAGATAATATGTCTATAAGTTCCTCTACAAATCACACAAGAAGTACATTTTCCTTATAAAACAATACTTACCTCATATATTTGACAAGTACATAAATAATTTGTTTTATGCTATTGTCAAAGTCATCTGGGAGAGATAAAGGTAGAACATACTGTAATGAAAAACAAATAATTATTATTTGTTTCCAAAAAATGTGTATCAATAAGGAAATATATTATAACCTACTAATTACCTTAATGAATGTATGCTAGTCATCTATTTTAACCCCACCAAAATCACCTTTTTTAGTTAAGATATTTTGTATGTTCGATGAAAACCCTGTCGGAAACCTAATTTTTCGAATGACCTCTTTTACAATATTGCTCTGTTTCTCCGTCAATAACCAAGGAAGACTAGTATTTTGTTCATGACCATCGCCATTAGAATTAATAATAACACTTTGCAATGTGTGATTAGCTTCCTGGATGTCATAACAAATCTTTCCAATTCTCTCTTTATTAGTCCTTCCATCTAATATTCACCATAACAATTCTGTTATGTTCTTCCCGATATGCATTGTATCAAACAAATGAACTATTTGTAGGTTCTCGTAGTATGGCAATATACTGAATTGTATCAGGTAACTTTTCATTCCTCATGGAAGCCCATTCGTGCCTTAAGGACATTCATGAAACATCAACAAATTAAAATTAACACTAATTAATGGGACAAAATGAAATTAACCAAAGATTTATATAATAGGTCATACATAAATAATTTGCGTACCTTGACGACTTCTAATATATTCCAAATTCCATAGGCGAGGTGTCATTCTTCGTGGTTTTTTTGCGTTTTCTTCTTTACCATTGAATTTTTCTTTGTATGTAGTTCGATAACTATGGTTCTTAGGCAAAAAGTGCCTATACCCATCAAACACTTCCTTTGCTAAAATCCTTGAATGAAGAAATATTATCCTTGGACCACAAACTGGGCATGCAAATTTACCCTTTGTTTGAAGACGTACAAGATATATGAATAAATGTAGCATCAAATTAGAGTTACAATTTAAAATAATGCATGATTTTTTCAATAAATATATATAATATTAAATTACAAAATAAAGTAACAATATACCACAAAAATGTGTTAACTCAAGAGCATCATGAATTTTCCATGATAGTATTCTGTGGAATTGAAATCGTGTTTTCCCTATTGGTCTAGAGATGTCATACATAGTGACGCCAACCCATAGCTTCAACAACTCATCGATGAGAGGCTCAATATATACGTTCATATCTTTAACCTGGTACCTACCTAATTGGTTCAACATACTACATGATTAATTATACTTATCTAGATGTCATGATATATAAGAGAAATAATTACCATGCAAGAAACAAAGAAATGCAATATTTTTTCATACTTTAAAGAAAATAAAAGATAATTAAATACATGGAACAATCATTGCCAACATTGTTTTCTCTCTCTTGATCGACATCCAAGGAGGAAGGTTATTGTTTATAACAAAAACATGCCACACTGAGTATGTAGAATGAAGCTCTCCAAATGGATTGACACCATCAAATTCCAACGAAAGTCTAACATTACGAGGTTCTTCTTTAAAAATTGGCCACTTTTCTTCAATGTAGTTCAATGTAGAACCATATGCAGGCATTCGAAAAACATTGTTTCAACTTCTGTTCTTTGCATGGAAATCCATAATTTATGTTATACTTTGGCACCTAAACAACTGTTGGAAACGTGTAATTATCGGAATATAATGAAACACTTTGCGAGGCACCTTCTTTGATGCTTTATCAATTCGATATCTACTTATTTGACATTGTGGGAATTCATTTTCTAATTCATATTGTCCATAATATATGATATGATCATTAGGACATGCATCAATAGCCTGATAGTCCATTCCAATTTCTTTCATAATCTGTAGAAAAATATTTGACGTCGGTAATAGAACATCACCTAACAATCTACAAAATTGTAAACAATAAGTCAATGTAAAAAATATTAATCATCAATATATCTTCCAATATACTAATTTACAAATTAGAAAACAATAGAAATATAGGAAAAAATTCAACCTTTTAAGTATTTGTGAACATGAAGGCATAAATAATTAACAAATTAAATAACTTAATATCTGTGTGAGACATCTGTTTGATAAACCATTCAAAACCTTCAGGTTCACCAACAACAATATAGCAGATGAATGATTTCTTGTTGATCCTTCATAAAGAGGTTTACGTGACTTCTTCAGTAGAGGATCGACATCATGATTATCATCCTGGTTGTCCTCATCCATTGAAGAAAATGTGTCTTGGATCAATCTATGTATCTCATCTTCCTAATTTGAATCACTAACATTATATCCATCCATATCATGATTAATAACTTGATCAGCATCTTCAATATTCTGATCTTGAATTTCATCTCCCTGTAAAGTAGTATTTATGCTAGTACTTGGAAAATAACTCTCTGGAGGTCGACATTTTTGGGGCATCGTCTATATATTTAAAAACAATGTAGAAAAGTTATCATGTATATAAAATATAAAAATCTTGATAAGAAATATTACTAAAATTCATGACATACTGATTATTACAGAGAATGCATTAAATATTGAATCCTCTTACCAAGGGATGATATTCATAACCCCCTTGGGCGTGCCCCTTCTCCCTACAATGTCTTTTGGCTGTTGCTATTAAAAGTATTCTTTTTTGCAAGCCTCTGCAATAATAGAAAAGGAAATAACATTTTCCGTCGCCCCTCACCTCTAATGTTTCTCTTAACCGAGCAAGCTTCCTGTCATTTTCGTTCATTGTGACAAATCCTTGTCCCGGCAAGTAATTGTCTTATCTACACCATACCAAACATTAATTTGTCAATGTTTTATATTTTAGCTACTCCTTTCGATTATGATATGTTTATTTATAGTGACCTACAATCCTCACAATTATTTCTTCTAAAACATTTTGACATGATTTTTTTATTATTATCGATTAACTATTAAGATAGATATGCTTCAATTTGTACTATAGAGTATTGTGTACTGAATAACCATGGAAAATAATTACACACCATTTAACGAAAGTGGTCAAAATTTCTCAAACTTGAATCACTCGACACCATACACTAGCCTTTAAGTTGTTTTGTAGACAAAATGTCAATCTTTGAAATTCACCACTAAAAAAAGAATACCAACCACTTGTCATCCACAATTGGGTTGGGTTGGTTTAAATTATGATGTGTTGATTTTCATCTACATACAATGGTCACAATTTTATGCTACTTACAGTGGTCACAATTTTGTTTTCTAAGACACTTTGGTATGTTCTCATTTTTCATTGTCTCACTAGTAGATTTCATCATGTTATTGTAGATTTCGCCATGAATTTTTTATATTTTAGATACTAATCCTTATTAATAATGTATAAACAATTTACATCAACTACAAACTAAAGTTCATCACTACATCTAGAATTGCGTGTGATTATAAAAAATTTAGAGAAACAACATCACATATCAGAAAAGGGTATGTGGATTTTATTGAGAAAGTTGAAACAAATATACTTTATTTATATTGGAAGACTATGGTATATAATCATAAGTGCATTTCTTAAAGGTGATTATTCATAAGCCAAGAAAGTTAAAGGTGGCTAACCATAAGCTAAGATGGTTGAAGGTGGTTAGTTAAAAGTGATTGTTATGTGCCTAATCACGACATAGATAACATTTTTATAATAAGGTCATATGTGTACGAATGTTTTCTTTATATAATAATGATATATATACCTAACATAATTTTAGGGTTAGTGTTTATGTATCTTATTAGTCCTTGCTAAAGTAGGGAATATAGCAATTGATTGCAAGTCAAAATCATTTTGACTTTTTTAAATTTACAAAAGTTTCAACAATGTTTTATAATGTTTTGTTGTGCATGCTTAAATAATGGATGATCTCTCGTACATTGATAATTATATGTAATACCAATAGGTTATCTTGTCACTAATGCCAACCTACCCATTATTTATGACAATATGTTAAGGATAGTAAAGAATTTATGTGGAAGAGGGAAATGTTATTAATATTTCTCTGGGTGAGGTGAATCTTTCGGAATAGTCTCTTCTTGAATATTTGGCAATCTTATGCCTCTTTCATTGAAATTAGAGGCTTCCTCGATTTTTTTTTTTTACAAGTTGAAATTGCAGTTTTCTTCTTTGTTTTACTATTTTATCTTCCACACTCATGCATTATATCTCTTTGTCTATGGAAAATAATGTGATTTCTATTTAAAATTTGTGAATATTATGGGAAGATCTCGTAAATATTATGGAATCTACATACCCTTTTCCATAGAATATACTAACTAGATCCAAAAACAAAAGACATGAAATATGGTACTACACATATTATAATATATTATCAAGGAAAAAACAAGCTACATGAAATTTGGACATTTGAACAAAAATTTACAAGTTAAATGAGTACATCAATAAAAAAAGAACATACTAAC
This sequence comes from Picea glauca, assembly GCA_000966675.3. Lineage (NCBI taxonomy): Eukaryota > Viridiplantae > Streptophyta > Pinopsida > Pinales > Pinaceae > Picea > Picea glauca. The sequence continues at coordinate 693,762 of JZKD02S2035569.1, read as the reverse complement.
CTTGCAAGTTCAAAATCCGAGCTATGTAGATCGAGAATTGGATTTGTTCAACCGATGGGTGATGGAAAAAAAAAATAGCTCAAACAAAAGCCAATAATAGTGTCGCAACTATAGCAATTATGTCGCAAAGTCTCTTAAAGTCATCTATATATAGATTAAATAGTCAACTAGTCATTAACACCAACCAATGAGATAAGAAAAATTTCCATCGCTATTGCAATGAAAGTTCGTCACTATTGTGACGGAAATCTCAACTAGATTAAAACAAGATTTTTGTGCATATTGCGATGAACTTTCGTGGAAATAATGACGAAAATCCTGCCATGTTTAAAAAAAAGATGAAACTAGTGGATGCATGAAAAAACTCCATGGAATAATCTACCCATATGTAGTAGTATCGGTGAATGTGTTATTCTCTTAGCCATGAAGTCTCTTAGGCCTTTATTTTTCTGTTCTAGAGCTTCCTCTTCTTTTCTTCGGGTTTGATCTTTCTCAATATAGGTTTTTCCTAGTAACATAGCAAATGGGGCATTTTTCTCAATAAATTTAACAACCTCAAATTCTTCCTCTGTCGAAGTTCCATGAGAAGTCATAGATGTCTGGTAAGTATTCCACATAGGGTTATCATATTTTCTCTAAATAATCCTATTCCTCCCAATGAAGGAATCATAACAGGCTTTCCCAAAATTTCCCAAAATTTCCCAGGTTCTTTCTGTCATGATATTCACTTGTGTTTCCTCATCCAAAACACATTCTATGTCGAAGTATCCTATTCTTGTTTCTGTGCACTCTTTTTCTTTGAATATCTCTGATAAGTTGATATCTTTATGGTCATTCAAGGTTTCTTTCATTTGTAGTAATACAGTCTCTGATTCTTTCCAGGTTTCTTCCATGGTCTTAGTTTCTTGGTCTCCTCAGGGTTTTCTTGTCTCATATTCATTCTTTCAACCTTATCAATCATTCTAGGGAAATCCAGAACTTCATGGTCCATAGATTTACAACAAAGACAACTAGGTTTTCTACCAGGGCATTCCTTACAAAGATGTCTCGGTCTTCTGAAACTGTAACAAATATTTAATCCTCTCTTTATCTTAAATGATCCCCAACCTTTCTTGTACTGCCCACTAGGATCATGGTGGCTAACCTGCAGAAAATTCTTCCTAGGATATTGCATCCATTTGTTAGCCTGAAAATCTTTTTTATGCATAGGAATACCATATCTTTCAAAATTTCTATTAGATCTACTCATATCAATTCTTCTTTCTTCTAAATGTGCCCTATTTTTTAGACTAGGACAAAATTTATCAAACATACCTATATCCATACTTTTGAAACAAAAATGTCCACTTATATTACCTTTAACAGAGCAGAGAGCTTTCAGGTCTTATCTCTTCAATCAAAATTTTTCATTATTCTTACCTTTAACAAAGCACAAAGCTTTCAGATCTTACCTCTTTTTTTCAGATATGCCTCATTTCTTAGTACATATCTTCATAAGACAATTAGATAATTGCGTACTCGGGAAATAGATCTATGCACAAATCTTCCTCTTTTCCTCAGTTCCCAACAATCACAGTTTCAAGTCCCGACAACAAAACCATTTTTTGGCACAAGGTCATACCCACTATTCAACGCTTCAACAACACACCAACAAAACCCTAAATACTGACCCTTTTGGCAACACCTGTGAAGCAGATGAAGTCTCACCCGAGGTAGAGGAAAGGGTTGTTGCAAGAATCAGATGTTTGCAACCTAGCCGGGACACAGATCTGTGATTACAATACCTTAACAAATCATTTAGCATTTATCATTCCTTAGTATCTAGACTTTGTTTACAACGCAAATATATCCTAATTACAGAGCAGCACAGTGTTCAACAAGATCCAACACATTCAAGCACTAAGAACATCAAAATAAACAAGATCTGGTACTCATTCACATCACCAAGCACTAAGCTATCATATAAGATACATCTAAACATACATTATTGTACTAAGAATAAAAAATATGAGAAATAAAACAATCATAATGTACAAGGAAGAGATAACATGGGATATACGTGGTTCACTCCCAGCCTACAGCTACGTCCACCAACTCTTCTTCTCTTTATTTCCTTCTGTCAATCATCTACATGCATGGAGCCATAGGATCCTACTCCACATAGGACAGGATATTTGCGTGCACTCCACCAGATCCTCCTTCCTCGAGCTAGGTTACAACACAAATCCCACTTGAAATCTATACAAGATTCTTACATCCACTTACACTTAGCTCTGCCAGTGTCCAACATAGCATGCACAAAGAATTTATAACTATCACTTGCACTTAGCAGAACATCACACATATGCACATATTGTCTCCTCTTACATTGCCTAGACATCTATTTATAAATTACAAAAGGGCCTAGACATGGGTAAACACATGGGCCAACATCTTCATACCCGTTACATAAGCCCGAAACCCAAAAATCCCTAAAAGGGGTCCGAGATCTCGTGATCTCTGCTTCGACTTGCGCTCTACCTTTGACATCTTGTCGAATTCCCAAAAAGGGGTCAAAAATGACCAAGGATATTAAAAACTTGGTCAAGGGCCAACATAAACCCTCGTGGGGCACAAAACCCAACAAATCTTCTTCAATATAGATTATTCAACAAGTACAATGTCTCTCTCAAGAAAGATCTCACCAAACAGAACATAAACCAGAAACCCTAACCAGAATAGGGTAACAGACCACTTGACCAAGATAGTCATCTAATAGATAACCAAAACCCTTCACAAGAACACCCTTCCTCTGTAGTAAAGTTTGCTTATGAAACTTGCACACTTTTACTTGTGTGAGAGAGCTTGTTTTGTTTGTTGTCCAGGTGAGGTGCTTAGCCTCTTATAAATACAAGTTGATACACCCATAATTAGATCAAGGCTGACTTGTACACTTTACCCTTTCTAATTTACAATTGAATTTTTCTAGGGGAACAATAGGGCCAAATTTTACAAAGGCACAATAGGGACGACTTTAAAAATATAGCATAATATTATTATTTAGGGTTTTGTCTTGGTTTAATACAATATTTGATAATAAGAATATCTTCCAAAGCTACTCCAACTTCAACAACGAAATCCCTTTATCTTGTGAAAAGGTGAGTAAGAATTTGAGAGCCATCAATTCTGCAAAATTGTTTAATCCTAGGCCTAATCCTACTTTTATGTTGAAAGAATGAGTATCCGATAAAAATAGGATTTCCCCTCCACATATTTGGATGTCAATCTGTGTTGCTCAATCAAAAAAATCCCAGGGTATTGATTTGTCTACATCTTCTGTGCTAACCACCCTTGGAGGGGGTATGTTTTTCTTTTGTGGGAAATGGGATAGAATGTCAAGACAATGTATTTATATGTGCTCTGGGATGGATGTGATATATTTAAAGATTTCAGCATTTCTGGCTAGCCAAATGCCCTACATGATAAGAAGGGGTATTGCTTTAATGTTTTCATTTGCTCTGGAAAATGGATGTACCTTGTAACCCTATTTTGAAGCCCACGCGACCGCTTTCAATAATTAGACACTCCTTAATTTCTCTTTCCCGTCCCTGTGACCTTTGTACTTCTTTCTTAATATGAAATTAGTAACCTTTCATGCTAACAACTCGCCATGTAGGAACCATCAACATTGTCATTAATGAGCGAAACACTCGAGGAGATCTCCCATTAATATGCATTAAACCAAGATTTCATCTCAAACACGGGTCGTCACATTGGCCCGTTCAGGAAATATCCAATCATTAATTTCCCATTGTCGTATCCTCCATGTTTGCACTTCAATGTATGCAATTACTAGTTTTTAATGCTAATAGTGCATCATGCAACAACCCTCGAAATTCTCATTAATGAGAAAAAGTCTCGAGGATATCTCCTATTCACATGCATTGGACCAAGATTTTCATAGGGTCATATTATCCCTTCCAAATTTTCATTTCAAACATCGTCTAGAGAAAACAAATGTTTTTGTAAACTTATGGCAACAGATCGACAACGGTTCTGTGGATGTACAATGAATATCTTCGGACGTCAGGACTAGAACTTCCAATGGTCTAGGGCATACTCTTACTATTCATCCCATTCCTCCCAGAACGAAGTGATTTGGACCTCTGGAATCGCTCATGCAAGCTGCGTCCCTAAGTTTTTTTACTATAAGGAGGTGGTCTCTTGGTGCCCCAAAAAATATATTTCAAGCCAAAGAATTATTCCACTTTGCGACCATTATCCTGTTTCTTTTTCACCTCAGGTCTTTCACAATATGTTAATATCTTTAGAGCCAACATTGGCCTTCAGAGGACAAGACTGCAAGCAGTTCCTAGAAAAACATGATAATGGGTTGGACCACTTACCTTAGTTCCTCGAAGACCCGACAATAGTACCTGAAGATATCATAAAGTTGCTGGTCAATTCCTTCAGAAATCCATTACGAGAGATTGCTTGATTGTTTACAAGAATAATGAGATAGGACTCCATGAAAAGCATTTCCCTTATAGTTATTTATATTTTTTACTTCACAGTCAAGGAACAATTCATTTTCATTTGGGGGACGGTGATTCCCATTGAAATTTGTTCCCAACTGTCATGATTCAAAGAATCGAATAAATTTTATATGTCATCCTACTTTATTTTCGCAATAGTCCACTACTCTCCATTTCCAAAACTGTCTATGTCCAAGAAAATAAACTATGATTTCAACCCAGTAACATTCTGGTACGAGGCCTTGTGGAGGCACAAGGTCTCCGATTGTTTTTATGAGGTTTTTAATGACTTTGTCTCAGTTTTCAAAGATTTATTGTTAGGAAAGGATGTTCCCTGGATGTCTAACCATGCAACCAAGTTTTTGGACAAAAGGGGGACACTTGAACAAAAGGAAAATTATAGTGTACTAATGATATTTGGCTCCAAGGAAAATCCTTATTTCCTTCCATGCCACATCACAGACAAGATGTTTCTTAAAGAAATAGCAAGGCAATACAACCACTCCTTGCATTTTTTCTATGACAAGAGAAAAAAATAGTTCATTCCTCTACCCTATAAAGTCAGGGACTTCATGTGCAGAAACGTCAACAAGATTGACAAATTCACAGGCCATTTCAAGAACTTGAACCTAGCATATGTTGAAAGGCTAAAAGGGTTCGACCCTAATGGGATTTTTCGAGAAAATTTACTATCAATTGGATTTAACAACACTTTTATCCATAGATGCCTGATTGAAGATAGAGATAGTGACAAGAACACTCCTTCTTTTGATGATTACGACATAGAGACATTGCAAAGCACGATTGAATTGTACAAACAACATGGAAAAGGATCCGGTGAGAAGAGTGTCCAGTTCCCGACCAACACTCCCAAGAGCATGACATCACAGAGCATCTCTTCAATGGCCTACCCAAGTAAGAAAGAAACCCAAAAATATTCAAATGGAGAAGGAGATAAGAACCCTCCTTGCGGAAAAATTGATAGTTCTCACAAGATTCCCCTGACGAAGAAGAGAAAAAAAATTGTAGGGCAGGCGGAACAACCCTAAATTGAAAGTGATCACATGCAACTTGAAAATGACTTTGAACACATGCACAAAGTTGACCCATCTGTGGTCACAATGCACCATAGTTCCACAATGGAAATAGTTGAGACCGACATTTTTTATGAAGATGAATCCTTCATATTCCAGAGCGTTGTTTTTGACAACCAATCTAAAAATTTAATCATTGAAAAGAGAGATGTAACAAATAAGAAAGGAAAATATCGTACATATATTAACTTTAGGAAAACTCGGTCTTCCCAAATCTCCTGATTTCACCGCGCAACTGCTGATGCTCTTGATGATTCCATTGGATCAATTGAAGCGGAGAATGCCAGACTGAATGACCGAGTCAAGGAATTTGAGGAGGCTTTCATTGCTACCCTAGTGTTTTCCAGTCCTTTAGCAAAAACCATGCATGATACCCCTACAGCCAAGTTAAAAGAATCATCCAGCCTCCTCACATCGTGTAGATCCCTTGTAGAGAGGTATATGAAGAAAATAATGTATCTAATTACTAAATCCTAGGAAACATCACAAAATATAGCTTCATTTCGAAAGAGGGAAAATGATTTGCACGGACATTTGTAGACGAATTTAAAAAATAAAGAACATTTCTATGAACAGATGGTGACCTCTTTTTCCACCCATGCCATCAACAGCTCGGATCTAAAAATAAGACAAGAGGATCTACCCTCCCTAAAGAGGATCTAACAATTAAAAGCATGCTGACAAAAGAAAGTTAAGAACTTGCAGCTCATTGTTGAATCATGTGAACAAGCCATATCATAAAAATAATATTTATTTAGAAACCCGACCCAAATAGACTTAGACCGAAGTACCAACGAGGTTCAAGACCTAATATTAATCCTCAAATCCTTTTCCTTGACCAAATAAGACTTCGATGAACTACTTGATATTTTAAAGGGGTTATCTTTAGAAAAGTTATACGACATCCTTGAATATGGTGAAGATGAGGTCGAGAGCTAGCTAGTGGACTATTCGTCACACAATGAAAAAATTGAATAGGCTCTACATAGTATTTATGTGGATCTAAGGAAATTAGAAAATGAGTTTTTTGATATAGAAATACAGGATGAAATCAACGTGGCCCCCATGAGAAGCTACATTGAAGAATGGTTCCAACGAAGTATGGACAACTCATCGACGAAGGGAAACAACTAGTTGGCACGATTCTAGTGGTCGTCGATGATATCAACAAAAATGGATTGGCTTCATAGTAAGTCTATACTGATCACATCTTGTTTTCTTTATCAATCCAAGTATTTTGCCTCTTTGAAAAGAAATCTCTAACTAAAGACTCATAACTTCCAATTTCTTCTTTTTAGATCTTCCTCTCTATCGTGGCACACTTCTTCTTTCTACATTCCTATTTCTTGTACTTATTTCTTTTATGCTCCGCGGGAGCCCCAATCCCACTCTATATGAAAAACGTATTTAAATTTCTAGAAATATGGAACAGATTCCAGAAATATGTAACAAACATTATTATTTTTTGATAAATTTCAAAGAAAACTAATTCAGGAATTCTAAAATACTATGTTGGATGTCAGGATATTGTGTTTATTATATTTGAATGTTTAATGTGTGTGATGCCTGGTCCTTTTTTTTAGGAACCTTTGTTGCAAGGAATTATTAATTTTTGATAAATTTAAAATAAAACTAATTTGTAAATGCTAATTTTTTTTCCTTCATCTATGCTCGATGTCAGGAAATAGTGTTAATGTGTATGCTTCCTGGTCCTTTTTTCTAAGTCCCATGTTTGAACTATACACACCCAAATGAAGACATCGAGCATACATCAAGCATAACACCCAAAGGTCATAGACAAGACATTTGGCTTGTAGATAACCCCCCTAGTCCTTTGTTAATTTGGTGAAGTCTGGAAATGAATACCTGTTGGAGGAATATGTGAGGGAGAATAAAAATATGTGAAGTATGTGGAAATGAAGCAAGAGAGTCTGTTAAAACAAAGAGATGAAAATTCTATTTTTGGCGACACATATGAGGTGCGCTATAGGTGGCTGTGAAGACAATTGAGACACATTGTTTTGATGATGATCTATGTATGAGTGGCTTAGTGAGGTAAGGTAGGTCATTTGACTCTGCCCTATTGTAAAACAAGATAATAGTGTTCATGTTGTAACTATTTTTCTATATCAAATACTTTGCCAGGTGTTACATACAATTCATGTCGCTCATGCTATATCTCTGTTTCTTCTTCATTTGTTTCAGATTTCTCTTGTTTTCTCATGGATGTATGCTTAAAACAGAGTTTAGAGTGAGTCATCGATAGCATAGAATGATATATGGTATGATCTAAGTGAAGAGGCACAATTTGAACAAAGTATCCTTGGTGTTTCCAAGAAACCAAGTTAGAAACATCGCAGTATAAAATGCCCTCAAGAGGTGCATGATCACAAAGCACACCATGGGGACATGACATATGTTATCATAGAAATTTGGTGTTGGTCACCACTCTTGCATTTAGAACAATTTTTGTGGGGCACACTTAATGAGAAGGAAATTTGTTGCGAAAGTAGTTCGTTGGGAACGTTTGTAGACTTGATGAACTATACAGTCCAACGAAATTGTTCATCGCATACTTTGGATCAAACTTATGGAAGAATTTTGGTTGATGGTGTGATGCAAAGGTTGAGATGGGTGCACACCTTGTAAAGACCAAGATCATAATTTGAAATGAGATGAAGCACTTGGACGGGCTGGGTGATTGTAGAAATCATCGCAGAACTTGTCACAGATGAGATGACAGAGGCATACTTGGTTGTCTTTATTCATGATGGAAGACAATGTCAAACCTATTGTACACACCTTGGAGAGACCAGGCATAGAGTACGTAGGGAGAATTGAGCACTTTGCGAGATAGATGAACGAAAAATTTGTTGCACGACTTGTCACATAGATAATTCTTGAAGTGATCAATGAAGTGAAATGCAGAGGGAGATCACATAAGTGATCACAAAGGGAGAATTTATGGGTTGTATCAAGGTGAATCACTTAGGCACATTGGATGACCTGGGGTGACCTAGAGAAAATCCATAACAAGTCATTGGTTGGAAAAGTCTCCATTATGATGTCTTCATGTCATGCATCATCGAGAACAATGATTGAGATGAGATGGGTTCTTAGTGGGTATAACACAACCTTCAGACGAGGTATCCCTTCATAGAGTTATAATAGTTCGTAAGCAGTGATACGACTTGACAATTGGATGATGCATGCATGGTTTCTTTAAGCGAAAGTAGTCAAGGTATGGAGATGGCAAGTCATTGGAGATGAGTTTGATCGGTTGCATGTGAATTTTGAGACTTAGACAGATGTCATGAAGTGGATGAATGGACTTATCCTTGTATTGCAGTGAAGGTATTACAAGCTTATGGATCTATGGATAGTGCTTGATTTGAGTTCTTGCAGAGAGTCGGTTTCTTGGGTAGGTGGAGGTCCAAGACCATAGACTTAAAACATGGTTGCAATGAAGGATTCCATTTGAAAGGTATGGTTGGTTTCTATTTCTTGCACTTCCTAAGTTTTGCAGTGAGTTCTTTGAAGGGTAGCTGAATGACTTGGTGGTTCAAGTGAATTCTGTTTCTGTGGCTAAAAATTATAGACATGAGGGTGACTTAAGTGGTGTAGATTTGAATGAGTCTTATAGCATTTTTGTATGTCTTGGTTGGATGAATGTGCAGAGAGCTTGGATGACCTACTTAGGTGAGTCCTGTAGTGTACTTAGGAAGATTTAGAGGTAGCTTGAGTTAGTTTCCAAACTCTTTGATGAAGTGCATTAGACAAGTCATCTAGGTGAACTGAGAAGTGAAGTATGTACATGCCAATTTTGAGAGGATGGATGAGGTGACCTAGTGCTTGGTTCCTTAGAAGTATTTGTTATGTCATGAGGTTACTTTACGAGTCATGAGGACAATGCCAAAGTTTTAACTCTAACAATAGGTGCAAGGATTTTCATTCCAAGAGACAGATGGAGTCAACTGAGAAGTCGACGAAGAATTATTGGCAGTCCACTTGAATGGGAAAAACATAGACCAAGTGACTTGGGTAATGTTTTTTTTCCTTTGGTATGAGACATTAGATGAGGTAGAACATACCTTGGTAACTTGCATATGATTCTTTGATGACTCAGAGATTCGAAGAGGGTCGATGGTTGTGGTTGGAAGAGTATTTGTTCGAACATGCCTATGTCATGGAAGTTCTTTGAGGTGTCTCATTCTACTTGGAGAGATTTGGACAATGCATTGGGATGTTTCAGGACCGTATGAATGTTTTCCACACTCATTGAAGATGTTGATTTGCATTGAGGTTACTTGATGAAAGGAGGTGAGCTGAGGAAATTCCTTATTTGGAGGATTGTGTGGACATGAATATTGAAGCATGGAGAGATTACTTTGGCATGGTAATTTCTCTTGCATTGGGAAACATGGTTGAGGGTAAATCCTAACCATTCCAAGGAATAGAGAGGTAGAAACAAAAACATGGTTGGGTGATTAAGTAGTGTGGAAACGACAATTTGGATGTGCAATTCTTGGGGAACATTGACTAATTGTTGCATGAGGTTGACGGTGCAGTGAAGTTCTTGCAGATCACTTTTCTTTGGGATGCATTTATAGTGAAGAAAGGTGAGGGATGACCTTGCCTTGGTATAAGATTGTTGTGCAAATGGATGAAATTGCGGAAGGAAGTCATCGTGTGAACACACCAATAGGTCTGAAGTGTAGAACTTAGACATTGTGGAGGATCTCCTTGCAAAGATCGAACGATGGCACCATTGAGGCAAGGATGAACACTTTCCTTAGTATTTATATTTGGTCAGAGTGATAGAGATGTGACATAAAAGACTAAGTTTAGGTATGAGGATGCACATGCTCACAGATTGGAAATGATAATTGGATTAGCTACTCAACGAGTTTGAGATGTGGGGTTGGACAACACAGAGGCATGCTAGAGTTGGTTGAGGTATGGGTGCAACAACAAGTTCACAAGATTTCAATAGTTGGGAGAAATTTTGAGGTGAAGTGCGAAGTAGTCAGTTGTAGTAGAAAATGAAAACAACATCAACATCAAACCATAATAAGGAAACATTATCACAGTGAGATAGTCCAACAGAGTTGGGTGACTTTCATCCTTAGATTTGCGTGCAGTGACCACATTGACTCACGCAACATATTTTGCAAAGTTGGGTGGTGTACAATTTGGTTTGTGGAAACTTGGGGTTTCCACTTCGTAGGAAAATTTGAGTTTTCTACTTTGGAAGAATTTGGGGTTTCGGATTGACATGAAACTTGTGGTTTCCAGCAGACTTAGTTGCAATGGAAGCATGAGTTTGGGAGGATACTCAAAGATTGTGGATTTTTTGGATGTTGTCGGGGACAACATCGAATTGAGGTAGGGGAGGGTGTAAGATATTTCACTAGATGGGTGCGAAGACCTTTGCCCTTTGACACCCAAGTTCGACAAGTAGACACATTTTGCATGTGAATGCACCAAGGGGATTTCCCAAGTATGAAGCAAAAAAGAGATTGGGGTGCGCCGACATGAGGGGAAAACCAAGGCTGCGTGTGTCAGTCCCAAGGGGAATGACAGTTGACAAGTGCATGGGTTCATTTTAGCAACGGGGTCTGTGAAGGCATGCGACGATTTGTTTGAACATAGGTTAGCGAAGGGGCATGACAATTGGTTTGAACATGGGTTGGTGAAGTGGCGTGACACCCCAAAGAACGTGATGGTTTTTTATGGTGACCTTTGGAGAGATTATAAAAAAATAAGTGTGAAAAACCAAGGAAGACATGTTTTGGCAAGACAAGGAGAGAAAGAGAGCTCTACGTTTTAAGGAAAACAAAGAGGAGGAGCTCCATCAAGGATTAAAGTCCCTCAAGTTGGGAGGAATTGTGTTGAATTGAGGTGGATTTGTTGGAAAAAGTTGGGAGAACTTCTCTTAGGTTTATTTGGGTGAAGGTATGGAGATATTCGTTAGAGGCATGTGTGAGGCTGAACCGAAATCTATGAAGTCTACGGAAATGAAGATAGAGATTTTGTGGAAACAAAGAGACAACAAGTTTGCAGTTGTAGTCATGTGTAAGGTACACCACAGGTGGCTGCGGAGATGGTTGCAACACAGAGTCTTGGTGACTTTCTGTGTATGAGTGTCTTGGTGAAGTGAGGCGAGTCGTTTCTACCCTTTTGTAAATAGATATGTAGTGCTCATGTTGTAATTGTTTCACAATAACAAAGACTTAGCCGAGTGTTAGGCACTGTTCCTTCCTCTTGCAATATATTTGTATTTTTTTATCGTTTACTCCACAGTTCTCTTGATTTCTCATGAATATATGCATAAAAATGACCAAATGTTAAAGCCGTTAATGAATGTCTAAGTATACAAGATTTGCACTCTAGTAAGAGTGTGACTCGTCAGTGTCCTAGAACAGAGTATGGGTATGCTCTAGATGAAGAGGCATAGTTCAAACAAAGTATATTTGATATTGCCAAAAATCCAAGTGAGAAATGTTGTCATACCACCTGCCCTCAAAACATGCATGACCGCAAAGCACACTGCAAGAACATGACAAAAATTACACTGATACATATGTGAAACACAAGCACTTTAGAAAAAATAATCACATATATAGGCACTTTAAGTTTGGATATTTATTCAAAACTATTTTTCATACATCCTCAACTGAAATCACTAGAATTTTTTGGGATGCCATATAAAGTACATGTGCTAAGATTAGCCTATTTTATCAAGTTTCGTAAAATGAAGTGTAATATGCATAAGCTAAATTTCAACAAAAGAGAGATTGACACTTTCAATAAAAATGATTTTTTATTTCATTTCATTTCAATTTTTTAGGTTGCATTAGGTATTCCACTATAAGCTTTAAATTAGATTTTGGTTTAAACCAATTTTACACCCTTTAATTATGGGTGGAGTAAAAACTTTAGACATTTCAAAAACTCCATACAAAATGTATTTCAAAAATTACAAAATCAAAATCAACATTTCATATGACTGTTTTAATTTAATTAAACCTCCAATAAATTAATATTACGATACATTAATACTAAATTGACATCCAGTCATACTTCATATCAATATTTTAATTTAATTTAAAATGATCTGCAGAAAGAGGGAAGCGTATATGTTTATGTTTGACCTTTAGCCTTATATTTAAAATCTTATATAGGCTATGGCCCCTTTTCCGCAATGAGATTTTTACACTTAAAAAGATATACTTCATCAATGCTTTATCCACTCATCTCAGTTTAATTAATTACAATTCAGTTTAATTTAAATATTAGATTTTTAAATTTTCTCATTATTTATTTATTTATTTATTTTTTTTAAATCAGTTTTGAAATTTAGAAGAAGTGTAAGAATTGTAAATATTAGTTATTAAAATTGTATAATTTTAGTTTTTTAAAAATTTATTAGAATGCTAAATTTATCTATCTATTCAAAAATGCAATTTAAATAATAAAAATTCCATTTTTTTATCAATAATCATTTAATTAAATTTACATTATATATATATATATAACTTAATAGACCTAATAAAATTAAGAACAATATTTTTTAATAAAATATAATATATATACCTCCATAAACCATAATATATATATGTATATAACTAACATAATAGGCCTAATAAAATTAAAAACAATATTTACTAGTAAAATATATATACCTCCATAGACGGGTCGCGTGCATTTGTCTTTCCGTGTTACAGACCGCCCACGGCTTTGTACTTAGAGTTGGCCGCCAAACCGACAAAATGGTTGGCCGGGAATATAACGCATTTTCAGGGTTTTTTCTTATCCGAAGTTACATGAATGCTTGCCATTTCCGACAAAAACCTAACTTGTAAAAAGAAAACTGTGGAGACGTGCTGAACAATCTATCAATTTGCATTACAGACTTATTTTCATTTTATATTTATTTAAAAGCTATTCACGCCCAAACAAAACGGTAGAGAGTAGAACGATCTATCAATTCGGAGTACAGATATATTTTAATTTGACATTTATTTATCTTTCGGGAGAAATGTGCAGTTCTGAATTTAGGTTTAGTTTGTTTTATTATAGTATGAAATTTATTTATTTTTAAATTTAATCTATAAATTTAAGAACAAAATACTAGTGACATGCATAATAATAGATAAATAAATAGGTAGTACATATTTATTTTTACGGAAATTTATTGAGAAGATTTGGAATTATGAATTTATATTAAGTTTATTTTATCGAATAAAAAAATTATTTTATGATTTTTTATTTAATTTATTTAATGATTTTTTTGTCCTTATCAGCACCATCGTCTGCACCAGCTAATGCCTTTGTCATCTCCATACCACTAGTTCTCTTCATTGTTCTTGACGGAGTACCTTTCTGTGAACTAGGATTTTTGTCTCTCACTTCCCTACCATGATGTCCGTAATCTTCATTGGTGTTGATTTCATGGATATCTAAATTAGTACAGCCTCTAACTCATGGCTGGAGAACGTCGAAAGATATTAGCACAGCCTCTAACTCATGGCTGGAGAACGTCGAAAAATATTCGTTCATAAAGTCTCGGCCTACTATGAAAATTACAAAAAAAATTCGGCAAAACACCTTAAGATCATTAAGAGGCCCTACATGTAAAAGAAAATCACTCTGAAAGTGCAGAAATGAGAAGAGAAAAACACAATATGAACACAAAATATTGAAAATGGATGAAGTGTATTTATAAAACCAGAAAGTATATATATATATATATATATAATTTTTTTTTGAAAATTTAGCAAAAGCCCAATTTTTTCTGTCATATTCCAGTCTTAAACCGTCTATAAAACTGTAAAGATTGTGTCATTACAAAAAACTTAGCCTGTACGAGCCTTAGATTTCTATCTTATCCTCTAAATTTGAGCAGAATACAGAATAATCGTCCATTTCTCAAGACTCGAAATGCACAGAACCCCTACAAAAATCATTCAATTTAATTTTTCAAATGCACTAAAATCGAAATGCTCAGAACCGTTACAAAATTCATTCAATCAAAATTTTCGAATGCATTAAAATCGTTAATCCTTGCATTGAGTTAAACAAGAACAATGGAGATGCAGTGGTATCCGCCACCTTCCATTCGTTCTGCATGCATCCATATAAAATGAAAAGCGTAGATAGTGGACAACCAGAAAATGAAACGCAGAAAATGAAACGTCTGGATAATTGAGGAAATCCAAACGTGTTAATCTCAAAGGTCTCAAAGGTTAATCATTTAAACGTGACAATCATATAGTGTTATAGTAAATTATTAATATGATTAGGTAAATGTTAAAAAATAAACATGTTAATGGATGCATTCAAAAATACAAGTTATGAAGAGTAAATCACATTCATTGATTTGGGAGGACGACTAAGAATATGCAGCATCTTCAATTGTTAATCATCGAATTAAAATTTTAGATTAAAAGATGATTAATTGTGCTCATTGCCAATAAATGTATGCTTAATTATCTCCACCACCTTTTTGAAATTGTTCAACTTTAATAAAATACTAAAAATAACCAATTCATTCGATATATTCCATGACCTTTTTGAAATTGGTCAACCTTAGTGAAATACGAAGAATAACCAATTAATTTCATATGTAAGTTGAATTTGTCATATGTGTCAAATCCCTTAACAAATTTGGCTTTCTTTAACCATAGTTGGTCATGATGACTTGCAAGTTCATCAAGGTGGGTTATATGCTTTGTGAATTCTACAATTTTTGATGGTAAGAGTTTAAATAATTTTTTCCTCCTCTCATAAAAGAAATGGGCCACTGTTTATACTATCCACATATTTCTTCTGAAAAAAATTATATCTCATACATAAAATGGGAATAGAAAAGGCTTTTCCTTGCCACCAAATAACATTCTTTGGAAGTTTCATAAACTCCTTTCTGAGAGAAAAGTAGTTTCTTCAAGAGACAATATTGACATATTAGGATTAAAAATAATCTTTTTGAACTCTAAAATGACATTATTATGACAATAATAAATGCCATAGCTGACATAAAAAGTCATATACAATTTTGGAGTCCTTTTCAAGTTACCGGAAAGAAACTTAACTCAAATAAGATAACCCCAATATATAATGGCTTTCAACCAACCATGAAAACTCTTTGTATGGGTATTTTAGGGAAGTTACCTCAATCTTAGAAATATCGGGGTTACTTCTTGGCTACTCCAAATCGTTTCTTAGAAAACTCTCGCCTCCATCATGTTGCTTCACAAATTCATTGGCCTCTTCATTTTTAAACTATAAGGTAGATATAGGGCAACCTGGTAATGTTATACCTAAAGTCCAAATTAAGTTCGTTTTCTTCTTGGTTGGAGAAAGAGTCTTGTAGAAATTTTATGTCCTTGACCAATGAAACTCATGATACTCACACCCAAGTATGATTGTTGTGTCTCTGCAATACAACTCACTTTTCTTACTTCAAATTCCTTTTTATTCTTTTGGATTTGATAATAGGTGGCTCTATTGTTGATATTTATAGCTTGGCGTATTAGTTTTTACTTAATTTCACTATGTATTGTCCTCATAGTTCAATCAATCATAAATATTGATTTTGATGTTGTTGGATTGCATAAGATTTGAATTTATTGTACGGATTAGGAATCTTTCATGAAATTAATAACAATATTATGTTTACACAAGTGGAAGATGATGTGGTGGGGACAATAAATGTGATGGAAAGTGGTGATGTGATGTCATGGCAGATGAAAAATATTAAGTATGAGAGTGTAATATGAGGGAAGCAAACTGAAAATTCTAGAACACTGGACTGCGGACCTGCAGACCTATGAACATGGACACAAAGAAAAGTAAGCAGGTCCACACTGAAACTAGAAATGTTGCAAAGTATGGGAGATAGTCATTTTGTGTATTGAAGAGGTGGGGGGGTGCATATTGGAGGATACGAGAGTTCGGACCTGCATACCTAGAGATTAGAGAAAAGGTTATGATATGGTAAGTGGTCTCGTATCCACTTTTTTACAAAAAGTGTTTAAGTATTGAAGAGTGAAAAGGGTATGATTTGATAAACACAAGAGTATGCAGTTCATTTTGAAATATGCACGATTCTGGACTTTAGACTTCTGGACCATTAGATATGTAGGTCCAAAACATGTTCTTCCCTCACTCTATATTGCTTAAATTTGGTTAAGTGTTGGAAAGATTTTGATAAAGGAGAAAAAGACTAACGGGGGGGGACAAAGAAAAACAAGGAAATACTATTATGGATAGTAAGATGAAAAAACAAATTTGATCAGGAATGTAGATCAACATCTAGCTCCAACTGTGGGGCAACAACCCCCTCAGAGGTTCTGAGAATCTGGAATGTTTCTCCATTGGGACAAATGGAGTCAATTTAAGACGATGAGAAATTAAAACCTAAAACTATATACAAGAAGTACTAGGAATGACTAGGTACAAATTTTAACTAAGGAGAGTGAACAAATCAAATGTTACAAATGATGCACATTGACAGGAAATGGTTTAGTTACTCGTTTCGTATCCTTGAGAAAGTATGAATTATAGCTAGTTACTTTTTCAATTTGAAATGGACTGATCTAAAGAGCTACAAATTTCGTATAGAATGATGTTTTTTCTTTTTCTTTGTTCCACAACAAAACTGATTGATCCTGTTCAAAATCATTTGAAGTTTCACTTTTATCAAAATATTTCTTGACCACTTCTTTTCTTTTACTTGTTCTCAATAGTGTTTGTTCCCTCTCTTTTTCTAATTGCAGGAGTTCATTATATCTTGTTTGTATTGGTGATTTTTCTTCTTTTGCCTCACTGTATAAGATGACTGTCAAATTATTCAATTCGACATGTCAAATTATAATTCATATTCTTGAATTTTGGCCAAAAATTTTTTCCATGTTCCTTCCCTAGGTTGTTGATTCAAAATAATTTTGGTTGGTGAATGAGGAACATAAGCAATGACATGATTTGAAATATGTATTTCCTAAAATGAGCAATTTCTTTAACTAGAGAGAGAGCTTGTTTTTCAATAATCGAATAATTCAATTCATAATCATGTAAATTTTTTCTCATGAAAGTAATTGGGAGTTCTTTTTGCTTATGATTTTTATGGGTAAGTATAGAAGCAATCGTTTCATTTGATGAAAAACATTACAGTATGAACTCCTTAACAAAATCTGGACTAACAAGCACAACGGTGGTAGTAATGTCTTGCTTAGCTTCCATGAATTCATTTTGAATTTCTGACTTCCATTCAAACCTTATATTTTTCTTTATTAATTTGTTTATAGGCTTGACAATGGTAGCATAATTGGGAACAAATCGTCAAACAAAATTCATCTTCTTGAAGAAAGACTACAGTCCCTTTTTTTATGTTGGAGGATTGAGATCATTTATTTCTTTGATTCTTTCTAGGTCAATATATATTCCTTATTTGCTTAAAATATGCCCTTACTATTTTCCTTCTGATATATATAAAAAACACTTTTCTAAATTCGTTGATACTCCATACATTCTAAACCTTTTGAAGATCTACTTGAGATGTTTGATAGATATTTCTCTTTATTTTGAATAAATTCTTATATCATCTTGGTAATCATCCATGAAATTTCCAATGAAGTTTTTGAAACCATGATCCATCACTCTTTGGAATGTTGCACCTGCATTTTTCAATCCAAATGACATTATGACATAAGCATAAGTTCCCCATGGTGTTACAAACATTTTTTTGGTCTATACTTTTCTTCCACAAGGACTTGGTTATACCAAAAAAACCCATCTAGCATAGACATTAATGCAGATCTTGTAACTTGTTGAAGAGCCATTTTCATATTAGGAAATGGGTAATTATCTTTTATTCTAACTCATTTGATATCTATAAAATCCATAGAATGGTGGATTTCAATAGTCCTTTTCCTGACTACTACTAGATTTGAAATCCAGTATGAATGTCTACTAGGAGAAATTATAATGTCTTTCTTTAATTTCTCAATTTCTATCTTTATTAGAGGCTTTATCTTAGGATTTATTACTCTTAAATTTTGTTTGAATGACTTGGATCTTTCCTTTAGAGATATGATGTGCATAAATATGTATTTATCATATTCTTTTAAAACATCATTACTCCATGCGAAGACATATTGAACATCTTTAAAAAGATTAATGTATTCATCAATCTCTTCAGTGGTGCAACTCGTACCCAAGTTTATATATTTTGGTGATTTAGGAATATTGATGTTTATCTTCTATGTTTCTTGGACCTTTTTGATAGAGGGTTCTTCCAGTGGTTTTGAAATTTTCATTTGGTCATATCTCATAAAGAGGGATTCCAAACTGATATAATTTTTTAGAGAAGGCTTATGATTATGTTCATGAACTTCTCCATGTCTATTGTGATCTTCTACTAGATTAGCTTTAGTTATCAGATCATCATTAGTAAGAAAATTTACAACATGCTCTTCATTTTCAAAAACTTGTAAGTATTCTTGATTATTTGTAATTGAAGGTAAAAATATAGTCTTTACATGATAAGTGTCTTTTCGCTGTAATTTTTTAGTGTTAAAAAGGGATACGACTGCTGCTTATGAATCATCCTTTTGGTTATTTTCCCTTGCGATAATGGATATATTGAAAGAGTTCAAGGAATCCATAAGCACCAAAACCCTTCTTGCATAATATTTTAGTTTTTCCTTTTTGACCCTATATTCCTTTCCAATATAATTGATGATCGATTCTGGGTCACTAGTAATCACTAAGTTATCAACTTTAATTTGAAGGGAAATAATCATTCCTTGAATTAGTGATTCATATGTTGCCTCGTTATTGGTGCATGTAAATTCAAGTCCGATTTCATGTAGGTTTATAATAGATTCAGAGATTTTAAATATGATCCCTGCTCTGCTTCCATATTTGGAACATGCACCATCAAATGAAATCTTTAAATAACCTTCAAAGGAGTTCTCCTTTTCTTGTTTTGTAATGTTGAGTTGTTCTAAATAAAAAACAACATAGCTAAATCCCATTGCATAATGATCTGAAAATCCTTAGATACCAATCTTAATACGTAAAAAAATCATTTTAGTATCTAAATTGATTCAGAATAATTCTTGAAAGTATTTAGGTGATTTGCAGAAACATTATGATGTGCTTATCATCCAAAATATCATAAAATGATGATTAATTTGAAGAATTATTTTTTTCCATGGAAAAAAACGTAAATTTTATTATGAAAAGTAAGAAAATTTACATATTGTATGAGATATATATGTCCCTGTATATACTTGTTGTCTAATACATGTACTTTTACTGAAAAAAAAATACATAATAAAGTTTAACAATCCAGCTAGAAAAGTTTCTTAATAAGATGCCTTTGTTAAGTCTTCTTATATACCGAACATTGCAGGAAACAATGCACAAAAGTTTCTAAGATTAAGATATGATAAGAGATGACAAAGGAATTTGCAGTCACATCTAGTGTTGTTAAAACTGATATCAACCACAAGCATGTTAAAAAAATTCCTAAAATTTTTTCTTGCTTCCATAAATGCTTAAAGAAACCTAAAGTCTCCTAAATCTATGGAGCCAAAAAATACCTTTGTTGGGCTCCAACTAGGGAGCCATTTTGTATTCCTTCTATTTTACACTTCTTGATATCCATTTGAAGACTCTCCTTAGAGAGTTTATCACCCTTTCCTTTCCTTTCCCTATAGACATGTCGAAGAGAAAATGAGTGGAAAGAGGAAAGAATGTTAAAAGCTTCATCAACGATTGGACTTCAGAGGAAAGAATGTTGAAATATTTCATCAATGATTGTGGCACTTTTGCACTTTGTTCAACCACTTTATGATTAGTTGTGAATCACCAAAAATATGTAGAGAAACATGTTTAAAAATCTCTTAAGAATTTAAGTCTGTTCAGTATTATTTAAATTTATACTATTAAAACAATAATTACATGCATAAGGATCACTAAATGAAAGACATCCACAATATATACAAGATTTGTCCTGGGAAACCCTCATTGCGGTCAAAACCCAAAACATATTCTTCAATATATATTCTTCAACAACTACAATGTCTCTCTCAAGAGAGATCTCACCAAACACAAGATAAATTGGAAATTTTGACCAAAATAGGGTAGTGCACCACTAGACCAGTATAATCCTCAAATAGATAACCAAAACCCTTCACGAAAACACCCTTTCTCTATATATGTGTCTTCTCCTCATACTTCTACACTTTTACTTGTGCGAGAGAGATTGTTTTATGTGTTCTCCAAGTGAGGTGCCTAGCCTCTTATAAATACAAGTTAATCCACCCAGAATTAGGTCAAGTGCTAGCGAGAAAACCCCCCCTATGGCTACACCAAGGTTTACAATGTAGGAAGATCAATAACTGTTTAAAAGTCTCCTACTTCTCTAACTACCTTAGACATACCCTAGACTCATATAAGAAAAGAAAAATGAGAAGGATGAGGTAATTTTACCTCTAACCCAGGTCTAGTGATGATCCTCTCGCACTTGAAAGCTTCATTGATTGCACGCCTCCTCCCAAGGTTGGTATGGATTCAAAGATAAACAAACATAAATATACAAGAATGAAATTCATATACAAATAAGGGTTATATGTTAGGATAACAAACATAAATCAAATGCAATCATTTGACACATCATGATTTGGGACAGGGAAAGTACTTCTTTTATTGATAATACAATGATCACTTACAACCAAAGCTGACTACTGCTCCATGAACCTGGTCCGGGTTCCTCTTCACCAAGCTCCAAGTGCACGTCCGTATGGATTGTCCTCTCAACCTTCTTATTGGAAAGTAAAATGGGTTTCTGATGGAGGAAGGAAGGAAAAATGGGGAATTTTGAGGTAATTCTCACAAAAGGGATGCAATTACTTGGGGCAAGCAAGGAATGTGAAACAAGAAGAGTTTCATTGTTCTTATGTCTAGATATGGAATGAGACCCCAAAACCTCCTTTTGTATGGGAAGTGTATGATTATTTGGTTTGGTGATGGGCTCTAGGCGGTGGATTAGTTGGGAAACTACCCAATAGACCATAATCTCAACAAATTCCTTGCAACTTTTTATTTTTTGCAACTTTTGCAAGCATACGCGTGTTGTAGTGGTGCAGCATGCATATGTACGTAAACTATAGTGGTGAAACAAGCGTATGTACATGGGTAGTATTGTTGCATGGTGCGTACATCTTCAAAAAATGGCTTTTTTAGAAGAACTTAGTGATGGCTTGGAAAAAAATTCAAGTAAGAGGGCCAAATGTTAGGTATGCATATGTAGAGAAATTTAGGGCTATAATAGATTCCCCCTAATGTTTGAGGTTAGAAGAACATCTCATGGCCGAAATACATTACAAAATCTTCACCAATGTATGAAACGAGTGAGCCCAGGACCAGAGTTTGGGAGGTGTCATCTGCAAAAATAACAACTATCTCTCTTAGTAACCATACCCATGCTCGGTATGAAATAAATCATAGACGCCAATCAAATGCACTTCATATCCATATCATATAACTATATAAAGTGTATCCATGACCAATACACAACGGATCTACATCTCAAAATCAAAGATATACAAGTATAGTATCCATCTTCAATAAACCAATAATGCCCGATGGATGGAGATGAGGTCTTCAGATCTTGAGAAACAACTTCAATATATTCACTACTCAGGTAGGAGTAAAATGTGAGTGTGCTACTTCACTACCCAGAGTTCTTTGATGACTCGTTGAGAAAAGACACAAGGATATCGATGTTCAGGTAGAGAACTTCATTTATTTTGAACAAAGATTTGATTGGACTTTTGGTATGGTTGGGCATGAGGACAAGAGACAAAATATAGAAAGGCAGACTTAGGTTGGGTGAAACTTCCCTTGCACAAGAATAGGAAAGAGGATTAGACTCAAGCAACATGATATTGACATAAGTTCACAATGCAGGAGGTAACACAAACTCTCCACGTGTTTGGAAGAGTAACCAAATGGAGGAGGACACAACTCTATGTAGCGAGAACAACTTCCTAATTTCATATTAGATCCCAATTCTTGACGAACAAATGAAAGGATGTGCTTTGTACAAGGGCGACTCATTGTTCTTCCAAAAAAGAATATATATTTCCCATACCCTCTTTTTGGGTTTTTTCCATTTTTTGTCTTTTTCAATTTTTAAAGAGATTGAAAAAGAATAAAATAATGCTACGTTAAAGGGGAGGAACGAGTGTCACAAGCATACTAGTTCTAGGTGCAAGGAACAAACTAATTCTCAGAGCAAGGAGACATGTGCAGGAAAAGGACACTCAGGGAAAATTCCTCCATGGTTCAAGGTGTCAGGTCACAGAGGTGAAATGCTACAAGGCTTGCATATAAGGCATGCTTCAAAGGTTTAGTTGAGAGCAACATGGAGTCAGCATTAGGCCAAAGATGAAAAGATCCAAATGCGATTAGCAAGACACAATGAAACCCACTTCAATGTAATTTTAACGATCCCAGAGAAGGTAAGCTCGGTATTTTTTTCATGTTTAGAGAGTCTGAAAAAAAAATAAAAGAAGACTCCACTAGGGCACCTTTTTCAAAAATAGTCTAGTCGGTTTGAAAAAGGGGTAAACTAGTACCGAAAAGACGTCTATTCAAAACCATTTTAACAAGTGTGACAAAGACAAGATCACTCGGAAATATTTTTAATTTTAAGGAGTCTGAAAAGAGCTTAACTATGGACTCACTGCCTTTTTCTAGATTTAGTCTCCTTAGCCCAAAAAAGTATAAAATTTACCAAGGAGAATTGTCCCAGTGAGACGAATCTCTTGAGGTGTACCTTTTTCCTCCATAATCCATAGGAAATAAAAAGGGATAAACTCATGCCAATAGATTTTCTTCTGGACCAATTTAATGAGTGTGAATGAACAAAGTCACTCGGTGATCTTTTCAATTTTAGGTAGTCCAAAAAGAGCTTAACTATGAAGTCTGTGGGGGTTCCTTTTTCGTAAGTAATATCCAAGGCCCGAAAAAGGTGATAAACCAAAACTAAAGAGAATGTTCCTTTTTCATAAATTTAGTCCCTCAGGTCTGAAAAAGTGTTAAACTTATACCTGAGGATACTCTTCTAGTGAACCGAAGCTCCTAGAGTATACCTATATTCCTAAAATTGACCATCTGGACCGAAAAAGGGGTAAACTACTGCCCGACAGACGTTCCTTCAAGTTTTAGCTTGGCACGCGTGAAGGACAACAATATCACTCGAAAATATTTTCATGTTTAGAGAGTCTGAAAAGGGCTTAAAGAAGTCTCTAGGAGGTTACTTTTCTCAGTTAATCTGGACAATATTGGAAATCATAAATCTAGTATGTTCGGATGTTGCTTTCAAACTTCAATGTGAGCTTGAAAGACAACAAGTCATGCTCATTTTGGGAGTCCCGAGGGTGAGTCCAAGAGTGATGGTGCATTAGACAAATGAATCTCAATCTTGTGATCATGAGAGGACTAACAAGGACTCCCGAGCCTAAAGTCATTCAAAGACATCATGGATGTGAAAATGCAACAAGGATCTATCTAGGGCATCCATGTAAAGGTAGTCTCTACCACCTAATCACGACACTTGTAAAGAAATAATGATGGTTCCATGTCGCACTTCGGTGGGATTCATCCTATGGAAAAGCAGAAAATACAACAAGATGGAAAAAGTGGAGGTGGAATCCTACCTTATAAGAAAAAGGTTGGGAAAAATGAATTTTACCAAAGGACCTTTAAGAGTGACCCATCTCCCAAAAACGTTACTAAACCAAAAGGCAAAGTGCATCGTAACATCTAGTAAGAAAATCAAGAATCAAATTTAATGATTTCTAAGCCAGAAAAAATGACAAAACAGTTCAAAAAGTGGAAAAACGTGGCAAAAAAGGCCAAAAAAGTCTATAAATAGAAGCTCACAACTCATTTTCACCATTGCAATTTGAAAATTAACCAAAAGGTAAGAAATACCCCTTTACTAAAAGAGTTGATTCCGGGAGCTTCGGAGGAAGAAACGACCTTCCATTTGGACCAAGTAAGTATAAACTCATCCCTCTTGCATTTTTATTCTTCCTTTTAGCATTATTTTTGTTTTTTTTTGGGAGGGGCACTCTCCTAAGAAAGGGAGGCCCTACATGTATGTAGGTTGTCCAAGGATAACCCTCATATGTACGCAGGCATAGAATAGTTTTCCAGCATACATATGTGACTGTGTCCAAGAAATCCCATGTACACCCTCAAAAGCATGGAAAAAATCAAAATGCAAGAGCTAAATCCCCTTTGAACTTTCATGGAACAAGATGTATCTCCAATGGAGGGAGAGGGGACATGAGGAAAACGATATCTAGGTCAATGAGGACCCTGCTGTCATTTCGGCATTGAAACAATGTGAGCTATGAAAGTTCTACCAGTGTCATCTTATGAGGGCACAACCCAGGCTACTGAATGCCCTAGTGGATTACTGGCACCCAGACACAAAGGCGTTTATAATTGAGGGGCATTTTTTGACTCCGATGACTGAGTATATATATTTCTTGACTGGCCTCTCAAGGAGAAGGGAACCAATCAACTTGCGTACATTCCCCCCTAGGCCCATCAACATCATCGACTACATCTGGATGCACTGTGAGGCTAGCACTAAGAAATTAGGTTCTCAGGTGCACATAAAATATATCACCAACTTGTCACTGAAGGTGATCCTATTGCTCATTGGGAAGATCACTTGATATGCGACAGTCCACCAGGCTTCCTGGGTGCACATGATGTATTGTGCCATGCATTTCCTAGATGCATGTATTTTTTACTGGAGTACAACCATGCTCACTTGCATGAAGAGGCAACTTACAGATTGTTGTGAGCACAGAAACAAGAACTTCGGGTTCAGTACTGTTCTATTCTCATTCTTCTTCAAGAGGGTACCCAGTCTGAGTCTAAGAGAGATGGTACAGGGGGATGTGGCCTCCTTCCAAATGGTGTGTATATGGGCACTATTTATACCACAACAGTGGGGAGGCAGGACCATACAGGCCTTCGATGACAAGATCTTCAACTGATGGGCACGAAAGATTCCAGCGATAGAGAACTACCCCTATGCTAGAATCAACTTCTATAGAGACCCAGACATGCTCATACCTCTTGGAGAGGAACGAGGAGAGTTAGGTATGTGTTTTTAAAGTTATTTAATTTTTAGTTTCTTTTATATATATCATATTTTATATGCATCAGAGTAATGACAACTATGTATCTATTATGTGAAAACGTGGGATCAGTGTGCCCGATAGAATTATTAAGAACTAGGCGACGTCCGTGACCAAAGGCAATACTAGCAGCAGTCGACGGACTAGTCACTGTAGGGGGACCTCCAACCAGAGAGATGGAAAGAGTTTTGATATGGGTGGAGAAGAACCTCATCGTCCTCACTCATGCAGTTTTCATGCCAAGATCGAGGATCTCCCGTGATCTATGCAACCTCATGTAGTTGGGATGCCGCAAACTTGGGTCCAACTCTTTTGACGTTTGGAAAACATCATCTTTCACTACAACAGGACCAATAGGCCCCAATATTATATAGGATGGACTCATTATGTTCCAAGGGCACTCTTTTTTGTATATTTTTGAGGGCATAATCCCCATGATGTATACTGGATTATTATTTTTGAGGCATTCACTCCCACCTATGTAGTCTTAGAATTTTTGATATATATATATATATATATATATATTTACATCTTTTAAGTCTTATGGATGACATTTATTTACAAATGTATGTACATTTGTATGTGTGTTCTTCTTTTTATGTGTGTGCAATATGCGAATCTAATACTTGATTAGCTAGAGTATATGTCATTTGATTTAATCTCCTAGGAACATGGATATATGTAATCTAATCAAAGAAACTTTCTAAGAGACATACCCTAAGGAAACGTTAGTGTAAACTAGGTTCATAAGCGAAGTAAACTCCATTTATCTGGGACACAACCAACTAAGCATCTAAGTAGACCCGAAGGTGAGAAATTCCATGCGACAAAGCATCATGAAGAAAATCTATCACTACGTTGTACTCAACGACATTTTTTGTGGTGTCACCTAGACAAATACCTCCGGAAGATATCAACTAGACTTGAGGTGTGAAAATCACCCAAGATGTGGAAGCAAGCCTCTGATTGTGTCAGCTAGCACCATCCGCGAACCCAAAGAACAACTCCGATTCACTTAACATCTTCCACAGTGAAAAAAATAACATAAATAATGACATGTCCATAAAACAGAAAGACAAAAAAATGATTTTATAAGAACTATACATATGTACAAGAAGTCACCTAGGTAACCAACCTACGATTAATATTTCTTGATGTAGAGCCCATTTCTAGGCTCCACCAAATCATTTCCATCACATTCACCCAGACGATAAGTACCCTTCTTTAAGACCTCTTTCATGATGAAAGGTTCGAACCACATGGGTTTGAACTTTCCCACCCCAAGGGGATCCTTATCTTCGTCATAGCCCATGACAAGGTTGCCTTTGGAGAAAATCCTAGGACAAACAAACCGATCATATTGACACTTGACTCGTTGCTTGTGAGCCTCATTGACCAAGGATGCATCATAGCATTTCTCATCGAGCTATTCAAGATATAATAGGTGTTCCTCAAGTAGTGAAGTGTCTGCAATAACTCTATTTCCAACTTTAAAGAGGGGATCTGGCACTCAATAGGCAAGAATGCTTCCATCCCATAAACGAATTGAAAAGGTGAGAAACTGTTGGAAATATCTACAGACATTTGGTAGGCCCATAATGTCGATTACAACATCAAATGCCAATTTGACTTGGTCAAATTGATCGTTTGTTGTAGAATAGTCTTGAGGGACTTATTCACAACTTCCACCTGACCATTCACTTGTGGGTAGTAGGGTGATGAATGATCTTGACTCAAACCAAGATTTGATGTTAACTCAGACATCATATTGTTATGGAAGTGACTACAATGGTCACTGACAATATCCTTTGGGATGTCGAACCTTGCTACTATCTAGTTAAAAATTAAGAGAGTCGTTGGTTCGCCACAATTTTTAAATGTTGGCATAGCATCGACCCACTTTGTGAAGTAGTCTACAGCTACGATGATAGAATGACACCCCCTAGATGAATCTGGGTGGCATGTAGTAAAATCAATCCCCCACTTGATGAAGGGACCAACAACATTAACGTGAAACATGGGAGTAGGACGTGCCCTCATCTTCTAAGAGAAGATCTGACATGGGTGGCACTTCTTGACTAACTCAACACAATCCTTGATTAACGTAGACCAAAAGTAACTGACTCGTAGAATATTTTGGGTTTTTGCCAACCTAGACAAATGACCGCCACATGCTCCAGTGTGGCAATCATTAAGAATGAGTTATGATTCCTCGTCTATAATGCATTGAAGAAGAATGCAATCTACACCTCAATGATACAAAGTGTAATCAAGTATGAGATAGTTTCGTTCCTGATGGTGAATTCGTTGACACTCGTTGGGAGAAGTAGAAGAAAGGAACTTAAAAGTCTGGAGATAGACTAGTATATTTCCATACCAGGGGTCCGAAAATGGGATTAGAAAAAGGTCTCCTTTAATAGGCAATTATTTGGGTCTAACATCACTTGATTCAGCTGAAAGTTCTGATATAAGTTCCACAAAGACCAATGAATTTTTGTATTTCGCAGAAACAAAATCCAAGTCAAATTACTGGAGCATAACAATCCATCTACTGATATTTCTGCCAATGACGTGTCATGTCAACACATATTGAAATGGATTCACAACCGCAATGAAGATGGTCTTGTGAAGTAGAATATAATGACAGAACTGCTAGACACCATGCACTATTTCCAACGAAATCTTCTCAACATGGGAATAGTTGAGTTTCGGCCCAGCCAATCTTTAGATCAAGTAATAAATCACGTTCTCTTTGAGAAGATCATCCTCTTGAACCAATACCATGCCAATGGTTGACTCTACAGTGACCAAGTACAATAAGAAATATTTATTATAATTGGGAGGTCGGAGCATAGGGGAAGATGTGAGGATGCATTTCAACGCTTTGAATGTTAAGAACCAAACATCAATATAGCATAGAAAAACCTCAGGAAAAGTACTCAACGCCTTGAAAAAGAGATAATTTCAGATAATAAGCCTCTTCGAGGGGGCAACCTCC
>JZKD02S2035569.1:643150-660595 GCA_000966675.3 Picea glauca | reverse complement strand
AAAATGTCTCCTTAGTATATATAGGAGACTAGGAGGTTTAATGGCCTAAAGTCGACATAAATAAAATAACATTACTAATCTAAATTACAACTAATGGCCTAGAGCCGACATAAATTTTCTCTGGAGTTCAGGGTCTGAAACGGTACAGAAAAGGTTTTATAGCAAAAATTCTAAGTGGTAATGAGCCAATATTAGGGCTTAACATTGAAAGAGCATTGAGCGACTTTGTCCCAAAATAAAGGGACTCCCTTTTTCAATAAATGCCTGAACCCTTTATTGATATCGACATAGTTTGCGATAAGATGTCGAAGAAAGTTCGCTTTCCCCTGTAATCTCTAAAGTTGAGGGATTGTGCACGGGGGAGACAACTTAACTATCACCTCAACCTTAAGAGGATCAACCATGATCCCTATTGTAGAAACTATGAAAGCTAAAAGATGACTCGACATCATGCAGAAACTGCGTTTGTTAGGATTAAAGTGAATCCAATAGTAGTGACATCGTTCAAAGATTAGTCGAATGTGTGTGGGATGTTCATCTCTCTTGTGATATGGTGATGCTAGATCATCGAAATAAGCCTCGACTATGTGTCTAAGGTCGAGGAAAGAAAAATACATGGCCCATTGAAACGTATCTCTAGCATTCTTCAAATCAAAAGGCATCTTATGATAAGAAAATGTGCCCCACGGATAGATAAAAGTTGTTTTATGTTGGTCTTCAGGTTTGATTTGAATCTGGTTATATTCCAAAAAAACATCCATGGATGAAATGACCTCATAGCCTATGCATTAATCGAAACTATGATCAATGAATGGGGTGGGGAAATTATCCTTTGGATAGGATTTATTCAAGTTATGAAATTCCATGCACACACAAATCGAACCCTATGTTTTGTTAACTAGAACGAGATTTGACACCCATTGCGTCAACTATATGGGGTAGATGAAACCGACTTTAAGTAGTTTCTCTACTTCATCCTTAATAGTTGTCACTTTTTAAAGATTCACCAGATGAAGCTTTTGTCGAACCAACTTGGCGATACGATAAGTCATTATCTCATGTTCGATGATTCTTGGATCAATGGCTAGCATTTCCTCGTAAGACCAAGAAAAAATGTCGTGAAATTCCTTAAATAAGTCTGTATACATGTGAATCTCTTCGGGGGAGAAGTTCGCTATGATGAAAACATTCTCCATGATTCTAGGGGTTCTGGAGATATCAATAGGGATTTTTTTGGCAACAATTTCCATATTACCCTTGGCATAAATTGCATGAGTAGAAAGAGGATTAACAGGACAAGATCTATCTCCAGTTATAGCCAACACGAATTCACCTACCTCTATTATTATTAGCTATGAGAGGAAATAAGATCTATGATGGAGATAATCCCGGGGTATGTATGGACCAGTCAATTCCTCTATAATTGCCTCATCAGAGGGCAAGACCAAGTCTAAATAATCTGTAGTGGCAAGGGAACCTTGAGCCCAAATAGGCTTGAGAAATGGATCTAACTCATGTGAAGGATTTGGATCGGGGTTGGATGAATCTTGTTGGACAATACTATACACAACTTCTATTGTGAACAAGGGCATGGCCATGCCAGGATGCCTTGTCCCTTCCATCGAGGCCGATGGGGAAGGAAGAGTCCATGGATCATGAAAGTAAGTCGTTCGAAATGACGACACTTGAAAGATTTCAACCCTAGGCTATTCAGGGGCAACCGATATAAACTTGAAATCACTAGAAGGAGGTAGGTAATTGAAGTTAACCATCAAAGTTGGGCACAAACCAACCCCTACATTGACAATGCCAGGTTGATGGTTATCGATCATCAGGATCATGGATGCCTCGGATGAAGAGTTAGGCTGAGAGAAGGACAAATGGTTAATCGTTATAATTCGACCCTCATGTAGAAACAACAAGACTCGAAAAATTGTGGCAACCACATCATGCATTTCATAGGTCCAACTCCTTCCTAACATAAGGTTGTAGCCGAGAGGTGCATCGACCACTTCAACTTCGACTGAATCAACACAATCCTTGATTAACGTAGGCTAAAAGTAATCGGCTCGTAGAATCGTTTGGGTTGTTGCCAACCTAGATGAATGACCACCACATGCTCCAATGTGGTAGTCGTTAATAATGAGTTCTTATTCCTCGTGTATAAGGCACCGACGAAGAATGCAATATACAGCTCGATGATACAAAGTGTCATCGAGTATGAGATAGTTTCATGCCTAATGGCGAATTCATCGACACTCGTCGTGAGAAGCAGAAGAAAGGCACTTCAAAGTCTAGATATAGACTAGTATATTTCCATATCAAGGGTTTGAAAATGTGATTAGAAAAATATCACCTTTAATAGGAGATTCTTTGGGTGTAACATCACTTGATTCGACCAGAAGTTCCAAAATAAGTTTCGCAAAGACCAATGACTTTTTGTATTTCGCAAAAACAAAATCCAAGTCAAATTACTGGAGGATAATAATCCATATACTAATATTTCTGCCAATGGCACATCGTGTCAACACATATTGAAATGGATTCACAATCGCAATGATAGTGGTCTTACAAAGCATAATATAATGATGAAACCGCTAGACAGCATGCACTGCTACCAATGAAAGCTTCCCAACATGGGAATAGATGACTTTCGGCCCAACCAAGCCTCAAATCAAGTAATAAATCACGTTCTCTTCGAGCATATCATCCTCTTGAACCAAGACCACGCCAATGGTCGACTCTGCGGTGACCAAGTACAAGAAGAAATCTTTATTATAATTGGGAGGTTGGAGTAGAGGGGTAGATGTGAGGGTGCATTTCAACGCTTCAAAAGAGTGTTGAGCTACATTGTCCCAATAGAAAGGGACTCCCTTTCTCAATAAATGCATGAACCCTTTAGTGATATTGACATAGTTTGTGATAAAACACCGAAGAAAGTTTGCTTTCCCCTATAAGGTATGAAGCTGAGGGACTGTGCACGGGGGAGGAAAATTAACTATCACCTCACCCTTAAGAGGATCAACCATGATCCCCATTGTTGAAACTATGAAACCTAAAAGACAACCCAACGTCACGCAGAAACTGCATTTGTTAGGATTCAAGCGAATCCGATAGTAGCGACATCGTTCAAACATTAGTCGAATGTGTGTGGGATGATCCCCTCTCTTGCGACATCATGATTCTAGATCATCGATATAAGCCTTGACTATATGTCTAAGGTCATGGAAAGAAAAAGATATGGCCCACTGAAAAGTAGCTCCAACATTCTTCAGGACAAAAGGCATCTTCCGATAAGAAAATGTGCCCCACGAATAGATAAAAGTTCTTTTATGTTGGTCTTCGGGTTTGATTTGAATCTGGTTATATCCTGAAAAATCATCCATGAAAGAAAATACCTCACAGCCTGCGCATTCATTGAAAATTTGATCAACGAATGGGGTGGAGAAATTATCCTTTGGACATGCCTTATTCAAGTCATATAATTCCATGCACATGTGAATTGTACCCTATTTTTTGTTAACCGACATGGGATTTGACACCCATTGCGTCAACTATACAGGGTATATGAAACCGGCTTTAAGCAATTTCTCTACTTCAGCCTTAATAGTTGTTTCTTTCCGAGGATTCTTCGGATGAAGCTTTTCTCGGACCATCCTGGCATCAGGATAAGTCATTATCTCATGCTCGAAAATTCTTGGATCAATTACTAGAATTTCCTCATAAGACCAGGAAAAAACGTCGCGAAATTCGCTAAATAAGTCCGTATAGATGTGAATCTCTTTGGGGGAGCAGTTTTCTCTGACGAAAATATTCTCCATGACGTTAGGGGTTCTGGAGATATCAAAAGGGATCGTTTTAGCGATACTTTCCATATTACACTCGAGATAAAATGCATGCATATCCATAGGATTAACAGGACAAGACCTCTCTCTAGTCATAGTCAACACGAATTCACCTACCTCTATTCTTCTTAACTCCGGAAGGAAATAAGATATGTGATGGAGATCATCCCAGGGTATGTCTAGACCAGTCAATGCCTCTATAATCACCTCATCATAGGGAAAGACCAAGTATAAAGAATCTGTAGTGGCGAGGGAACCTTGAGCCAAAATAGGCTCGAGAACTGGATCTAACTCCTATGCAGGAGTTGGATCGGAGTCAGTCGAAGCTTGCTAGACAATATTGTATGAAACTTTTGTCATGGACAAGGGCATGGCCATGAAAATATGCCCCGTCCCTTCCATCGAGGCCGATGGGGAAGGAAGATTCCATGGATCATGAAAGTAAGTCTATCGGAATGACGAGACTTGAAATATTTCATCCCTAATCTGGTTGAGGGAATCCAATATAAACTTAAAATCCCTAGAAGGAGACAGGTGATCCAAAGTACCCATCAAAGGTGGGCACAAACCAACCCCTACATTAACAATGCTAGACTAAGGGTTATGGATCATCGGGACCGTGGATGCCCCCAATGAAGGGTTAGGTCAAGAGAAGGACAATTGGTCAAAGGTTACGATTCGACCCTCGTGTGGAAACAAAAGGACTCAAAAAATTGTGGCAACCACTACATGCATTGCATAGATCCAACTTCTTCCTAACATAAGGTTATATTCGAGAGGCACACCAACCACTTCAACTTCGATGCACATGGTATTCCCTCCTAACTGCATGGGGAAAGAAGGGATGATTCCATGTGGTTTGAATGAATGACCGTCAAAAGAAGTAAGCATAGCAGGCGACTGAGACAAAATGGGTTGGCCAATGGCCTTCCAACACGCAAACGACATCACGCAAGTTGAGGTACCCTCATAAACCACCATACAGAAATTATTCTGGGTAAACGTTTTTGTTGTGTAAGCCACTACTATTTGAAATGCAACGTGGTAAGGGAGATGAGGTTTCAAGTCGGTCGTATCGAGAATGATCATTCCCAGATTACAAGTATCTGTAGATCCCAAAGTGGATAACAAAGCCTTTCTCTATGAAGGGAATATCTAAAGGACCTCCAAAGCAGACATCATGTAAGGGGTTTGTGAAAAATCCTCTACCATAGAGTAATTTTCGGTGGCCCTTGAGTTCAGATTATGAGAATCTTTCTTGAACTCCCCTTTTAGGATGCGTGTCATTGTTTCTCCCATCATCTTCTCAATATGGAGAGGAATAGGTGGGTTTGTGGCTTCTTTACCCTTTTCGACAGATTTCGACATTCCGTAATCATGTTCCCTGGTTTCTTTATAAGTGTCACCTTTCATCATGCAAACATTCACGACCGAGGGATTACTAGAAGACGCGGGGGGTCCTTGACTACCCCCATCCATGTTTGAAGAGGCTTGATTCATATTTTTCCCATGTGGGAATGGGTTCGTTAACAAAATAGGTTGTTGTTGCGCTAATAACTTTTGGGCCTCTGCAAGTTGAGGGAAAAAGTGAGTCGGATGGTCCTCCATGCAAAGGTTACATGGATACTTTGACTTTATTTTCTCTGTGTTTCCCCCACCAACATTGTTGTTAGGTTTCTTATCCCCCTTACCCCTCTTTTTTCATTGTTTTTTCTTTCCTTCAGGCTACTGGTTGGCTTTTGGGTTCTTCAACTACACATTGTGTATGTCTGACGTTTGGGTAGGGGGAACAACCAAATTGGAGTTCTGTTTGGTTGTTGTATGTTGTATCGACAATTGTTGCAATTGATTTGATAGTTGATCAGTGGACTTTGCCTATGCGGAACCAACTATACCATCGGCATGTGGTCCATACTTTTATATTGCCTTGCCAAGGATGGACCGAGGCATGTATGGAAAAATATTATAGAGTAACCCATACTGAGAGTATATCAGTTCAAGTTATTGCACTCTCATTATCGCCTCCTCCTCTAAAAACACTCTCAAAGTTGCAACGTCCTTAGATAACTGAGGTACCAAAAACTTCAAGAACCACTCCAGCAAGAAAGATGGTGGGACCTGTACCGTAATGAAACTCTTCCAAAGCCACCATTCTCATATGTGATCTGAGATATGATCGGCCTTAGTCTACTCAAAGTTGGCCAGCAAATCAATGCTAGCATCATATTTGATGGGTAGTTGGAAATGGTTTAGGAAAACCATCACCAAATCACTAAAGTAAGAATATATTGAGTGGTCGATCTCGATGTACCATTTCGCGACACCCCCGATAAGAGTGCGTTGAAACCGATGCTACTGTACAGATTCATCTCGCATCGAGTTTGATGAGTACCATAGGTGGAAAGTTGTCACATGATCACCCGGGTCTTTTCCCGGCTTGCCTTCGAATTTTGGAATATCCGAGGGAAACTTAGATGGAATGGGGGGCCAATGTGGATCATGAAAAATTGGGTTGTTAAGAAACCTTAACAAGTCTAGTAGATGTAACGATTCCAGAAATCATAGTTTAGGTTGGGTACTATGTACAAGAAAAGGGGAGCCTAGAGTTTGACTAGCACCAGGTTGCCAAGAAAAGTTGAGTTGTTGGACAGGGTTTTGGTAGAAACCATGGCCTTGACTAGCATACAAAAACTGCGTTTGTTGGTATATCATCAATTTATTCCTGTAATTGGATGACGAAGGTTGGGCGGGGATTTCTCCTTGCGTTGGGTTCCAAATATTCACGAAGGGGTTTCCCCTTGTCGATCTGATTAGCATAGGTACTGAGACTTGCCTAGGGTTCCATTGACCATGGAAGGGGTTTCCCCTAGTCGGCATCCCCTATGAGGGAACTGATCCCTACCAAGGATTCCAAAGTCCTTGTGAGGAGAAAACTCCTGCACTTGAACCTTGCACAGGATTCTGTTGTCCAAAACTAGGTTTTCCTCAAACCGAGATGGCAGCTGATGAAAAGGAATTATTACCAAATGCGCTGAACAAAGAGAACAACATGGATCCCACCAATTTGGTCTAAGAAAAAGGTCCTAGACTTCTTCTCTAAACAAGCTATAGTTCGTGTTTGACCCAACGGGTGGCTAGAAAGCACCACCGAGTGAGGGGGACGAAGGAGGTATATGACCCCCACCGTAAGGGATAACATTATAGGAAGCTGAGGTGACCCCAATGGACCCTTGTAAGGGAGAATTTGAGATTTCTACCCCAGACCCATGGTATTTAGGGTGGAGTAGGTAAGTTCAGAGTTCGTATCAGAGTCGAGGATCCCATATGAAAAAGGAGGGCCCATCGCACTATGTGTAAACATATCAGTGGTCGCCACTGCTGATGGAATCAGACCACTGCCTGATTTAAAGGGAGTCAAGATCGATGTGGTCTGGATTGGCGAAGGTGGGTTAGGAGGTGGAATACCCCTTATGGTGGTAGCCTATAAGAGAGTGTGAGGAATCCTAGATGAAGTAGGAGCATTTGCTTCTATAGATACTTGTAAAACTATCTGATGCTCGTAAGGTGTTACCCTTGGAGGGACAACTTGTACCAAGATTGGCATCAACAAGTTAGTGATCGAAGGGTTGGTTGGCCTAAGAGCTTTTGCTCCAAGGTCAGAAACAATAGTTTCCTCTTGATTCAAGTAATTTCCTCTCAAAGCAGGCTCGGTCATAGTTTCTTGTGGTCTGGTCACTTCGTATGACCCTTGTTGGTCAAGTCTTCATCGTAACGGTGGTGGTGGTGGATCTAATGCAACTGGCGATAGGCCTTGAAGCCTTCACGACCGACAATGCTCTTGATCTTCCACTTTGTGAAAATATCAATGACACAGTAAGGATTTAACTAAGCTTTAATAACAATCACGCACTAGAAATGTTCCTACAATATAAACCAAGAAAACCACTATCTAGTTGGAAGAACAGTTACACCAACCAACACTAGATGTCTTCCCTAGGTATCGTGTTATACTCCTGCAGTCACCTGTGTAAGTCCCTATAATAAAGGAAACTAACTGGCGATATTGTAAACTGTCACCAGGCGGGTACAGTCAAGAGTCGGGTGGACCGTAATGAGTAGTATAACAAGTATGAAACCTACTGAGGGTATCAAAAGCAAGTGATCTGGAAGACAACTAAGGAACTCTAATGGATTTGAGGTCCACAAAGCTCCATAGGAAAATGTGAGCGATAGTATCCCATGACAGATCCTCAATATGCATTCCCCACTACGTTTAGTCCGACTTTGGAGGGGTTATCTTTGTTTCCTTTCCTCACGCGACCTCATGTTTAGCCCCTATGTTAGAGCGGGGTCCTGGATAAATTTCATGTCACTAGAATTTAACACTCCCTAGCTCTGA
The DNA here is from genome assembly GCA_000966675.3 of Picea glauca. Classification (NCBI taxonomy): domain Eukaryota; kingdom Viridiplantae; phylum Streptophyta; class Pinopsida; order Pinales; family Pinaceae; genus Picea; species Picea glauca. Next base: position 652,351 of record JZKD02S2035569.1, on the reverse strand, counting down.
CTCTGATGTTTGTGTAAAAACCTTGAATAGTTTCCTCTCCAACCTAATTTAAGGCTCTAACGTGAAACTAGTTGATTAACCCTACAAACATAAAAGTCTAGTTATTTTTAAATTTAGCATTCATTTTAAATTGCTTGTTTTAACTCAAAGGATATGTAAATGAAGCTAGTGATGTTTTATGAGAGACAAAAAGGGGAGAAATAAACGGAATTCTGAAAGAAAAATTAGTTCTAGTGAAAAATAAAGATTTACAACTAGCTCTTTGTAACCAACTTTTTCATAACTAACTTTTTCCAAGATCTTTAAAAAGAAGACCTAAAATGAAATTTCGCTCAACTACAACCTACTTAAGTTCTAAGAAATAAGTAAACAACTTAAAAAAATGAACTCTTTTTCCTTTCAAGTAAAATAACTAACCCTAACTACTTTACCAAACTAATAAAAGAAAAATCTTTTTCTTTTTTTGAAAATGCTTCAAATAGGAAAAACTTGAAATAAATATTTTTTCTCTTTTCTTTAAAGAAAATGAAAGGTGGGAAATAAAATACAAGACAATACTAAAAATGACCTCTGGCCCACTACGAATCGCAGGGAGTCACTAAAGACACAAAACATGCTGATCAAAAACTCAAAGACTCACCTAAAAACCTTTCAAAAGTAAACACAAGAAATATTTCAAAAAGACAAGCAAACTGACATCTAACCCAACCTATGATTGTAAAAGTAGAGACATTGAACTACATCAAGAAACCCTGAGAAGTCAAACCTCAATCAGGAAAGAGGTTGGTTGTCTCTTTTTCAAAAATATTTTTTTGAACCAGGTAAGTTACTGTTGTTTTAACAGCCTACGTATGTACACGGGCTGACCCACTATAGGGTGTGTACACCTCTGTAATTTCTCAAAAAAGAAATAAAACAGATAGACTGATAGGGCAGGGAGAACTGGTATGGCATCAATAGGTGACTAGAATCCCTTAAAGACTCAACAGAGTCAAAAGAAACTTAAAAGGTATAAAACCAATCAAACATGCAAAAAATCCCCTAAAACCCTAGAGGCTTCCCTAGTATGGTTGCCAATTCTGCTAGTAGGAAAACCCCCCCTATGGCTACACTAGGGTTTACAGTGTAGGCATATCAATAACCGTTTAAAATTCTCCTACTTCTCTAACTACCCCAAACATACCCCAGACTCATACAAAAAATTTAAAATGATAAGGATTGGGTAACTGTACCTCTACCCCATGTCTGGTGATGATCCTCTCGCGCTTGAAATCTTTGCTGAATGGACGTCTCCTCCCAAGGCTGGACTGCATTCAAAGACAAACAAATAGAAAGATGCAAGCATGCAATTCATATCCAGATAAGGGTTAGATGTTAGAATAAAAAGCATAAATCAAATACAAAGATTCGACACATCATGATTTGGGATAGGACAAGTACTTCTTTTATTGATAATACAATGATCACTTACAACCAAAGTCGACTATTGCTCCATGAACCTAGTCTGGGATCCTCTTGACCAAGCTCCAAGTGCACCTCTATATGGCTTCTTCTCTCAACCTTCTTCCTGGGAAGTAAAATGGGTTTCTGATGGAGGAAGGAAGGCAAAATGGCGAATTTTGAAGCAATTCTCACCAAAGGGTTGCAATTACTTGGGGCAAGGAGGGGATGTGAAATGGGCAGAGTATCATTGTTCTTATGTCTAGATATGGAATGAGACTCCAAAACCTCCTTTTATATGGGAAAAGGATGGTTATTCGGTTAGGTGATGGGCTATAGGCGATGGATTAGTTGGGAAACTACCCAATAGCCTGTAATCTCAACAAATTCCTTGCAACTTTTTATTTTTTGCAACCTTTGCAAGTATACATGTGCTTTAGTGGTGCAGAAGCGTATGCACGTAGGAAATATTGGTGTAGGGCACATACATATTCAAAAACTGGGTTTTTTAGAAGAGCAACTCAGTGATGGATTGGAAAAAAATGCAAGAGGGCCAAATGCCAGGTATGCATATGTAGAGAAATTTAGGGTTATAACATCAGGGCCGACTTGTACACTTTACCCTTTCTAATTTACAATTGATTTTTTCCAAGGAACATTAGGGTCAACTTTACAAATATAAAATTATATTATTATTTAGGGTTTTTTCTTGGTTTAATACAATATTTGATAACAATAATATTTTTCGAAGCTACTCAAACTTCAACAATACCTCTTAGAAAGGAAGGTATTCTCTTAGCACAATCATCACGACTGCTTTTGTTCTTCTATACACTTGACCATTGACTTGTTTACTTTCCATGAATCTATATTGAATAATTTTTATAGCCACGTCAGCATCCATGGTCTCATCATCCATCCAGGATTTATTTCATCATGGGGATTTAACTTGCCAACACACATCGAATATGGCATCTAGTTCATAAAGAACTAGTAACTTGTCAGCTCACATAGGATTTGGCATATATTTCATAAAGAACTTGTAACTCACCAGTTCACACTGAATCTGGCATCTAGTCCAAAAGGAACTAGTAACTCACCAACTCACACAGAATATGACATCTGATTCATAAGGAACTAGTAACTCATGAGCTCACATAGAATTGGACATCTAGTTCAAAGGGAACTAGTAACCTCTGGTTGGCACACCAGGCAACTGGTCCATAATGATCAGGCATCTAATCACAAGGATTGGGAAATGTAGTGTGCACACACTACTCGTCTATCTCAAGGCTAGTAAACACCTCCAACCACACAGTTTGTTCCACCAACTTGAAAATATAGGTAATTAACCATCCCTGAAGTCATGACATCTATTGCACTTGTGCGAGGTCATGCTGACTAGTGCCATAGTCAGTAACATGTCCGTGAATGATTACCCACTACTACTGCCACATGCTGAAGTTGTTTCCCTAGAATCACATCTATAACTCATCACTCCCTCTTACTAGGTATGTCCTTCTGGATGACACCAATATTGTCTTTGAAGTACACAAACTTCAGTCTCAATAGAGGCTTGGTCAACACGTCTGCTATATTCTCATATGTAGTGACATAATAGAGCTTCACCACTTCGTTCTTTACCATACCTTTGATATAATGATACTTGATCTCGATATGCTTGGACTTGTCATGAAACACTGGGTTATTTGTAAACTTCACACCACTCTGTTTGTCACACCAGATACAAGTCACCTCTAAATCGAGATCAAACAATCGTGCAATCATCTTTTGAAGCCACACTACCTCACCACTAGTTGAACATGTTGTTATGTACTCTTCCTTAGCCATATTGAGTGCCACACTAATCTAATTCCTCCTGAACAATGAGATCATAACTAATCCCATATTGATGCAATATCCATATGTACTCTTTCAGTCTGCAACACTATCGGCCCAATCTAAATCAGTAAATCCTTGGAGGATTATATCATGATCTAAAGCATATTCTGTTCCATAATAAATTCTACCTTTCAGGTACCTCATCACATGCTTTTTTTCAATCAAGTGAACATGTCTCGGCTCAACCATATACTGACTAAATGTGTTCACTGCAAAACATATATCTGGCCTCGTGTTCGTTTAGTACATCAATGAACCAATCATTTGTCTATGCATGGTGGCATTCATTATCCCAGAATATGCATCACTTAATAAATTCAGATTTCTCACCATTGGTGTAGGCATGGCCTTACTATCCATCATTCTGAATATATTTAGAATATCAATGACACATTTTCTTTTGTTAAGGAAAATCTCACTCAATCTCTACCATACCTATAGACCTAAGAAATAATGCATCATATTGTTAGGAACCAAATATCAAAATAGCATAACAACTTCAGAATAAGTACTGAACACTTTGACAAAGAGAGAAATTTAGATAATAAGCCTCTTCATATGAATTCACAAATACAAGATAATTCCAAATGAAAAGGTGTCTTTGGTATATGTAGGCGACTAAGAGGTACAATTACAACTAATGGACCCAAGATGACATAAATAAAATAACAATACTAATGTAATATGCCCCAATTAAGGGGTAATGTGCCAAAATTTATGGCTTAACATGCCCCTCCCATTCAGACAAGTGTTTTCCTCAACACTTGAGTAGTTCTAGATTATTTTGTATAAAAGACTCATATTCCCATGTGGAATCTTTAGAAGGTAGTTTCTTCCACTGAATGAGATACTCTGAAATTGATACATTCCTCAGTTGGTGAATTCTAGTGTGAGTGATAGCTTCAACATCCAATATGATTTTTCCCTTATCCTCATGTTCTGGAAATATATTTTGAACTGGGATCTTGTCACCCATAACCTTCATTAAACATTAAACATGGAAAACTGGGTGTATTCGGGAAGATGCAGGAAGATCCAATTTGTGTTCCATAGTACCAATATTTTTCAACACCTTATAAGGGCCATAGTACTTCGGTGATAATTTATTATCCTTCTTAACTTACTTCTGGGACATCTGTTTGTATGTTTGTAATCTTAAAAATACCGATCCCCTACTTCAAAACTTCTTTCACTACAATGTTGATATTCTTGTTGTTTCATGTGATTTTATGCCATGGTGAAGTTATCCTTTAAGAGTTGGAGAACTTGTTGTTGATGATCGATGTGATCTTCCACTGCTTGAACCTTACATTTTTATTTTGGATAAGAAGTGATGGACAGGGGGTGATATCCATAAAGCACCATAAATGGTGGCATTTTTGTTGCAGTATGAAAGGAAGTGTTATACCACCATTTTGCCAATGGTAACAGATTGAACCATTGTGTTTGTTTATCAGAGACAAAGAAACGAAGGTAGTCTTCCAAACATTTGTTCACTATCTCAGTTTTCCCATCAAATTGAGGATCATAAGATGATCTATGAGCCAATTGAGTACCCAAAGAAGAAAATAATTCCTTCCAAAAATGTCTAGTGAATATGGGATCTCTGCACTTACAATAATCTTTGGGCTTCCATGTATTTTTTGAAATGTCTCCATGAATGTGATAGCAACTGTATTGTCTTTGAAAGGATGAGAGAGTGCAAAAAATTGTGTGTATTTCGTAATTTTATCAACAATCACCATGATGACACTCCTTCCTTTAGACATCTATAATTGTGTGATGAAATCCATGGAAACCTCCTCCCAATGATGACTTGGAATGGCTAATGGTTGTAAAAGATGTGGGGTGTTAATTGTTTCTACCTTATTTTGTTGGAAAACCAAATATTCTTCCACAAACATTTGAACATCAGTTTTAAGGCCATCCCAAAAGAATTCCCTCTTGACCCTGTGATAGGTTTTCAAAAATGTAGAGTTCCCTCCTAGCAGAGAGGTGTGCAATTTTAAAAGTACATTTTTTTTTAGTTGGGAGTTCTTACATAAATATAAGTGCTATTTGTACCATAGTGAATTATTTTTCCATATAAATGTATTAGATGCACTGGAATCTTGTTGTAACCTTTCAATGAGAGTCCACACTTCTTTGTCATTTTTCCATTCATCCTTTGTTTCTATTATCCGATCAGGTTGGATGATATATATAGCATAGAGAAATGCCTCAACATCTTCATCCTTTCTTAAGAGTGCATCTTCCACAACATTTCTCTTCCCTTTTTTATAGATGATGTCAAGGTCATAAACAAACATCTTGGTCACCCATTTTTGTTCCAAGAATTATTTAAGACTATCATGATATGTTTTGACCTTGAAGTGCCTACCTATTAGGTAAGAGCACCATTGCTTCAATGCATGTAGTATTTCCATCATTTCCTTGAGTGGCCAACTTTCAAAAGAAAAGGGCCTTCCTTCTTGCATTAGAACATCACCAATGCCATTTCGTGAGGAATCAAATTCAACAATAAAGGTTTTTGTGAAGTTTGGTGTGGTCAAGACATGAGCTTTGCTTATTGTCTCTTTAAGTTGTTAAAAATCTTGAGCTTCCTCTGGAGTCCATGAAAATACATCCTTCTTAGTTATGAAGTTAAAGGTGATGCTATTCTTCCATATTTATGAAAAAACTTGTGGTAGTAACCTATCGAACCCAAAAATACTCGAAGATTATTCAATTTTTTGGGATATATTCTTCCTTCATTATAATTTGATGGTACCCTGAACAAAGATCCAAATTTGTGAAGTAGATTTCTCCATATAATTCATCTGACAATTCATCAATGACGAGAATGAGAAACTTATATTTAATGGTGATCTTGTTGAGATCTCTATAATATATACACATATTCCATGAGCACTCTTTCTTGAGTACCATTACCACAAGTGTAGAGTAATAACTTTGGCTAGGTACAATAATTCCAACCTCTAACATTTCTTCAACCATACGCTCAATTTCAGTCTTATGGGCATAAGGGTATCTGCAAGGCCTGATGTTAGGAGGAACACTCCCAAGAATTAAGTGAATAGAATGATCATTCTCACAAGTGGCTGGAAGACCTTTGGGAATATCTTCAAATACTTTGGAATTCTTATCAATTATACCTTGGAGATCTAGGGAATATATATCTTAGATGTTGGAACATCTAGTGAGCATAGTCGTACAATTACACCTTGATGCCTCTTTGTCAATAATGTTTTCATGCTATTGGAGCTTACCACCATACTGGGTTTCCCTATGATATCCCTTAACTCAAATTCCTTTCCTTCCAATGAAAATTTCATGAAAAGTTCTTGAAAATTAAAAGCCATAGTTGCCAATGATTGTAACCATTGGACCCTGTTGAGCACTCAACACACCCTAAAACGCCTATGTGAAATTTTACTTTTTGGGTACCACTTGACCTTTTGTATTGTATGACTCGAATTCATTGTAAAACATGTTGCCTTTGCTTACCATATTGACTCTCATTATGTCTTGCAAAATTTGTTTGAATCTATGAAAACCCATGGCTTAAAAGACTTAACTTTTAAATAAACAATCATCAGCCAAAACATTTCACCTGATGCACCCAAATTCGGCATCAGAAGGAATTAAAATATGAAAGAAAATCACTCGGAAAACCCCAGTTGTTGAGCACCGATCTTCACTAGTATTGGGGAAAAAGAAGTTTTGTTTCTTGAAAAGAGTCACATACGAAAATCATTAATAGTCGATCCTCTTCGGCATCGACAAAAGGAGGAGGAAGTAAAAGGTTTAAAAGGAAAGGTTTATCTCTGATCACCGATTCCTGAAGCGTTTTGGCATTGACGAATTATTGAAGACGCAGACCCCAAGGAAAACACACGATAGGTTTATCCTTGATCATCGATCCCCTACACCATTTCGACATCAGCAATCCTAGGTTCAGTTTAAGAATGCACAACTTGAAGAAAGTCTCGACTCCGACCAATACTCGCGAGTTAAGTCGATGGCTTCCATTTTCCATGTGTCCCAAGCCAGTTTCACCACGTCAACACCATATGAGGAAATCGATCGATGTCAAAGGATTTTAAAGAAACTCGGAACACCACTGAGGATGAATTCAGAGTTAACTTGGAGGAATCTCAGGCTCAAAAATATGTTCCGAATCAAAAAGGAAACGATATGGACAAACAACACAACAAATACATACACACAGAAAGGAGACAATACATCCAATTGCTAAAACTAGAATATTTTCATAGAAGTTTCAGGACTTTTACATTATATTTCAATCGAGCTCAAATTACATGCAATAGACACTATCTACACTATTTGGTTGGGTGAGGATTTCTTCGAAAAACTATAAATATCTACGCCACATCCAAGAATAAAAATAAATAAATAGAGTTAGTTAATCATCTCTCTTCTGCGTGCTGGCAAGGTCCACGTGGACTTTCTGCCTGGCTACTTCACGTTCTCTGAGATGTTTCACATTCTACTCTTTCGACGTCCTTTGTGCTTCGTACAACTACATGATTGTATCCTATGCTTCTAGGATTTGTCTCTTCAGAAACGTCACATTTAATTCACGACCTTGTGATGTTGGCACCTTGTTATCGCACGGTTTGTAGGAAGGGTTTAGGCAACTTGAGTCAAGGCTTAAAACCGGCATAACAGGAGCTTCCCCACCCACTGTCACCTCGATGGGGAGCTCTTTCTATTTAGGATGGCAAGTCCAAGGGAGACGTCCCAGGTAATCTGATTAATGAAGGGCTAAAAAAAGTATAAAGGAGCAAAGTGAGAGATTTCGTTTCACAGATTACTACCAAAGACTAGATAGTCAAGAAAATGTCTTCCACTGGATGGCACCTGTTTGCGAGACAAGAAAAATAAACTAGAATATGTGTTGTAGTGGGTTAGTACTTTAAAGCATTAATGACTATCTTCAAATATATACATGAGCAATGATCAAATGCTATTATTGACGAAGTCAATGATTGCTAAACAAAGTCAAATGATTAATATCCCTCCTTCAATAAATGCATAAGAGATAATAAGCATTCAATGTACACAATTAAACCCTTGTATTATATCACAATGCAATTAATATCTCAAATCAGCTCACATAGATAATGTTGCTGCATCACCTATATTGTTGTTGCTATAGGTATGACGTCAAGCATTAATTTAGGTTCAAATTTAAGACAATGAGTGGAACGTTTTAGCAAATGAACTTATGGAAGTAACATACAACTCAAAGTCTTTCACCCAAGGTGAAAAATGTCACAACGTTGTAAGCCAAACGGGAGATCTAAGCAATGTGACGTCACATATATAAATTTTGTTGCAGGGTTAGGGTTAGCTAGCCAAGAAGTGGATGTTTTGACAAATCTAACCAACGAAAACTTGTGAAACTTCTATGGCTATGATAAGATGACTAGGCCGCACTTTTCTATCCAAACACAAGTTCAAAATCAGCAAGACGTCATCTTATTAGGGTTAGTTCAAGTAGTTAGGGTTAGATGCTAGGTTAGGTAGGGTTTCAAATTTGAGAGTGTTTGAAAAAGAGTTTAAGGGCAACAAGCTCAAGAGAGTTTCTAGACTAGTGCCTTGGGTTAATGGAGTCAATTGAGGTGAGACTAATAGCTTGGAAGGCTTAAACTCAAGGACAAGAGGATTAGGGTTTGATGGTGTTGCTATGGCAAGGCCACCAAACCAAAACCCTAAATAGAAAAAGGCTTACCTAGGTGTAGCTAAGGCTAGGCCTAAAGCTTTCTCTTCTTTCCTTGAGACTTCTTTGGCAAAACGGCTAGCTTATAAGCACAAATCTAGGGCTGAAAAGTG
>JZKD02S2035569.1:626824-641268 GCA_000966675.3 Picea glauca | reverse complement strand
AGAAGAAGAAAAGATGGGCCCTCAAGGGCCATGCTCAAGTCGATCCGCTCTCGTACTCCATGTTTGGGATCATGTGGGCCTCGAGACATGATCTCCTAGTTATCCCTAGATATCGAGGATAACACACCTCAGGGGTCGTTGCCTCCATTTTTCGACTTAATTCTCTGTTTTTCTGGTAGAGTTCGAAAATGACAAGTTGTGCCTATTTCAACTGCTGAGTCAGCTCTTGAACATTAGTACCTTTGGAATTTTTCCTCTTGGTTCTTCTCCCACTTTCCCGACTTATTCCTTCGATAGGATCTAGCCGAATAACATGCATAAGTAATTCTTCGACAGACAATCTTACATGCAGCTCTCTTGGGACATGGGTTTCCCCAGCTTCCTTGTTCTTCCTTGGCCTGCCCCTTCTCCGAGGTATCTATTGTTGGGTAGGCATGTATTCCAACATCCTTCCTTATGATGCAACTTCTTCCACTTTGGCCTTCATGAGTTGTGATATAATCATTTTCATGAATATATGATAAATCCCCTTTGAAACCTCGGGGATGCCCGTGACGAGTAAGAACGAATCCCAGTCACTTTGGGGCTCGGGCCTGGTGCTTCTACTGCTTAGTGTGCCCCTTCTTATGTTTTGAGGGGTTCCCATGGTGTGCCATGTATTTGTCTTATGCGCAGGAGATTTGGTGAGGGCCAGAGGTGGAAAACTTGATCAATCTGAGCTCCCAAGATGAACTATCAACAATGCATAAGCTCAACTAGTAACTAGAATGTATGCATAACATCCAAAATTTATAATAGAGAAGGGAATAGGTGGAAACTGGCTAGGGAACACTAAATTCATGGTTACTAGATGTTTTTAAGTGAACTGAAGATTTTTCGTGGCACATTAGCACAACGAATATGTTTCGGGGCATGTAAGGTACAACCAATAGGAGTTGCAGGGTGTGTGTGACACAAGAGCCATGATTTTTCATTCTTCCAGCATTCATGATGAGCTGATGATGGTTGTTGCACTTGTTGACATGACTTCTATTTAAACAAATTTCCTCTACTTGAGGCACCTAATGACTTACCCTATGATAGGACCCGACTCTTTTGGAACATACTCGTACTCTCAAAACATGTTTGACTCTTACATCCTTTCCTAACTCCAAGGGCCAACCGACCACTAGCGTGATTGTGAATCTCATGTTATTTCGTACCCAATATTTTCATGTTGTGGCATGCAGACGTAACCCAATTAAGACTCGTCCTAACTAGAGGAAAATGACGGTGCTAACAGAAGCAAAGAAAGCAATTCGAAAATCTGAAAAGATCCCATGAGTATCAAATAACCGGGTTTGGAAAGGTTTATAGGTATGTCCCAATATTCTTTTTTATCCTTACACTTTACACATGTATTTTTCCCAGTGTTGTTCCATACGTAGTATATAAATAATTTTATTTTGATTGTAGTAAAGATGCCTCAGAGTATTGAGAAAAATGTCTCAAGAGCCTCATTGGGAGATTCAAGAAAATGGGCCAAGTGCGAGAAAAAAAGATCAAAATCAACAAGGAAATGAAAGATATTGGACTCCCCAAGTTTGGCATGCCTGATGACTTTGTCGACTTACACGACATAGTCAAATCACACATCGAGCAAGATTCATCATGGATGGAAGAACTAGCAAAGGTGATAGACACAACACCAGGTCAGGTACGACAGTTTATGGAGCACCCGATCAAAGCTCAGGCTACGCTACAACAATTAAGTGCTAGTATATTCAAGTATCAGGCGCATGTGATAGAGATAAGAGAGATCTATGTGCCCCCGATGGAACAACACAGATTCCCATACACCTGTGAGGAGTTTTTTATCAAGTGGTCAGAGTCCGAGAAGAGTCACCACTTTAAGTGATATATTGAGATGACTCTTAGACAAAATTATAGGAGAGAATGCCATGTGGAATTATTTTTTTACTTATCTGCACTCTAGCCATTATTTTTAGTTTATTTTATGTTATAAATAGGAGCATGAACCGATTAGTGAAAGGTCGATGGTCGTTGCAAGAAACTCTCATTTTTTGTTTTGTTAAGAATTATTTTGGAGATACCTTTAATTGAGAAGTCCTTCTAGACCAGAGACAAGTTTATGTTTTCATCAAATGCATGTATGATTGAATTTGGAGAAGAACCATTTCCTATCTCGCCTCATGCTTGGATGTTGTAATGAGTAAGAGCTATTAAATCTATTGATAATTTATCTGATGCAATGTTTTATAGTTCTTTCTTTAATGATGAAAATGAATCTTTGTGTTATTATGTGATTGATGATTAGAGTTGAGTGAATTATTTTACTTACCATTGTTTATCACATACATGTTTTCTTCTGATAATTTGTATCTCGGTCATAAATTGCAATACTCACACGGTTAACATATTAGTATTAGGCCTGTGGTAGACGATCGTTGTCTGCATGCTTGAGTAAAGGGTTATCCCAAGCTCGGCATCTTCTCCATTAGTTTAGTTTGTTCCTAATTTGTCACCTAGTTGGATTATACCAAATTTATCTTATATCAATCCTACCTAAGAGAAAATACAAAAAAAATAATGTTTGAACACTACAGAGTTTAAATACTACAGAGTCTAATTGAGCCTTGGTGGCGGGTTTGGTTCCTATTGTTGAGTTAATGGGATCTAAGACCCATCAAAAGAATTGGCGCTAGAAGGAGGGCTGAAGAATGAATGGCTGAATACATATTATATATAATATTTCAAACAACATGTAGATTCAAAACAACCCACATGCATGGCTAGTAATTCCGAAGATAGCCCACACACACTGAGTACTCCTAAAATGAGTAACTCACCCCAGCATGAGGAAGAACACTTGTTCCAAGATATACCTTACGCTCTTCCTCACAAGGAATTAGATCAATTCATAAGAACCACAAGAGAATACGCTTGACAGATTGGTCCGCTCTTTGTAGCTCAGATACTTCATCAAAGACAAAAAATAAGAATACCATTGGTCAACACCCCCGACCAGGTTTTCGTGCACACGGTAGAACACCTAATATATTTCAGCCTCATCAAAATCAAACATCCTGTTATTCTAATCCATGAAACACCAGTCGGTGATGTCTTTGAGCCGGACGACTTTTCGGAAGAGGAAGAGTTTAACTTAGGATCCGAAGATATGGAGGAAAACAATGACCATGATGAAGAAAGGGGAATCCCACCTCAAAAAAATCAACCTTGGTTGGAAAGATACACTTATACCATCCCAGGATGAGTCCATAACCTTCCTTGACATCCATAGAAGTTACATCCTAAGATTCACCCCAAGACCTCAGGATTTCCTGAAGATCATATCAAGAAATTCACACTGGAAATCATACTTATGAATGTACAACATGAAGACATAGTATGCAGGATATTCCCTTACATGTTGGAGAATTTGAATTCCACATGGTATTTTAGCTTACCTATAGGATCCATAACTAGTTGGACAAAGATTCAGAAAGACTTTTTAGATAAATTTGCGAAAGAAACTACTACAGGAGATTTGATGGCTAAGTTGTTTGACGCCACCATGAGTTTGAAGGAAAGGGTCAAATACTTCAACCAAATATTCACAACTATCTTAAATAAATTATATCCTGAAGCTAAACCTACTTGGGAGTTGAGAATTGAAGTATATTCTAATGCTCTCCCAGCTTCTATTTCCATGTTTGTGAAGAGAGCCACCAAACTAACCCTAGCTGATATCTTTGAATAAGACAAAACGATAGAGTTAGAAGTGAAGGGATGTAAGTAAGGTCAAGTCTCATTAGTTAAGAAGGAAGTTCAACCTCCTCACAAAAGAGGACTCATGTTAACTAGACCCATAGGGAAACAAATAGAACAAGGTCCTGAAAAAGGTAATTTAGAAATAGAAGATCTACAACGCATGGTAAAAAAACTATCAAACAAAATCATAGACATGAAGAGAAGTGCAGGGGAGGGAAACCAAGTCCAAAGGCCCTATAATCCTTTCTTTAAAAGGAATCGACCCTTCAAAGAAATTGAACCTCCCCCATCCAATCTAAACATCAATCTGGGAAATGTGGCATTCGACTCTTTTTGCACCTATCATGAAGAAAACCACTCCGAAAGAGACTGCCCTCAATGGGTGCATGCCATGAATTTTATGGCCAACCAGTTTCTAGACAAAGTCTCCCTGACCGAACAACTAAGTGGCACCAGTATGAATATCATCGATCAGGAAGAAATTGATTCACCAGAAGAAACAACCATGTTGATATGGTATCCTGACCTAGCCATGCCTTCCGATGACCTGTTTGAGGTTCAAGAACCACCCGCTAAAGTCTTGGATGTGAAAACATGAAGTAGGGGTCAACCTGTCTCAAACGACCTTTCTACTACGCAAACTTAGGGAGGAAAATGAACTCTCGATCACCCAAAATAACCTTTTTCTCCATGTAAGAACCCTATAAGCATCCATACCTAATAATTTCCCAAGCTAGATGGTGCAGGCGCACTCGCAAGCACGTCTGCTCAGAGGATCCTCCCTTTACCACAACCTGAAGAACTCTAATGTCCTTCTGTTTCCCTATCGATAATTCTGCACCCACAAAACTCTTCGCGCGATCCCCTCTTTTTACTTATCGGGGAATCGGACTTCGCGATTTCGTGAGGTCAATGGTTGAGCGTAGGACTCTCGAATCCCTGAATCCTAATTCAAGTCAACGCTAACCTTTTCCTTTACCCTGTCGGAACTTTTCTTATCACTAGTTTCGACACTCGCGGTGTCGAGCAACTTGGTTCTCTGACCCCCGAGTCCCGATACATAGAAACTCCGATGCATTCACGAGTTGACTTTTCAACAGTCCCTTTACTCCATCAACATTTTGGAGTTCGCAAGATCGCGAATCCTAATGCCTATATTTCGGGCCTTCTCCTTCCCCTAATTTCCAAAAGGATGTGCCACCCATCCACCTACCAATGCCTGTGGTCCCACACTATTCCTTTGACCTATCGGGATATCGCATTTTACGATTCCAAATTGCAAGAGTATCCTATCCTCAATACTTTCGATACGCCGAACCTTGACTTCGTCAGATCTTTTGAGACACATCCCAGATGATGGACAGCTCTAAAGTCATTGATATTTCCATGATGGATTTGTCGATCTCTGGTCCACGAGATTCCTGATTTCCTGAACCTCAATGCCTCAATATCTTGACGCTTCTCGGGGTTTCTACTCTGTTCACAAAGATTTAAACCCTGCGCAACTCCTATCAAATGGACGGTTGACGGGTAACTGTTTGATGATCCAACATCTCACGATCCCTAGATCTTGAGCTCCGGATGCATCTATAACCTCCCCACTTCTTTACCATATCGTACGGCTGGTGGGATTTCACAAATCCTCTCCACAAGATCCTGACCATCTGTCTTCTCCTCCTCAATATGTTCACGAAGTGAACCAAGGACTCTTTCCTGGACTTAATCACCTGTGACACAAAACTTCATCGCCTTGAGTCACTCGATATGCTCCAACTCCTTATGCTACCTCCAATAGCTTCAAAGGATTTATCACTCCTGAGCTTTCTCACGACTCTGAGTCTTAGAGAAGATTCTTGTGCGCACTCCTTGCGACAACTCTCAAACACTTCCAAGTGCTGAATACCTTCGACTCTGCGCACTCCTGCAACAATAGTCTCTCACACCTTACTCAGGTTCGCAACCCTGAGACGTTTCTTCACCTGCATACTCCTTACATGACTCATGTGCCCAACTGCAGTTCTGCGGAGATGAGAACAATTGCTACCTATCTGAACCCTCTGTCAACGCACTCCTTGCAAACACTTCGACTGCACTCCTTGTAGGAATTCTTTCTTAGATAGAGAAGCAATTGAAACTCATCCACTCTTCCTTTCAGATTTCACTTAGAACATGAAATCATATACACAACATATCAAAGAAAATGTGTAATAGGAAGCAAACATTCATGAACATAACACCAATACACAGAGAACAACACAAACCATGAATTTGAATCAAAGATTTCTATTAATCCAAATGTTTGTACATGGGTGTTCTTACACAATTATCTTCTTTCTCTTGCTCTTCCTTCTTCAGAATTCTTCCAATCTAATGATACAATACACAATGAGGGTGTCTATATACCATTTCCCTCTTAAGCTCTCAAACCGTCTAATCTAAAATTAATTTCTATCTACCTGCATTAACTATCTTAAATGCCTCCTACCTACTAAGGATGAGAGCGAGATTCTCAAGGTACGATTACATCAAACAAGTGCGCTTCATTAAATTGTTACATTTATGTTCCCACAACAATCCCAAGGTAAATTTCAAAATTTATGTTGGTGCTTGCCCAACTTTCTCTTGCCTTCCGCGCTGGCTCGCTTGACATGGGATGATGCTCCTGCATCATGCTCCCTCGCTTGAAAACTTTCATGGGCTCCTATCCATGAGCTCCTGCACAGTATATCCATGATTCTGTATCTCTGCTTTAGTCTCCCAGCTGGCATCTTCAACTGGATGCCCTTTCCATTTGACCAAATATTCAAAATATTCTTTCCTTCTGGTCTTTTTACCAATTCTTTTATCCAGTATGCACTCCATCTGTGGCTTTTCTACAACTGGCATCTGTTTTGTCCACTAGATCACTGGCTGCTCACCTCTAGTCCCTGTTTCTTTAGCTCTATATGGGTTCAAATCTGAGACATTGAATATCGGAGATATTCCGATCCCATCGGGTAATTCAATCTCATAAGCATTGTCCCCAAATTTCTTCAAGACTTTGCAAGGTCCGATTTTCTTCATCTTTAATTTATTATATGTTCCTCTCGGGAACCTTTCTTTCCTAAAATGTGCTAGAATTAAATCACCAACCTCGAACTAAAGTTGTCTTCTATGTTGATCAACTCTGCGCTTATACTCCTGACTTGAATTTTGCAATCGCTCCTTCACTCAGCTGTGAAGTTCCTTCATCACTTCTGCGAAATCTTCTACACTAGCGCTCCTAGTTGCATTCTATTTTGAATTCCTCAATTCAGAAATTCCCCTCGGTTGTATGCCATAAACAATCTGAAATGGACTTTGTCCTGTACTTCTGTTCACTGAGTCATTATACGCAAACTCTGCCTGTGGAAATATATTGTCCCAAATGCTATGGTGCTCTGTCACCAAGCATCTCATCAAATCTCCCAGACTTATGTTTACCATTTGTGTCTGTCCATCCATCTGAGGATGATAAGATGAACTAGAAAATAAGTTAGTTACCAGCTTCTTCCATAAGGTCCTCCAGAAATGCCCTATGAACTTTGTATCTCTATCCGAAACTATACTCCTTGGTAAGCCGTGAAGTCGAATGACTTCTTTGAAAAACAGGTTCATGATGTGAGTCGCGTCACTAGTTTTCTGACATGGAATGAAGTGTGCCATCTTAGAAAATCTATACACCACCACAAATATCGAATCATAACATCTTTGTGCTCATGGCAACCCCAATATGAAATCCATGCTAATCGCATCCCATGGCCTCTCTGGTATGGGCAATGGTTGATAGAACCCAACATTCTGCCTCTTTCCCTTCGAATGCTGGAAAATTCTACACCTATCTACAAATATGTTGACCTCTGATCGCATCCCTAGCCAAAAGTATGATTCACTCAACTTTGAGGATGTTTTTTCATGACCGAAGTGTCCGACCAATCCTCCACTGTGTTTCTCCTTCAACAAGTTCTCCCTCATGGAGCATTTTGGAATACACACTTGATTGCCTCTGAACAACAATCCTTCCTGGATCATGTATTCTATCCACAGGCTTCTATCTCTGAGATCCGGATCCTCAGCTACTTCATATGCCTCCTGAAAATCTAGATCAATTCTGTACATGTCCCTGAGATCATCAAAACCCAGCGTTTTGACTTTGAACTTCTGCAATAGCAAACACTTCCTGCTCAAAGCATCCACAACTTTGTTTGTAGTTCCAGAAATGTGTTTAATTACAAAAGTGAAATTCTACATATATTCTACCCATTTGACGTGTCTCTGATTCAACTTCTCCTATTGAGTCACAAACTGCAGTGCATGGTTGTCACTGTATAGAATAAATTCTTTCATAATCAAATAATGCCTCCACTTCTTCAATGTATGTATGATGGCATAAAACTCCTTATCATATGTGGAATACTACACCTTTGCTTCATTCATCTTCTCACTGAAGTACACTATCGGCCTGTCTTCCTGACTCAAGACTGCCCCGATCGCAAACCCGCTTGCATCACATTTCACTTGAAATGTTTTTCGAAAATCCGGTAACACCAAAACGGGTTGTTCCGTGATCTTCCTCTTCAACAAATTGAAACTATTTTCAGCCTCTTCAGTCCAATGAAAAGACTTGTGTCTTTTCTTCACTGTATCCATCATTGCTGCGCCAATTCCACTGAAATTCCTGATGAACTTTCGGTAGAAACTAGCCAATCCATGAAAACTTCTCACCTCAAGGATATTCTTTAGCGATGGCCAATTCTTGATCACCTCTACTTTATCTAGATCCATCCTCAACTCATTTGCTGAAATAACAAATCCCAAATAAATGAGCTCTGTCTTCATGAATGAGGACTTCTTCATGTTTATCAACAACTTCTTCTGTTGTAACCTCTGCATCACTGTAGCCAAATGCTTAAGATGCTCCGCTGTCATTTTACTAAAAACCAGTATGTCATCCAAATACACAATGACAAATTTCTCGATGAACTCCTTCAGGACTTCATTCATCAACCTCATAAAGGTACTTGGTGCATTTGTTAAGACAAACGACATAACAAGACATTAATACAACCCTTTGTTTGTTTTGAACGTTGTTTTCCATTCATCACCTTCTCTCATGCGGATTTGGTGATAACCGCTTTTCAAATCAATCTTTGAAAAATAATTTTCTCCACTCAAGAAATCCATCAGATCATCCATCCTCGGCAATGGAAATCTGTACCTGATGGTTATATTATTCATTTCCCTTGAATCAGTACACATCCTCCAACCTCCATCTTTCTTCGGACTGAGTACTGTTGGGACAACACATGGACTCAAGCTTTCTCTGACCAAACCTTTGTCCAACAAATCCTGGACTTGTTTTTTAACCTCTTCATTCTCCTATGTCGTCAATCTGTACATGGCTTTGTTTGCTAAACTGGCTCCTGGTATGAGATCAATGTGATGACTCACACTCCTGATCGGTGGCAACGAATGAGGTAATTCGTCCACTACAATGTCAGCGAACTCTTCCAATAGTTCCTGAACCTCTTCTGGTAAATCATCCACTCTTGTGCTAGTTAGAACAATCTTTGGTTTTCTGACCACAATGAACTGTGGATCCTCCTTCTTCTTGACCTCTGTAAGAAGTTCCTTCCCACTCATGAGAAGTATTGTGTTTCTTACTTCCAGATTCACCTCCTTATCTTTGATTGGAAGCAACATATGTGTTCTCCCATTCTTCTCTAGGGTGTATGTGTTCATTCGCCCATCATGAATCACATTTATGTCATATTTCCATGGTATACCCAGCAATAGATGACAAACATCCATAGGAATGACATCACATAATATCTTATCATTCTATCCTCCTATCTTAAATTCAACCAAACACTGTTTGGTGACATTTACCTCATGTCATTTTTGTAGCCATGAAACTTTATATGGACTTGGATGATCAGTTGTCTCCAGCTCCAGCTTTTCTACCATCTCGGCTGAAATGATATTGTCCATGCTACCGCTATCCACAATGACCTTGCATGCCCTATCCTTGGTCTTGCAAGTAGTCCTGAAAGTCTGGTCCTTTGGACTGAACTTTCCACCTCTTTCTCTGGTATCAAAAGGACTTTTCGCATCATCAACAATCTTCCACCTTCAGCGTCTTCTGCCTCAACATCTTGCCTTTTTGCCTTGGCGATGTGAGTTTCTCCAGTTTCTTTCTTTTTCTCTGGACACTCGAATGACTTGTGCCCATTCTTTCCACATGTGAAGCATGTTATTACTCCACCTCTTCCCCTTCCTCTACCTCTAGTACAAGGAAAAGTGTTGTTGTCAGCATAATCTCCTCTCTACTTAGTATGTTTTCCTCTCTATTCATCATATGGCCCTCGTTGTGAGCTTCCACCTCTCTCTATCCATGTCTGAGGTTTCTTCCATTCATCCCTAAGCTTCTAGATTCTTTTCTGGGAAATTGATTTTCCTCTGGGATGACTTCTACCTCTGCCCCTCTGACTCTATTTTTGTCTCAGCTTCTCTTCAGCTTTTAGAGCCATCTGATAATCATCTTCCACCATTCGTATGGTCACCATACTCATTTCATCCTGAATCTCATATCTCGGGACATTCATATACCTGGCCACTTTTTCTTCACTGCTTTCACGATGACCTGCCCTGATATTCAACCTGTAAAAATCTTCAGTATATTCCTTCACTCACATCAACTTCTACCTCAGGTTCTACATTCTCCTGAACAGAGTAATTTGATAGTCCTTGGGAATGAATTTTTCCTTCATCTTTGCAATCATCCTGTCCCAGCTCTTAATTTTCTGCTTGCCTTGGAAATGCCTATCCGCTTGTCTTTCATCCCACCACAAGGATGCATGTCCTTTTAATATCGTGGTGGCATGCTTGACCTTCTTGTACTCTTCGATATCTTCATAGTCAAATTAGGTGTCCAGAGCTCTAATCCAGTCTAGAAGCTCTTCTACATCCAGATTTTCCTCATAAACTGGAATGTCCATCTTCGCCTTTACACCCATTCTTGCAACAGCTTTAAGAAAGTGTTCATTTGCTACATCTTCTGTTGTGACTTCTTCTTCTCCATGTCTAGCATCATCTTCATTTTTGGACTCACTGATATCTCCTACATCAGATGTGTGCCTTTGTCTCATCTCCATGTCCAAAAGTGTGGCGCGTATGTTATGCAGATCTCTTTGTACTTCTGGATTTTGTACCTCTCTACCCCTTCCTCCAGGAGTTTCCCTTTCCTCCTCTGGATCAGGTGATTGTCTATCTCTTCTTCTCAATGGCATGGTGAATCTTCCTTTTCCCCACTACAGAAAGGAAAGAAGCTTTTCTAAGCTCTGATACCACTTGGTGCAGGCGCGCTCGCAAGCACATCCGCTCACAGGATCCTCCCTTTACCACGGCCCAAAGAACTCTAATGTCCTTCTATTTCCCTATCGGTAAGTCTACACCCACAGAACTCTTCACGCAATCCCCTCTTTTTACTTATCGGGGAATCAGACTTCGTGATTTCGTGAGGTCAATGGTTGAGCGTAGGACTCTCGAATCCTCGAATCCCGATTCAAGTCAACGCTGACCTTTTCCTTTACCTTGTCGAAACTTTTCTTATCGCGAGTTTCAACACTCGTGGTGTCGAGCAACTCGGTTCTCCAACCCCCAAGTCCCAATACGCAGAAACTCCGATGCGTTCGTGAGTTGAATTTTCAACAGTCCCTTTACTCCATCGACATTTTAGAGTTCGCAAGATCGCGAATCCTAATGCTTTTATTTCGGGCCTTCTCCTTCCCTGAATTTCTGAAAGGATGTACCACCCGTCCACCTACCGATGCCTGTGGCCCCACACTGTTCCTTTGGCCTGTCAGGATATTGTGTTTCACGATTCCAAATTGCAAGAGTATCCTGTCCTCAAGACCTCCGATACGTCGAACCCCGACTTTGTCAGATCTTCCGACACGTGTCCCAAATGATGGATGGCTCTGAGCTCATCGAGATTTCCATGATGGATTTTTTGATCTCTGGTCCATGGGATTACTGATTTCCCAAACCCCGACGCCTCAATATCTCAATGCTTCTCGGGGTTTCCACTCTGCTCACAAAGATTTAAACTCTGTGCAACTCTTGTCAAACAGACGGTTGACGGGTAACTGTTTGATTATCCAACGACTCACGATCCCTAGATCTTGAGCTCCAGATGCAGCCGTAACCTCCCCATTTCTTTACCAGATCGGACGGCTGGCGGGATTTTGCAAATCCTATCCACAAGATCCTTATCATCTGTCTTCTCCTCCTCGATACGTTCACGAAGTGAACCAAGGACTCCTTCCTAGACTTAATCACCTGTGACACAAAACTCCATCGCCTTGAGTCACTCGATACGCTCCAACTCCTTATGCTACCTCCAATAGCTTCAAAGGATTTATCACTCCTGAGATTTCTCATGACTCTGAGTCTTAGAGAAGATTCTTTCACACACTCCTTGCGACAACTCTCAGACACTTCCAAGTGTTGAATACCTTCAACTCTGCACACTCCTGCAGCAGCACTCTCTCACACCTTACTCAGGTTTGCAACCCTGATACTTTTCTTCACCTGTGCACTCCTTGCATGACTCCTGTGCCCAATTGTACTTTTTCGGAGATGAGAACAATTGCTACCTATCTGAACCCTCTGTCAATGCACTCCTTGCGGACAGTTCGACTACACTCCTTGCAGGAATTCTTGTTCAGATAGAGAAGCAATTGAAACTCATCCACTCTTCCTTTCATACTTCACTTAGATCATGAAATCATATACACAGCATATTAAACCAAATGTGTAACAGGAAGCAAACATTCATGAACATAACACCAATACATAGATAACAACACAAACCATGAATTTGAATCAAATCTTTCTATTAATCCAAATGTCTATACATGGGTGTTCTTACACAATTCTCTGCTTGTTGTTTCTCTTCCTTCTTCAAAATTCTTCCAATCTAATGATACAATACACAATGAGGGTGTCTATATCCCTTTTCCCTCTTGCGCTCTCAAACAGTCTAATCTAGAATTAATTTCTATCTACCTGCATTAACTATCTTAAATGCCTCCAACCTACTAAGGATGAGAGCGAGTTGCTCAAGGTCCGATTACATCACAGAAGTGCGCTTCATTAAATTGTTACATTTATGTTCGCGCAACAATCCCAAGGTAAATTTCAAAATTTGTGCTGGTGCTTGCCCAACTATCTCTTGTCTTCCGCGTTGGCTCGCTTGATGTGGGATGATGCTCCTGCATCACTAGATTATAACATAGTTGAATATTTGAAGAAGATGAAGGCTAATATTTCAGTTATGGATATATGTAGAATCCGTTGGCAAAATGACTTCTTGCTACAAGATTTGAAATCAACAGAAAATCATACGACAAGAAATGATCAGGGAAGAAATCGAAATCCCACAGATCTAGTAAATAAACCAAAAGTGAACACATGTTTTGGAGATAATAAGGGAAAACATTTTTTTCCACCGTTCCTATTAACGTTTGAAGTTTTCAGTAGAAACCTCCATAACTGTTTGATCGATTTAGGAGTATCCTCTAATGTTATGCCACTGTCTATTTGCAAAATACTAAACGCATTCCCTCTCAAAAGTGAAAAACATGTAATACAACTATATAGAACCTAGGTCAAGGTCACGGGATAACTCAAAGATGTAATGATTAGAATAGCGACACATCCTAAGTTTGTGCAAGTGATTGACATCATTGTAGTATATATCCCAGAATCTTATGGGATATTATTAAGCCGATATTGGTATGAGAAGTTAAACAGATACTTTAGTATAGAATGGGCTCACCTATGGCTTCCATTATAGGGGCACAAAAATATGATTGGAATTGATAGGGAAAGATATCTAAAACATATGGTCACTGACCTATAAACCCTAAACGAACCCTCATCCGCAGATTTCCCTATGCTAGGAAATTATTCTTGTGATTCCTACTTTGGGAAATTCTACCCTCTCTCATCTAATGTCTCTCTTAACCAAAATTATGAAATCATTTTTCAAGAGGAATTGTCAATGCCAACAGTGGTAGAGGAAACCCTCTTCTACCAAGAACCTGCATTAGAAATCACATAACTAATAAGAGGAAAAGATGAAAGTAATAGGAAAGGAGAAGCCGATACATGTTGCCCACAAGTTTTTTCCTTGTACTTCGATGAATCTAAATCACAAGAAGGGTCGGGAGAAGGTTTTATCCTCATTAATCTGAAAGGAAAATGACATTTCATGTATTGTAGACTAGAATTCGAATGCACAAATAACACTGTCGACTATGAATCCCTAGTGCAGAGGCTAAAGAAAGTGTTGGATCATGTTGTCATTGATGCCAGTGTTTGAATGATTGATGTCAAGTGATTGATTGATGCCAAAGGATTTATTGAATGATGATTTATGTAATGTAATATGTATTGTCCTTGATGAGAATGCATATATGAATATGGATCAATGAGTTGTCATTGATATGATGAAGATGGATCAATGAGTTGTCACTGATACATGATGAATATGGATCGATGTGGTTTCATTGGTATATGATGCATTCTTGGAAAAATGTATAGATGACTCATTATTGTCTTATCATGATTGATAAGGTGCACAAATGGAT
>JZKD02S2035569.1:615195-626424 GCA_000966675.3 Picea glauca | reverse complement strand
GAGAGCTTCTTTAGCATTTTTGGTGTGGAAAACTTGAGCATATTGAAGATATATAGGTGAATGAGGTAACCAAAGGATATATAATCCAAATTTCAGAGGTAAGGAGAAGAAAATAGGGCCAGAATTCATTGGAGGATAAATTCTTTTAATGATTCTTTCTAAGGTATGTTATTTAGAGGTCATCTCACCATTTTCATAATAAATGTTTTTATATAATGATTCAAACCATGAGATTGATATGCCATTGAGGAAACACATCCAATTATATGTGGTAACAAATTAAGCTTGTGGGTTGTTGTATTTTTGGAGATACACTCCGTGGAAAATAGGGTTTGTGGCTAGTCATGAAACTAGTCTAAAACAGGTGTTTCAGGTAAATATGTCATAACTGCTTCATAACAGATCCAAATTAAGTGAGACCATTTGTGTTGGTTATATTATATTTTTTAGTATGCTTTGTAATAGTTTCATATTGATTCAAAAAATATCCCGTGTGGGTCACTCTCTACAAGGTCGGTCTCTAGAATAAGCCAGAATTCGGCAAGGTATGTCATTTTTGCTATAACTCATTATCTGAGAGGTTCCAAGTAGTGAAACCTGGAGGAATTGCATAAAACACACTGAAGAACATTGTGTATCAGTTTCATATATTTATTCATTACAGGTACAAATTTATGATTATTTCAAGTTAGGGTTGTTGACTAATCCAAAACTAGTCATGGTTGAGACAAGTAGTTTATGAGTTGGCACATACATGAGGTTTATAGTTTATTATGTTGGTACATATTAACGATTCATTGTTGATGAGTAGTTTAGACATTATTGGTATATACCTGGTACATGGTTGGATGCACTTGTTTATGGTACAGGTTGATTACATGTTGCTTGGCACAGGTTGGTGCATGGTTGATGCACTTGTTTATGGTACAGATTGATAGTTGTTGAGGATTGTTGCCTCATATCATTTGGTGTTGAGGGTGTAATATGAGTCTTTCATTATAGAGATGGTTCTCTTTTATAGTTGTACTCTATTCAGTTGTTGCTAAAAAACCTCAAGGATTGTAGTCCACAATAAAAAGAAAATTGTACATACATCTTGTGTTCTTTGTGTTCCTTGTGGTGATGAATTGTTGATGATATATTGTTGATATATGTTTTTGATATGTTTTGACATTTAACTGGTTATAAATCACAACAATGAGTAATGATTTAATGGTGATTGTTAACTAAGGATTTTTTGGAAAAAGAGCCCTACACTGTTCACCCCCCCCCCCCCGGTCTCAATGTAGTCGGTGTGTTCAACAATTGGTATCAAAGTGGGCCTTCATTAAAATCCTTAAAAATCTTGAAGGAGATCCATAGACACCCAAATCGATGATGAAATACCAATCCTTGATGATGAAAACTATTCTACTTCAAGAATAGAGATGAGAGTGTATTTGAAGACAATGGGAGAAGCTATTTGGAAGGCATCCATTGGTGGATCAGTTTCGTTGAAGAACATGTCAAAGTTTGCAACTCAAAGGGAAGGGAAGAAGAATGTTGCATTGGCTCTTAAGACCATTCTGAGTGGACTCTCAAGCCCTATCAAAGAAAGCATGGAACAATGCACTTCTGCAAAGAATATATGGCTAAAGCTAGAGGAGACATATCAAAGCAAGAAGGAGAAGGAAGATATTGAAGATCACTCAATCAAGATTATCAAAGGTAAATAATTTCCAAAACCCTTGATTGTATTATTTCTAAATGTGATCTTGAAAACATTTCAAGTGAAGATAGCACAAAGGAAGATCCCAAAAGTATTTCAAATGAAGATATCGAATCTCCAAAGACTCTTGATCACAATAATTCAAAATGTGATGATGTTGAATTTTTGTCAAGTGAAGAAGATGATCTAGAAATAGTTTGTTTAAAGTGTAATGTACCTAAAAATCACCATAAAAAGAAAACAAATTTTTTTGTGCATTTATCCATGAAGTTCTGAAACTTCAAGAAAGTAGGTTTCCTGTTATAGGGCTTGAGTCTAAAAGTTTGTTAGAATCTTTAATGTCATCGACTGTCCTCACCATTCAACTTAAAGTCTCCTAACCGATGATATAAAAGTGTTTACTCTTCACTTCAATGTTTATCTAAGATCCTGAAATTTGTAAATTACCTTTCTGTCTGTTTGTACCTATAACAAACATTCCTACCATGTTCCTACAACTTTGTGAAGAAACAGAGGACAATCAATTTTTAGGGATCATAAGTGCCGAAGAAAACAAAGGACCATGTTGTTTGCCAAAATCTGAAATATGGAATGACTGTGGCCAGCATTTCGGGGTTTTGGGATTCGGGGTTTTGTGAGTACAAGAGCCGGACATTAATACACAATATTTCCTGGAGATTCAGGGTTTCGCGAGTACAAGAGTCAGATATCAATACAAAATATTTCCTGAAATTGTGAAAAGATGTCGAGCACTTTGGGGTTTCGGGGTTCGGGATTTCATGAATACACAAGTCAATCATCAACAAACAACAACTCCCGAATTTGTGAAAGGTGATCAATATTTCAGGAATTCGGAGTTCAGGATTTTGCGAGTGCAAGTGTCCAAACAACAACATAAAGAAACCTATGAAATGCGAAAAAAGGGAAGGTGGGTCCCGCACTTCGGGATTTCGGGAGTTCGGGGTTTTCATGGTTTTCATGCTCAACATACAACAATTCTAGTATTGCTAAAAGAAGGAACTAATATTTCAGGATTTCAACATTTTGGGTTTCAGGGTTTGCAACTACCAAACAACAACACACTACAACTCCCAAATTCTGAAAAGTGAAAGGATGTGGGACCAACACTTCGAGATTTTTGGATTCGGGGTTTCAAGGTTTGTAACCACCAAAAAAAAACACACAACAACTCCCAAATTTCCGAAAGGTGAAAGGATGTAGGGAAACACTTCGGGATTTCGGGATTCGAGGTTTCGAAGTTTGTAACTACCAAACAACAAAACACTACAACTCCCAAATTTTGAAAAGTGAAGCAATGTGGGACCAACACTTCAGGATTTCAGGATTCGGGGTTTCTGGGTTTGTAACCACCAAACAACAACTCCCAAATTTTTGAAAAGTGAAAGGATGTAGGAAAACACTTGGGGATTTCAGGATTCTAGGTTTTGGGGTTTGCAACTACCAAACAGCAACAAACTACAACTCTCGAATTCTGAAAAGTGAAAGCTTCAGGGTTTCAAACGCCAAACATCTAGCATAACAAACTTTTGAAAAGATGCAAAACGGAGAAGGTGGGTCCTGCATTTCGGGGTTTCGGGGTTTAGAACTTTGTGAGTTCAAATTCCCCAAACCTTTTATGTAACCAACTTCCAAAATGTGAAAAGGGGAAGCTTCGGGGTTTCGGTATTTAGAACTTTGCGAGTTTAGAATCCATACATCAATATACATGAACCTCCAAAAGGCGAATAGAAAGTTGGACTGAGTTTTCGTCACAAAATTCTAAAAGCCTAAGGTCTTAAGAATTTCCCACGCATAGAAGGGTACAAAGGGTAAAATTTTATGTATAAGGGAAATTCTTATAATATTCACTTGGAGCCTCTTTTAATCAATTCATTAAATGTCAACAATACTGGATCTGTGCATCAATATAAATACATGATTAAGAATATCATTCCATCAGAGATTGGTCATTATAAAGGATGCTCCAAGGGATCTGAGTTTGGTTTCCTAGGGATGTATCTACAGAGAGGATCTGCCTCATTGTCATTAATCTCCTCCTTTCTGTGCTTACTTATAGAAATACAATTACAGATTTCCTTCACATATATTCCCAACAACAAAAAAAAATGGAAAATGTTACAGTTCCAATTTAATCAATACAATGCATCAGAAAAATCATTCAGACAGAGAATGGACATCATTCCAGTTCAGATTTAATATGACATCGAAATAAAAACATAGCCATCCATATTAGAGAGGGGTATATCAACATATCTGGATCCAATCTGTGGGAAGACAAAGGGAATAGCCATGTTCCTCCCAACTGTAGATCAGGAAAGCCAAAATCACTTGCCCAATTCACCCCTTAGCCTGACCATGAATCCATGAGGGTGAACTTGGAAACTCCTCCTCAGCTATGTCCTTCAATTCCAACAGTTATCCTCTTGCCTCACACTTACTCAACAGTGCTCATAGCGGCAAGGTGATTCTATTTCAGCAAGCTCTTCTTGCCTCACACTCAGTCCTCAGTGTTCATAACAACTAGAGAGCTCAGGAATCCTTTCCCAGCATACTTGGCAGCATCTTGCCTCCTTGCATATGCTATATATCCATTTTCTTTTCCCAGGTATTTTCCCTCCTTTAGGGATTTTCACATATTTCTTAATCCCTGACTTTCAGGGGCTGCCAGTGGCCAAATCTCTGATTTTCCACTTGTAATCATCATCCCAGAGGTAGTTCCAACTTGTTCCCCACTCATGGAGTCATGGTCAGTTGATTTTTTTAACATGGTTGTTCCATTTGTCCTCCTGCAGTTAAAATAATTATTCTGTTGTGATACAAGTTTCATAGTGAAATAGTTAGTTGAGTCCAAACAGATCTTTGCCCAACAGTCACAATAATTAAATACAATTATTAAATTCAAAATTTGGAATTGCCATAAATGGCAAAAAAATTTCAGATTTGAATTTGCCAAAAACAGAAATAAATTTCCAGCAAACAAAAATAAAAATATTTATTTTGGGGGGATGTCACATCCTTTCCCCCTTCAGTAAAACACTGTCCTCAATGTTCATTCCTTTCCTGGAATAGGATTGGATGAGATTTCCACAAATCTCCCTCTAATTCCCAAGTGGCCTCCTCAAGACTAAAGTGCTTCCATTGCACCTTTACCTGAGTGATGACTCTGTTCCGAAGTGTTATTTCTCTCCGGTCCAGAATGCACAGGGGTTCCACCTGTACCAAGTTCGAATCAATAATATGAGTAGGGTCATGAATATACTTTCTCAACAAAGAAACATGAAATACATTATGAATTCTTAGATTAGCTGGAAGTGCAGGTTGATATGCTACGGGTCCAATTCGAGCTACTATCTTGAAGGGCCCACAAAACCTGGGTGCTAGCTTGTCACAATTCCCCAACTTCAATGAGCTTTTTCGGGCTTTGACCTTCAAACAAACATGGTCTCCCACTTGAAACTCCAAGTGTCTTCTTTTCTGATCTGCATAACTCTTCTATCTGTCCTGTGCTTCTTTCAAGTTCTGTTGTACTTTCTTTACCATGTTCTCCATTTCTTGGAGCATCTCTGGTCCAACCATGAGTCTATCAGTCGATTTATCCCATCTAATTGGAGTTGTACACTTTCTGCCATACATTATTTTGAAGGGGCTCAACTTAGCCGAAGTTTGGTACCCATTGTTATATGCGAATTCTACCAAGTGTAGGTAGTTTTCCCACTTGTTCGGCTTTATTCTTACATGCATGTGGAGCATATCCTCTATGATTTGATTTGTCCTTTTGGTCTTTCCATTTGTTTGTGGATGATAACTCGTACTAAAATTCAAATTAGTATTTATCCCTGCAAACAATTCCTTCCAAAAAGAGGATGTGGATTTTACGTCTCTATCTAAAATCACCATTTTAGGAATACCATGCAGTCTAAAAATTTCTTTCATGAATACCTCAAAAATATTAATATCTTTAAAAGTGGACTTTACAGGAATAAAGTGTGCAGACTTACTGAGTTTATCAATTACAACAATGATTGAATCATTATGTTTCTGATTTTTTGGCAAACCTGTTATAAAGTCCAGTGATATGGTCTCCCACTTCCATTTTGGTACTAGTGGTGGTTGTTGTTGTTCCTGAGTCTGTACATAAGGCTTGAAATTATAGTGTCAAGGCATACAGAAGTAGGTAGTAGGTGTGGAATAAAGAAGAGTAGACCTTCGGTGAGGGAAACTAGGGAAGATTTCTACGTTGGTGTTGTCTCGCTTCCAACTGTTCCTGGTTAGTTATGTCTCGTTCAATAGTTGTCCATGATTGTTCAAGTTAGGCCTGGTTAGTTGTTGTTTTAAGAATTGTGTTGAAGAGGTTTAAGGCAATGTGTGTTTGATTCAGTAGTCCGGGATCAACGTTAGGTTGAGTTGGTATAGGAACTATCATGGGGGAACAGTAATGGTAGAAAATACTTTTAGAAGCGATTAAGTGTCGTCTCAGTTGGTCATATAAAGAGAGCTTACGATTGCGGAAAAAGCAAGTGGATGTAAACCTAAGGCTCGTTCCCATAACTGTATTATATTTTAATAAAAGGCGTAAAGTGAGAGAAAAACATTTAGCTGTATATTACGCAACGTCCCTATCAAAGAGAAATCTCACATATAACAGAAGAGGAAATTAGTAAGGAAATAACTGATGTAACAAAGAATATATGCAGAATTTCAAAAATGCAGATTGGTCTTACACTCGCTGATAGCTGGTGCAGAGGAAAGACAATAAACAATTACAGAAAACCCAAACTCATTCGTTATAGTAGTGGTCGTACTAAAGTATAACGAAGCACATCAATTATGAATATGAATTGAAATGAAAAAATGAGATACAAGGAAGCAAACTTGTAATACAAAAGTGACGGAATTGAGAATCTCCAGATCTACTTGTATTAACTCACAATGTAAAAACTCTATTACAAACAACTCAAAAAGGTCCAACCTTTGTTATTTCTTTCTGGGATGTATTTATACAAATTTTTACAAAGCAGGTAGAATCTCAATAGTCGCAAAACTTCAGTTATGACAGAGAAGAGAGCAATCAATCCATTTCTTCTTCTATGTCTTCACTTGGTGCCAAGTGTTTGTCGTCGTGCGGACTCGATACAGGTGATACATCTGTCCACAAGCTGAGATATTAACCGTGATGATTCAGCTTGACAACTAGCTTCAAAGAAGTAGCATTCCCGGGCCAACTGTTGTAGCCTGTCCTCCATCTGTCCATCGATGATGTCAATAGCACATAATTGAGCGGTGGGTTTGATCATGCACCTATCAACTTGGACCATGTCCACCATGGTCAAATGAGAGATATCAGCCGAATCTCTCTCTTCCTTTTCTTTCAGATCAACTGAGATCTGTTCCACATTCATCTGTATCAACGTCTCGACGTCACCTCCATTGTCGATGCCCAGTAGCTCACCGTCTATAGAATTTAAAGCCTCCTCCAAGGAATGGGTTATCTTCAGGACTTGTTGCTTGCCCTCGGCGATGTTATGCTCCCATTCCTTCAACAGAATATTTCCCCTGGTTTTTTCTGAGACGGTGAGCCTGTGAGCACCTGCAGAAACTCTGATATTGGTGGCTATCACTGTCTCCTGGAAGGTGACCCAAGCCGCTCCTGCATCCCTTTCTCTGGAAACTAGGTTCTCGGAAACCTGATTTACCAACAGTTAGTTTTCTCGGATCACTCTCATCTTGGCAAGCAAATTCTGTTGAGCCGAAGAGATTCTGTTCCGAATTTCGATTGCCTGGGATTTGAACATTTCAACGTTGATCATTCTTCTTTTGTCGATCTCTGTCCGAGCCCGTAGATATTCAATCAAATTCCTTTGTTGGCCCACCTGTATCCAACCGTCTCGGACCACTAGCTGTACTTGCTCGAGATTGGTTTTGAGCCCCTCAATTTCATTTTTATTGGCCAATCTGGCCTGTTCTATCTCCATGCTCACCAGGCCTTTAGCATTTTCCATGGCCGAGGCCAACTTGGCCTCGAGAGTCCTGATTAGGTGATTTTTTCTTTTGAGTTGGTTCTTTAAAAGTCCAACCGAAAATTGGTTCACTGATGCATATGCTCCTAGCGTCCCTGAGATCTCAGTGGCGAATTGCTCATTCTTTTTATTTTTTCAATCGGTCATAACTTTGTACTTCTTAGCAGTCGACTCCCCTTCCTGGTAGAATTCCCTTTTTACTACCGCTTTTCTCTTCTTATCAAAGAAGAACTCGCTCGGAGGGAGTTCTTCTTCTCTTCTGGGTCTCATCTCCTCATTGAATATCCATCCTTCTTCGATATTTCCCTGCGTCGACTGCAAGGGGGTGACAAAAGTGATGGGTTCCCCGATTTGTTTCGCAGATTTTTCGGGGGTGTCAACCGGGTTCTGCTTCTTTGGTGGTTTCGGGGTATTTGTCTCGGTCTCTAGATTCTATTTCTTTGGCAGGTTTGGAGTCTGTTCCTCTACTTTGGGTTTCTTCGTCTGTTCCTCCTCGTCCTATTGTTTTCCCGAGTCAGGAGTAGCATCTTTGGAGCCTTCCGCATCCTTCCGTTTTGTCTTGGAAACACATGGACTCTCACCTCGCAACACAATGGGGAGACAACTTCGTCTATGTTCCTGGAATCTCAAGACAATGGCTGTGTCTTTGGGTGCCAAGGATTGGATCCAGGCTAGAACTTCTTCATAAGACCTCGCCCCTCAGAAAACGTCATCCGGGGGTGATTTCTCATGCTCAAATCTCTTGAGCCCACAATTAGCTAAATGGTTGCTCACAACTTTCTGCGGATCATGTTTCTTATACTCGATGGAGACCAAATTTAGGTCTTCCACGGCTACTGCCTCGGCTTTGGCATGCCCAAAATCTAATAAAGAATAAGAATTTAACTGAATGGGAAAAGACGGCCATACCTTCTTTGAGTACCCTCTGCGTTCTTTACTCACACCGCCAATTACCGTCTGCCGGGCGACCTCGCGACAAGCCATCTTGTCAGGAATGAACAATGGCAGCGCATTAGGGGGAACAGAAGCCTCGAAAACTCTGAAGTATGAAAACTCTGCCTCCACGTACCAGTCCGCTATGCTGCTCAGATTGGTCGCAAGGCTATCATAAATACAAGGTGGTGGGCGACCAAAAATGGCGATATGCAGGGGGCACCATCACCTAGTTAAAAATTTCATAGGCGAAAATTTCTTCTTTGTTCTCCCATAGTTTGTCATGATATACATGTATGGGTTTTTCCTAGGCTGGAGTCCAACCCCACCTCATCAATGTGAATGGTTTCATAGAACAGATTGCATCCATGATGTATGCGGACATGAAGAACAATGATTCCTTCCCACTCTCCTTCTGCTCCCGATACTCTGTGACCCGATTTGCCAAGCTATCCGAAAGCAACTTTGCCCAATTAAAAGAGCAACCTTCCACGACTCGAAACATAAGAGGCACCCACGCAAGAAAAAAATGCGATGTGTCCTCTCTCCCATATAACCGACACGTCATCATAGCCACATATTTATATTGTGGCTCCAACGAAGCGATTGAATAAACGTCGTGGTCATTAGCTCTAAACTTTGCGGTGCGTGAAACCCAGTCCTTTATCAAACCTGACATGGTTTTATCATACTGTGTGCACTCCTTCTCCTTGAATTCCTCCAGGAACTCAGTGCCATATGTGTAGTCGAATGTCGTGGGTATCTTATACATGGTTTGCATATGCTCAGACCTAAAGGTCCCTATGGTAACTCTATGTTCATTCATGATAGTCCTGGTTGGTAAGTCTACATAATCTAATGCCCATTGGACCATGTCGTAATATGGAAACAACCGTGGCCTGGCTGCTACCCTGTGCATTCCGGATTGAACGACTATTTTGTACTTGGTGTTCAGATCATCTCTTTTGTTGTCATCGGAGTCATCTGAATAATCCACCAATTCAGATTGTAGAATGTCTGAAACGAATGACCAGTTAGGGACCGAGTCGACACTTCGGGGCTAAGTATCGGAGACATTATCCAAGCCTTGTCCTGCAACCTCGACATTTCCCTTTGCTGCTTTCCGCGGAGCCATGGCTGAAGCTGACGTTTTAGCTCTTCTGCGATAGAACTGCGTATACATACAGAAGTAAGTTTACTCAGAAGTGATGAGCTCTGCATGCTATGAAAATGCATTTGTTACAATGTAATGCAGCTCTTACATATAATTGAAAAACTCGGTACCTTTCAAAACCAACCTGTCAATTCGAAATTAGAAATAAATTTATGCCGTAAAAATCCGATCTTACACATAGATTTACCCTATTTTCCCATTAATGTCATAAATTTTGGCGGTTTAAAAGTCAATTGGCGTATGGAGTGAAAATGCTTCTTTGAGAATCGTGCAAGCATCGAAACTTGGAATAAGTCTTGATTTAAATTAATTAATCCAAATCTGGCTATGTTAATCAATTTCTCGTTATTCATTATCTCGTAAATTTTCTGTTAACATTTTGAGTTTCCAACTTGCGAGACCACGAGGACCGAGTTTGTTTTAATTAAAGGTAATCACGGTTTGGGGTTTGATCTATTTATAATTATTTTATCCTCCATATCACAACTCGGAACTTCGAGGATAAGTTTCTAGGAGATTTATATGCCGATTTGTGAAACCGCGAGATCGTGATAACAAGGTTTAATTAAGGTGAAAATAATCTTGAATTAAGTGATTAATTAATCCTGTTATAATTACATGACTTCGTGGGTCGGGGTTCAGAAGCTATAACTTTTGAAAAAGATAGTGTCGAGTGACAAAATGCCGAGAACAACTTTTACCACAATTATCTTTTGCCTTTAATCTTTGACTCGGGTTATCAAGACGAGACCTTGTGTCCTCGACCCTCGGGGGTGTGAAAGTAAAAAAATTGGTTTGGCGAACACCGAGGCACGAGACCCTGACAACGTCTAATCACGAGTTGAAGGATTCTACCCTGGTTACTGCTTTGAGTGAAAAAATTAAATGACTTCACCACTTCGTGACTCGGGACGTGTGAATTCATGAATTATAGTATCCGATCTGCGAAATTCCGAAGTGGAGTGAAAAGAGGGAACATTCTTATGTGTTGGGTATGTGTTATATTCTTTGCACGAGAAGTAGTGTTTGAGAACCTACGCCGGGCGTGCGCGGGGTTTAGAGGGGGGGCCGCTAGGCCCCCCTTCAGGGGTGTAGGGGGGCGGAGCCCCCCGCGCGGGGGTTCGGGGGCAGCACCCCCGAAAAAAAAAATTTGGGCCGACATATTTTCGTCGGGCCGACATATTTCCAGGACGACATATTTTCCTTGGGCCAACATATTTCCAGGACGACATATTTTCGGGACCACGTGATATTAGGTGGTTTTTCGGCACATGGTTTTTGCCGATGGTTTTCTATTTCCGGTTAAGGAATTAGGGTTTTGGACTAATCCATGTCATTGGGTTAGGGTTTTGGATGCCACTGGCTCCTATATGTAT
>JZKD02S2035569.1:571470-589678 GCA_000966675.3 Picea glauca | reverse complement strand
TCATAGATTCTAAAATCATTGTTAGACAGATAAGGAATACTATACATTGCAATTCTCCACACCTGAAGAATTACCAATAGGAAGTGCACAAGCTAATAGAGCATTTTGAAGATTTCAACATTACGACGATTCCCAGAGTGAAAAACACTCTTGTCGATTCTCTAGCCACCGATGCTTCAAGGATATAACCTCTAGAAGATTATGAAGCCTCCTGGTTCATTGTAGAGATCATCTACAAACCATCGGTGCCCAACAACATTTCTAATTGGAAGGTTTTTTAAGGAGACGAACAAATTATAAACTTTCTGACCAATCAAGACAATTTTAAAGACTTGCCCATTGATGATGAAATATTGCAGGAACAATCGATGGAAACCAACCCTCATACAAATTATCCAATCGACCAATCAAAGTCTCATATGATATCAAAGGGGATAGAAAACTTAGAAAACCTTTTTGACCTAAAGGAAAATTTTAAGGGGTCAAAAAATGCGAAAACTAGTAGCTCATGTCCCATGCACGAAAGTATAAATCTCGGAACCCCAGAAAACCCAAAAAATGTAAACCTCGCTAAGATGATATATAAAGAAGAAAGGAAGGCTTATCTCAAACTTTTTCAAACAATACCAATATGTCTTTGCATCGTCTTACTGAGATCTAACAACTTATAATACCTGTGTCATTCAACACACTATCCCATGAAAATATGAAGTGAAACCCTTCCAATAGAAAATTCAGAAGTACCACCCACCCCTGGAACCCCTCATGTGTGAGGAGTTGAAGAAACTTTTAGATGCCAAAATTATCTTCTAGGTTAGACATTTCGTGTGGGTAGAAAATTTTGTTCCTGTGAGGAAAAAGTCAGGAGAAATCTGCCTGTGCGTAGATTTTAGAAACCTCGATAGAGCTTCAGAAAATGACAGCTACCTAGTTCCTCCAATGGAAAAACTCTTGCAGACCGTGTCTGGCTCTGATATTTTCTCTTTACTAGATGGTTTCTTAGGTTATAATCAGGTCTAGTTTCAGAGGAAGACCGTTTAAAAACTACCTTTCGAACCAAGTGGGGAACTTTTGCCTATAAACACATGCCCTTTGGTTTAATCAATGCAGGAGTGACCTTCCAGAGAGCCATGGATGTATCATTTCGGGGATTGGTCAACAAGTGTGTGGTAGTATACTTGGACGACGTGACTTTGTATTTAAATAGCAAAGAAGAGCACATCCAACACTTAACCCATATTTTCTAAAGGTGTAGGAAATACGACATATCCTTAAACCCTAAGAAAACTATTTTCAGTGTCGAAGAAGGTAAGTTGCTAGGCCACATTACATCTCAAGAAGGCATTCGCATAGACCCAAAAAGAATTAAGGCGATAGGTCATCTTCCATTGCCTCACAACAAAAAAGCTATGTAATCATTCTTCAGGAAAATCAATTTTGTGAGGAAATTCACCCTCGATTTCACAGAAACTATCAAACCCTTACA
Source organism: Picea glauca (assembly GCA_000966675.3). Taxonomy (NCBI): domain Eukaryota; kingdom Viridiplantae; phylum Streptophyta; class Pinopsida; order Pinales; family Pinaceae; genus Picea; species Picea glauca. Next base: position 588,192 of record JZKD02S2035569.1, on the reverse strand, counting down.
AAAGATGATTCGTAAGGATGTTGAATTTAAGTGGGATGATGAGAGAAAGAAGGCCTTTAGTGATATTAAAACTATTATCTCTCAAGCCCCTGTACTGCGAAGTCCCGATTTCAACAAATATTTCTTCCTCTATACGTTCGCATTCTACCAATCGTTAGTTGCAGTATTGACTCAGAAGAATGATGACAACAATGAGGCTCCTATGTCATTGATGAGCACTAATCTCCAAGGAGACGAACTAAATTATCTGGCCATCGACAAACAAGATTATGTGATTTATAAGGTAGTCAAACATTTCAGATCTTACATCCTCAAGAACCATACCAAAGTAATCGTGCCTCACCCCGCAGTCTAATCCCTATTTACTCAACAAGAGATGGGGGAAAGAAGAGGGAATTTTAATGGCAGTAGTACTAGAATTTGATCTAGACATAAAACCTGCTAAACTAGTTAAAGGAAAACGATTATGCAAACTGGTAGATGAATCCCAAGACCAAGTAATTCAAGACCCCATATGGGAGAATGAAATGGAATTATGGTGTGGTGAAGCTTCATACATTTCCCCAGGACAAGAGTCTTGGTATGAGAAACTAACTTATCTCCTACACCATGGGACTTGTCCAGAAAACCTCACCCTAGGGAAAGGAGAGCTCTTAGGTTAAAATATACACAATATCGCCTCATAAATTTGGTACTCTTGCAGGTTAATTATGATGGGGTACTTCTAAGATTCCTCGAACGTGAAGATGAAAATAAAGTTCTGAAGGAGCTCCATGATGGCCCTACAGGTGGACATTTTGCGGGGGATACCACTGCTCATAATATACTGAGAGATGGCTATTACTGTCCTACCATGTTCAAGGACACTTACGCATATGCTAGAAACTGCAAAACTTGTCAAATAAGTGCTGGGAGAGAGAAGAGATTAGCGGTCCCACTCCAACCGGTGACCATATCTAGTTCTTTTGAGAAATGGGGGTTATATATCATAGGAGAGATTACACTAATATCGTAAAAACAACATAAGTACATACTTACTACAACCAATTAATTCACAAAATGGGCAGAGGCCATCCCTCTAACCCATGTAAACGAGAAGGTGGTAATCCAATTCATAGAACAACAACTAATCAGAAAGTTTGGTGTCCCTTCTGTTCTTGTTTTTGATAGTGCAACTTATTTTTCTTCCACCTTATTAATAGAGTTTTTCTTAGATAAAGGAATCGTAATTAGATACTCTGCAAATTATTATTCATAGGGAAACAGAGTAGCATAATCAAATAGTAAGAACCTAGTAAGGATATTGAAGAAAACAATTGCAGACAACCAGAGGAATTGACATAATCTACTCCATAACACTTTATGGGAAGACAGAGTTAAACCCAAGGAAGCTATAGGGAATTCCCCATACTTTCTAGTATATGGATAGGAAGCCATTCTCCCGAACAGATTATATCTCCCATATCTTCAACTTGCTTAGGAGTCCAGGGGGCATCCCTCATCAACCTTACAACAAATAAGTGGCACACTGCTCATGTTAGATGAAGAAAGGGAGAAAGATAAATCAAAATTGATAGCCCACCAGCAGATAGTTAAAATATGGTTTGACAAGCATAAGGCTAAAGATAAGAATTTTGATGTAGGAGACTTAGTCTTGAAATGGGATGGAGAAAACAAGCCTACAGGCGACAAACAGTCTAAGTTTCAGAACATATGGCTCAGGCTTTTCTAGGTGGTAGAGAAGATTGGGGGAGGAAATTATCAGTTACAGAATCTAAGGGGGGAACCTGACACCCTCCTAGTGAATGGCCAAGCTGTAAAAAATACTTCCATTAAAAAAAAAAAATTGTTTTGCGTGTGTATTTTCATGATTTTGGTTTAGCTAGGTCGATTGTATAATGCATTTTTTGTTTTCTTTTTCTATTTGGACTTCTGTTCTTTTGAAGATTGTGTTTAGCAAGGAAATGGTTTACCTCAAATCATACGAAATAGTGAATTGTCTTCCTAACTCGTCGCTCACATACAAACACGAGAAGCACTTGGGAACCTACAATTGTTTCGAGGGGCTCTCTATCTAACCTGCGCAGATGAACAAATTTGGAGAAATGTCATAAACGTATACCTCATGGTCTGGTAAAACCTTAAGGGAAAGACGACAAGCTCAAAGGGAATACATGCACCTCAAAGACAGAACTAGTAAGTTTCACCTTAACCATCTCATCTTGCAAATAACAAACATCCTTCTCTTCGACTCACTTAGGGAATTCTACAGAAATAAAAGTCAACTATATCAAATGAGTGCACAGTAGGAGAGGGTATGCAGATATCTCCTTTGGGGCTATGAACGCTTTCTGGCAGCGAAGAAAGGTTTGTGACATTAGGGTGACTCCTTCGGGGCTATGGAAGCTCGCTAGCAGCGGAGCAACACCATAGCAAGTATGTAAAGGTAACAAAAGGCCTAGTACCTATGAATGCTCTACTAGACTCTTGTCAAAGAAGGTGTGAGTCAAGGTTATAGGAAAAGAAGGTGGAATAAAGGTTAAAAAACCCCATAGGCAGGCCCAAATGCATCAACCAGAGAAATTCCAAATGCAAAGGTAGAAGAAGCTCTGGTGAAAACTAGCTATGTCCCTAATCATCTTTTGCATCAACTGAGCTCGAAGGAGGAACAAAGATTCTTCTTTCACCCAGTAAGTTGCCATTTGTTGAGCACTGAACACACCCTAAAAATCCCGTGTCAAATTTTACTTTTTGGGTACCACTTGACCTTTTGCAGTGTATGACTCGACTTCATTGTAAAACATTTTTTCTTTGCTTACCATATTGACTCTCATTAAGTCCTGCAAAGTTTGTTTGAATCTATGGAAACCCATGTCTTAAAAGAGTTAAATTCTAAATAAATAATCAACAGCCAAAACATTTCACCCAATGTGCCCAAATTCGGCATCGAAAGGAATTAAAAGATGAAAGAAAATCACTCGAAAAACCCTAGTTGTCAAGCGCCGATCTTCACCAGGATCGGTGAAAAAGAAGTTTTATTTCTTGACAAGAGTCACATACAAAAATAGTCTATAGTCGATCCTCTTCGATATCGACAAAAGGTGGAGGAAGTAAAACATTTAAAAGGAAAGGTTTATCTCTAATCATCGATTCCTGAAGAATTTCGGCATCGGTGAATTCTCGAAGACGCTGAACCCAAGGAAAACGTGCAATATGTTTATCCCCGATCATCGATCCCCAACACTTTTTTGGCATCGGTGATCCCAGGTTTAGTTTAAGAAACAACAACTTGAACAATGTCCTGACTCTAACCAATACTTGCGACTTAAGTCGTTGGCTTCCATTTTCCACGTGTCCCAAGCCAGTTTCGCCACGTCAACACTGTACGATGAAATCGATCGGTGTCGGAGATTTTTAAAGCAACTCGGATCACCACTGAGGATGAATTAATAGTTAACTTGGAGGAATCCCAGGCTCGAAAATATGTTATGTATTTGACAGGAAAAGATATGGACAAAGAACACAGGAAATACATACACAAAGAAAGGAGACAATACATCCAATTGCTACAACTAGAATCTTTTGATTGAAGTTTCAGGACTTTTACATTAGATTTCGATCGAGCTCAAATTACATACAATAGACATTGTTTACACTATTTGGTCGGGTGAGGCTTTCTTCAAAAAACTGTCAAGATATGTGCCACGTCCGAAAATACAAAACACAAATAGAGTTAGTTAATCATCTCTCTTCTATGCTTTGGCAAGATCCATGCGGACTTTCTCCCCGACTACTTCACATTCTCTGAGATGTTTCGCATTATTCTCTTCAGAATTCCTTTGTGATTCACGCAGATGCACGATTATATACTACGCTTCCCAGAGCTATCTCTTGAGCCACGTCACGTTCCCTTCGTGGCCTTGCAATGTTGGCACCTCAAGGGTCTTTACCACCAGCTTTTCCTCGGAGAGTTCGACAATGGCAAGTTGTGCCTTTTTTAGCTGTTGATTCAGCTATTGAATGTTATTACCCATGGAATCTGTCCTCCTCGTTCTGCTCCCTCTTTCCCGACTCATGCCTTTGACAGGATCTAGCTAAATAGTCCGCATAAGTAATTCTTCAGCAGCCGATCTTACGCGCGACTCACTTGGGACATGGGTTTCCCTAGCTTCCTTGTTCTTCCTTGGCCTACCCCTTCTTTGGGGTATCTGTTGTTGGGTAGGCATGTATTCCAATGTCCTTCCTTTCGAAGCAACTTCTTCCACTTCAACCTTCACGAGTTGTGATATCATCATTTTCACACACAGATGAGAATTCCCCTTTGAAACCTTGGGGATGCCCATCACGAGTAAGAACAAATCCTAGTCTCCTCGAGGCTCAAGCCTAGCTCTTCTATTGCTTTATGTGAACCTTCTTATGTTTTGAGGGGTTCCCATGGCATGCCACATATCTGTCTTATGCACGGGAGATTTGGCAAGGGTCCAAGGTGGAAAACTTGAACAATCTGAGCTCGCGAGACGAACTGTCAACAATGCATAAGCTCGACTGGTGACTAGAATGCACACAGAACATACATAATTTATAACAGAGCTGGAAATAGGTGAAAACATGTCAGGGAATACTAAATTCATGGGGATTGGATGTTTTGAAGTGAACTGAATATTTTTTGTGGCACATCCGTGTGACTAATACATTCTGGGGCTTGTAAGGTACAACCGATAGGATTTGCAGGGTGTGTGTGACACAAGCGCTGTGATATTTCATTCTTCCAGCCTTTATGATGAGATGATGATGGTTGTTGCACTTGCTGATGTGACTTATGTTTAAACAACTTGCCTCGACCTAAGGCACATAACCAATTCTCCTATGACAGGACCCAACTCTTTTGGAACATACTCGTACTCTTAACACATGTTTGACTCTGACATCCTTTCCCGAATCCAAGGGTCAACCGGCCACTAGCGTGACTGCGATTCTCATGTTATTTCATACCCTATATTTTCATGTTCTGGCACACAGACGTAACCAGATTAAGACCCTTCCTAACTAGAGGAAAATGGCGGTGCTAACAGAAGAAAAGCATGCAATTCAAAAAGATGCAAAGATCCCATGAGTATCAAATAACCAGGTTTGACAAGATTTACAAGTATGTACCAATCTGGTTTTTTATGCTTACACTTCACACATGTATTTTACCCAGTGTTGTTCCATACGCAGTATCTGAAGAATTTTATTTTGATTACTTTCAAGTATTGGGAGAAATGGCTCAAGAGACTCATTGGGATCAACAAGGCAATAAAATATATTGGACTTCACGAGTTTGGCATGCTTGATGACTTCATCGAATTACATGACATAGTCAAACCGCACACTGAGAAAGATTCATCATGGGCCTAAGAACTAGCAAAGGTGACAGACACGACACTAGGTCGGGTACGACAGTTTATGGAGCACTCGATCAAAGCTCAGGCTATGCTACAACAATTAAGTGCCAGTATAGTCAAGTATCAGGTGCATGCAATAGAGATAAGAGAGATATATGTGGCCCTAATGGAACAACACAAATTTTCATACACCTGGGAGGAGTTGTTTATCAAGTGGTCAAAGTACGAGAAGAGTCACCCATTTCTCTGGGAAACATGGTTGAGGGTGAAACCTAACCATTCCAAAGAATAGAGAGGTAGACACAACAACATGGTTGGGTGATGAAGTAGTGCAACAAAGGCAATTTGGATGTGCAATTATTGGGGAAGATTTGCTAATTGTTCCATGAGGTGGACAGTAGAGTGAATTTGACATGGATGAATTTGCTTTGGGATGACTTCATAGTGTTGCAGGGTGAGGGATGACCTTGCCTTGGTCTAATATTGTTGTGCAAATGGATGAAATTGGGGAAGGAAGTCATTGTAAAAAAACATGAATAGGTTTGAAGTGTAGCACTTATACATTGTGGAGGATCTCTTTGCAAAGATCAAACGGTGGAATCAATGAAGAAAGGATGAACACTTGCCTTAGTATTTATATTTCGTGAGAGTGATGGAGATGTGAGATAAAAAACTAATTTCAAGTATGAGGATGCACATGCTCACAGATTGGGAATGATTATTGGATTAGCTATCCAATGAGCTCGAGAGGTGGGGGTGGATAACACAGAGACATGCCATAGTTGGTTGAAGTATGGGTGCAACAACAAGTTCATGAGAGTTCAACACTTAGGAAAAATTTTGAAGTGAAGTGGGAAGTAGTCAGTTATAGAAGGAAATGACAACAACATCAAAATCAAACAATAGTAAGACACCAATATCACACTTAGATAGTCCAACAGAGTTGGGTGACTTTCATCCTTAGAGTTGGGTGAAGTTACTGCATTGACTCACGCAACAGATTTTGCAAAGTTGGGTGGTGCACAGTTTGGTTTGTGGAAACTTGGGGTTTCCACTTCGTACGAACACTTCAGTTTTCTACTTTGGGAGAATTTGGGGTTTCAGATTGGCATGAAACTTGTGGTTTCCAATAGACTTACTTGCACTGGAGGAATGAGTTTGGGAGGATACAATAACAAAGCCTTAGCCGAGCGTTAGGCACTGTTCATGTTGCCTTCACTATATCTGTATTTGTTTATTGTTTATTCCGCAATTCTCTTGATTTCTCATGAACATATGCACAAAAATGACCAAATGTTAAAGCAATTAACGAATGTCTAAGTATACAGGCTTTGCACTATAGTAAGAGTGTGACTCGTCGATATCCTAAAACAGAGTATGAATATGCTCTAAGTAAAGATGCATAGTTCAGACGAAATATCTTTAGTGTTACCAAAAATCCAAGTGAAAATGGTAGTCATAATGCATGCCCTCAAAACGTACACGAACTCAAGGCAGAGTGCGAAACATGACAAAAATTATAGTGGATACATATATGAAACACAAGCACTTTGGAAAAGATAATCACATATATAGGCACTTCAAGTTCTGATGTTTATTCGAAGCTATTTTTCATACACCCTCAAGTGAAATCACTAAACCTTTTGGGGTGCCATATAAAGTACATGTACTGAGATTAGCCTTTTTTATCAAGTTTCGTAAAATGAAGTGCATAAGCTAACTTTGAACACAAGAGAGATTGACACTTTCAACGAGAATAATTCTTTATTCCATTTTTTTAGTTTTGTACATTAGGTATTCAACCATACGCTTTAAATTAGATTTTGCTTTCATTTTTTTTTGGTATGTATTAGGTATTCAACCATACGCTTTAAATTATATTTTGGTTGAAACCAATTTTACGCCATTTCTGGAAGGCTGGAAGCACATTAAAAAGTTCCATCTAGGTGTATACAAATATTTTCCTACCAATACCAAATGAATATACTCACGACAGGAGTCTTATTTCCAAGGACTTAGCAAAGCTTTTTACAATAAATTCTATCAGATATAGTTACTTTCTTCCGCTTAAATGTTATTTCAGTCCGCATTGTCTAGACTCTAAATGTTTTAACTTTTGCCCTTTTCACAAGATACGGTCAAATATATTTGTGCCAAATCGTTATTTTCTAATATTTAAATTGTAAATTTTGTAAATTTTGGGTGAAATCTCTATTTTTTTTTTTAATAGTCATATGGTATATTTGAACGTATAAATTGTCAAATTTCTACTTTTTAATATTTAAATTTTTAAAATATAAATTTTGACACAATATATATTTTTTAATAAATTTTTAAAATATAAAATTTTACAAAATATAAATTTTTTAATATTTAAATTGTATACTTAATATATAAATAAATTCAAAATATTGAATAACATTTCAATTTTTGAAGATTTTAATATAATTAAATTAAAATGGAATTCTATTAATGTTTAAATTATATTTTTAAATATACAAATAAATTCATTGTTCTAAAAAACTATAATCATATTATTATTAAACTTAACCCGTTTAAACAATTGACAAGATTTCAAAAAAAATGGATGAAAAATATTAAAGAAAAAAGAAAGTTTACCGGACGCTATCTCAATCGAGTTGAGAACAGGAAACTATAAGATTTTCCTTGGCTTTCACTAAACCGAACAACCACCCATGTGGCTTCACTGTCTTGGTATGTTCCACAGCAAGACCAAACTTTTATGTTCACCGGAGCTTTGCCCCGCACGAACACATGCTCCCCAAGTCTTCTCTGATTTACAGTGAGCGTTTGGAATGCAGTGTTATCGCCACCGACGATCCTTATTAAGAAAATTGTCTTATTAAGAAAATGATTTTGCAAAACATTATAAATTTGAGAAAATTTTGAATTCATTCTTGTGGGTATTCTTCTTGCTTCCATATTTTTTATCACAAATTTATTGAGATTTTATTCATGACTTGCTCAGACCCTTGTTAGACATTGCCTTTTTTTCATTTTTTTCCATGATTATCATTCGGTGCATTTCATATTAGCCAATAAACTAGCACAGCTGTAAAGTGGTTGGTGAATGCTGAAAGGCGATGTTAAAGTTTCTTCCCGATAGCTGAAATGCACGGACAGTTGAAACACATAGAGCTAAGGAAATCTAAAAGTTAATTTCAAATGTGGTAATTCCAAAGGTTAATCATTGAAACGTGGCAATCATATGGTGGTACAGTAATTTCTTAATATGATTAGGTCAATGTTAAAAAGTAAACATGTTAACTGATGCATTCAAAAATACAAGGAAGTTATGAAGAGTAAATCACATTCATTGATTTGGGAGGACAACTACGAATATGCCAACATCTTCAATTGTTAGTAATCAGATTAGAATTTTAGATTAAAAAGTGATGAAAAAGAAAAAACTACTTTCCTTACTTCCTCATAACCAGCGATTTGCACTAATTAGAATTTAGAAAATTCTTTCATCAAATATTCTGAATTTTGCTTCTGTTTCTTCTAACCTCTCACAGCTACTTTTCAATATAGGTTTGCGCTTTTCCAAATCAAAATAGTTGGATTCCTTTGAAGAATGAATCGTGAAAACTAAAATCCTGTTGGATGGCTCTTTTCCATATCTATTTATTATTTAAAATAAAACTAGCACAATTGCAAACTTGTGGGTGGTGAAAAATAAAAGTAAAAAAATAAGGTGAAAATTTTTAAATATACTCAATTAAAAGTAAAAAATAAACATGTAAATGGATGGTTTTATAATAGTGAGGAAGTTAGTGGTTGAAATCACAACTATTGATTTATTAGGATGACTAAAATATTCTATCAATATTTAATATTTAAATGTGTCCATTATCAATAAATGTATGCCTAAAAACTAACAAGTTCTATTTCCAGGTTCCTTTTCCAGGGGCTATCTTCGCAAACTCCTTATGCAGCGTCTTATCTTAAATTTGTGATAACTATTTAAGTTTCAGTTTTATTTGTTTGTGAAACTTAAATCCACGTAACATTTTAGATACAAATCCGGAAAGAAAGTGGTGGTAGCAGGTTCTTTTACCTATGGTTATCTTTTCCAATCTCCGTCCGCTGGCCTTCGTGCCTGGTCACCCATTAGGTCCAGTTCAGATGGAAAAAATGCTTTAGTCAATTCGGGCGAAGCCACATATTTGAAAACCTAATCAATTCTTCGACTTTGTGACGTCATGATATGTGTAAGCATGCTCAGCTGCAGGTAAAGTTGTATGAACATATTAGTTGCGTAGGTAATAGGTAGCTCTCGCTGTCCTGGGGCTACGTTATTCCGTCCCATCTTAAGTGAAACTGCCAATGCGTCTTAGTGCATGACATTGTTGCCAAAAGTGGTTTCCTCACAAGCTCATCTTCATGCTCATTTGGCTAAATATCTATATCCACGCGCTTTAGGTATACCATAATTGGCAAAGGGTTTTGAGGATGCTTTCAAGTTTTGAGGTAATATGTTGCATTATTAGTTTCTGTTGTAGGTATAGAGACTTTAGCAATTGATTTGCGTTGGAGCTATGGAATTAAAAACATATATTTTTATATATTAAAAAATAACATATATGTACTCATGTGATTGATTAAGAGATTGGAGGTCTTATTGCCTACTTCACTATTCCCAATGTAGTATATAACTTTAATTATATATTTTTCTTGTATATTGCTTGAAGGTCGATTAATGCTACTATTGGTTTGAATGTTTGTATTAGCGTTTTTTGCTACCCGAATATATCTGTAAGTTTTGATATGTATTAAGCATATTGAAATGTTTTCATATCCAAACTTTGTATATTTCTTGAAATTTATTGACACTTATTTCGAGATGCCTTAATAGGCCTGACAACGTAAATGTTTACATGACGCAACATCCTCCAAAATCCCTAACAACTTAAATGTTTGCATACTGTGAGGTCCTTAAACAACGTGAGAGATTAAATGTTTATGTAAATACGATTCTCGGAGTACATGCCAGTTCAATAGCCATTGTATGTTTCATCCTTATTCTACTATTGAAGCTACATACATTGTTTACTGGTTCAGTGACTGCTTCTTCTTTGCTAGTTTGTCGGGTGCTACCATTGTATGTTTCATCCTCATAATCGTTGAAGCTAGATACATTATTTATTGGTTCGGTGACTGTTTCTTATTTGTTGGTTTCTCGGTTGTTGTTTTTTATTGTTTCACTCGCGATTCAACCTGTTCTTCTACATTTCATCGTTTCAGAGTAAGTTTCGATATCATAGTTTCATTTTGTATTCCTTGTTTGTTGTTCAGTGTTTGCAATTTGCAAGTAAGAATGTTTTCTTATTTGTAGTTGCATGTTCCTTGTATGTTTCAGGTTCTTTTTCTGCTTCGGCTGCAGTTTCATAATCGTTGGAGATACATATGTTGTTCACTTGGTCAGTGTATTTTGCTAGTTCGTTGGTTCCTGGGTTGCTGGTTCTGTTTGTTTGTCTGGGGTTTGTACGTTGGGGCCCTAGGGGTGTAGTTTGGCCTCTTCGTGCTTTCTCGCTGGTTTGGTCCTTGTTGGTTTCTTTTCTTTGAATCGGCCTTGGAGGGTTGGGGTGTAGCGGTGGTGGTTGGAGATTTTTTTTTTCTTTTTTTTTTGGATTGTTATTGTTTCTTTGAGGTGCTTTATGGTGTTCATCCCCTGAACGCAACAGTTAATATACAGTTGTGTTATTTGTCATTTTTGCAGAGGTCGTCATCTGTATTTCTGTGATATTTTCCTTGTGCTCGAGTCCTGCCATGAAAGAAAATAGTTGCATACAAAATTGTTGGAGGATTACATGTGAAGTTACAATATCCGCTATTTTTTTGTTGGAATAAAGCATATATTTGCAGCCTACATTTATAGACCATGTATGGTTAGATGTGAAGATTTGACATGACATGTTCTTTCTCCTCTACATACACTGGTGTGCGCAGGATACAATTTGTGTTGTGCTTGAGATATGATATGTGCAACAAAGATTCTTCAAGATTATATTTTCATGTCTGAAAGCATCTCTGGGTAGTTTTCCATGGAAAATTGAGAACTTGTATCATGGGCACATCACTCTCTGTAGAGGATAAAGAACATGGTTAAAGGGCATATCTGGATGAATTCCCAGGGAAAACCAGAAATTGTTTAGCTGTAGCCATGCAATTGCGTGATATTTTCTGCCTTGTAATATATTTTGGCCAGGGAAAAAAAAGATAGACATTTACAGCCATGGATAGGGAAGTGCAAAGGTTCATGTTTCTGCCTTTGTAAACTATTTGTTGAGTCAGTTTTGTTGTATCTACATATTGCGTGTTCTCCAGTGAATACCATCTTTCATTGATGTTCATTGAATTTTGTGGGTTCCCATATTGAAACAAATAGAGTAGCTAGAGAAAAGGAGGGAGTCTTGACTGCATTGGCTGAAGAGGATATATAAATGTGCATGCTTGTACTGTTGTTTCATATTTCCTTGTTTTGTATTTCATTTATAGTCTGTATATGTGTTAAACTAGTTGCGTGCCTTCCTACATGGTAAGTTATCTTGGTTACATACGTTCTTTCCTGCATACTAAGCTAGTTTATGTTTGTTGTGTTTGCATTGCATTGCTGCATTTAAAGAAACATAATCGCTGGACAGGACGAAGGACTCTTTGGCGGGTAAATAGACCTTTTTCTTTTTCTTTTAGATGACTATTTTCATACTAACTTGGCTTCATCTTGATTGCATCTCCGACATTGCTGCCTTGGAAAAAATAGGTTGCTTGGACAGGGAGATGAAATCTTCTATGCAACGACAAAGGGTTCTATGGTACAATCTTCTAAAAGGTATACTAAGTGTGCCGGTAAATTAAATATCCAAACCGAGTGGGAGCATATAATATTAAACTTGAAAACGATGATTTCACAGTAATGGGGCTTTATGCACTCCCTGTTTCTACTTTTTCCATTTTCTCTTATCCCTTTTGTTTTCTAATTCATCTGCTTAGTGTGGTTTCTGAAAATTCCCTCATGCACTGGTTGGCGGAGTAACAAACTGACATATGTGGTCATGCTTCTACCTTATTCCATATTTACTCACTTTGTCGATTGTGGCTACCAGGTTGGTAGGTTGAAGATTGCTCCCCTACCTTCCCGGGGTCTTCGATATACAGATTGGCCATGGCGACCCACGGTCACTCCCTGTTTACTGTTAAACATTTCTCTAGTTAAAAAATTAATATGCATGCAGTTTTACGGTTATTTGGTCCTCCCAATGGACAATATACAATGCATATATTTGTTTAGAGGTGCAGACCCCCAAACCCTCGGTCGAGGTCCATTCACAGGATCATTCAAATCTCCTTGAGCCGAAGTGGCTCTTTCGGATCCCTATCAGAACCTTCAACAAATCGATCCACAGGTCCTTACGAATTGAGCCCACATGAACAAACACCAGGCACCAACCCAAATCCCTTTGACCACAATAGTGTTGCACCCTTTGCTAACTTGGGACTTCGGGTCTCACGATTTCACGATTCCTAATGTCGAGTTTCCCATCCTTCTACTGCCGAAACCTGAAATGTCGATTCATCGAAATGGTTGGTCGCGTCCTCCTCCATAGTCATATCATGTTTCACGATTTCAGGAATCTCAGGACAAAGAACCCCTTGTCTCTTGTCTTTGAAAGTGTCCAAATGCCGAACCTCAATGCATTCAACAAAGACTGGCTCCCCGATGGGACTTTTCGCTGATTCGGAGTTTCAGACTTCACGCCTTTGCGAATCCTGATGCAAGGCTTCTTACTCTCCAACCTACGAAACCCCGAAATAGTCAACGAAGTTTTACTTCGTCTAGCGATAAGTACGCCACCTGTCTTATCCGCTGTCCTCTATCTCTGGCGTGGATTCTTGCCACCTGTCACTCATAGATTTTCGGTTTTTTGGACTTAAACGAACCTCCAATTTTCATCCCTCTATCACTTCTAACCCCCGAATTCTGAAATGGCACTTTCCACAGCATTAAGGATTAATAAGCCTCCGATTGATCCAACACTTAACTTCTCCACAGCTCTCCTAAATCCTACGGTCCTCACTATTTCATGAATTCTCCATAGAGAATTTTGACAGCTCGTTTCCTCCTCAATGGCTTCTACGAGACAAATCAGCGTCCTTCCTCCTAAGATTTACTTCTGTTGGATGAATTCGACCTGTATCCCTTTGAAGTAGTTCGACCTCCATCCTCCTTTGAAGTGTTCAAAGGTATTATCCCTCATGAGATTTCACTTACAACTCAAACCTCTAAAAGGGTTCCTGCTCGCACTCCTTGCGGAAGACTTTCAAATACTCCTAGGTATCTGATCTTTCGACTTTGTGCACTCCCTGCAACAACAGTCCTTCAACTCTCCCTTTGGTTGATAAGTTCTTATCCTTCAACTAGCCTGCACACACCTTGTATGGCTTCTGTGCTTCACTAGCTCTTCTACTAGAATGAGAACAACTGTATCCCTCCTGAGATTTCAGAGATAAACTCTGAACCTTCGTCAACGCACTCCTTGCAGACGTTTCACTGCACTCCTTGCAGGAACTTCTCTCACTCGGGAAGAGAAACAATTGAAACTCATTCTCTCTCTCTCAGACTTCAAACATTCAACATGAAATCATACATACACACAGTATTAAAGAGAATGCACAATAGAGAGATAAATAAACAACCATGAACATACCATTCACCATGTATAAACAAAAAACATCATAACACCATGAAATCTGACTCAAAGCTTCATATATTAATTCAAAGCTCCTATACATGGGTTCTTCTCTACAACTCTCTGCTTCAGCTCTATGCAAATGCTTATAATGAATGAATAATATAAAGACGAGGGTGTCTATATCTATTTTCCCGTCGGCTCTCTAAACTGTCTAATCTATAATTTAAATCTACCTACTTTCATTAACTATTCATAAATTCCTCTACATTCTAAAGATGAGAGTGAATTGCTCATGATCTTCTTACAATATCCAAGATATAAATGCAAAGTATGCTTTCTAGCTATTACATTAACACCCTCTCCTTTAAACTTTTAAAACATTTCAAAACGTGAGAAATGTGTGTTGCACTTTCTAGCTTTCTTTCGTCTCCACGCTCGCTTGATTACTTATAATGCTCCTGCATCATACTCTCTCTCTTCAAAATTTTCATGAACTCCTGTTCATGAGCTCTTGCATGATCTGTCCATGCTTTTGAATTTTTTCTTCATCTTCCCAGCTAGCATCTTCAACTGAATGTGCCTTCCACTTGACCAAGTATTCAAAATACTCCTTCCTCCTGGTCTTTTTGCTAACTCTCTTGTCAATTATGCTTTCTATCTGTGGCATTTTAGCTACAGGCATTTTCTTTGTCCATTGAACTTCTTTCTTTTCATCTTCAACTCTTTCTTCGCCAGCTCTGTAAGGGTACAAATCCACAACATTGAATATCGACAAGATTCCGATCCCCTCGGGTAATTCAATCTCATATGTGTTTGCCCCAAATTTCCTCATGACCTTGCATGGTCCAATCTTTTTCATTTTCAATTTGTTATATGTCCCCCTTGGGAACCTTTCCTTTCTCAGATGTGCAAGAATCAGATCACCAAATTCAAATTGAAGTTCTCGCCTATGTTGATCTACTCTACGCTTGTATTCTTGACTCTAACTTTGCAATCGCTCCTTGACTTGGTTATGAAGCTCCTTCATTGCTTCTGCAAAATTATATAGATGAGAGTGAATCGCTCATGATCTGTTTACAACCTCCAAGCTATAAATGCAAAGTACGCTTTCTATCTATTACATTAACACCCTCTCCTTTAAACTTTTAAAACATTTCAAAATGTGACAAATGTGTGTTGCGCTTTCCAGTTGTCTTTCGCCTCCACGCTCGCTTGACTGCTTACAATGCTCTTTCATCATACTCCCTCGCCTCAAAATTTTCATGAACTCTTGTTCATGAGCTCTTGCACGATCTGTCCATGCTTCTGAATTTTTGCTTCATCTTCCCAACTAGCATCTTCAATTGGATGTCCCTTCCACTTGAACAAGTATTCAAAATACTCCTTCCTCCTGGTCTTTTTGCTGACTCTCTTGTCAATTATGCTTTCTATCTGTGGATTTTCAGCTACAGACATTTTCTTTGTCCATTGAACTTATTTCTTTTCATCTTCGGCTCTTGCTTCTCCATCTCTGTAAGGGTACAAATCCACAACATCGAATATCGACGAGATTTCGATCCCCTCGGGTAATTCAATCTCACATGCATTTGCCCCAAATTTCCTCATGACCTTGCATGGTTCAATCTTTTTCATTTTCAATTTTTTATATGTCCCCCTTGGGAACCTTTCCTTTCTCAGATGTGTAAGAATCAGATCACCAAATTCAAATTGAAGTTCTCGCCTGTGTTGATCTGCTCTATGCTTGTATTCTTGACTCAAACTTTGCAATCGCTCCTTGACTCGCTTATGAAGATCCTTCATTGCTTATGCAAAATTCACTACACTAGCACTCCTGAATTCATTTGGTTTTGAATCCTTCAATTCAAAAACTCCCCTTGGTTGCATTCCATATACAATTTGGAATGGAATCTACCCTATGCTTCTGTTGATTGAATCATTGTAAGAAAATTCCGCCTGTGGCAGAATATGCTCCCATTGACTGTGGTGTTTAGTCAGAAGACTCCTTAGCAAATCTCCTAAGATTATGTTCACAACTTCAGTTTTCCCATCCGTCTAAGGATGATACGCTGAGCTAAATGACAAACTTGTCCCCAACTTCTTCCTTAAAGTCCTCTAGAAATGTCCCATGAACTTGGTATCTCGATCACACACGATACTCCTTGGTAAGCCGTGAAGTCTGACAACTTCCTTGAAAAACATGTTTCACAATATGAGTTGCATCACTGGTTTTTTGGCATGGTATAAAATGTGCCATCTTGGAAAATCTGTCGACTACCACAAAGATCGAATCATAGCCTCCTTGGTAAAATTTAATAGTTGAAAAATGATAATAATAATATATAAATAAATATTAAATTCATCTTAACTCTAAATATATAAACAATTATAAAAAAAAGTAATTTTATGTTTTTTTTTTCAAATAATTTTTTGAATGATTATAAAAAGATTTTAATATTATGAATATTTTTTCTAAAACTTTTTAAATCATACACATATATTTTTCTTTTTATATGAAAGAACATAGGGTAGCTGAACATTTTTGGAATATTAGAGGCTCAACAACAAGAACATCTTATAAAATCATATATGTATATGTATATAGTATTAATCTACTATATCCG
>JZKD02S2035569.1:537108-565847 GCA_000966675.3 Picea glauca | reverse complement strand
TCAAAACTTGAAAAGTTGTACACCAGATAAATTTTCATGGTCAGAATTCAGAGACTTGGAATAGCTTCATGTTTGCATTGTCCAAAAACACATAAACTATCTTGGAGCATTAATTTGCTTATAGCCTGCTATTCGTCGGACTATGCCGCTTGCGTCTCAACTATTTCGGTATTAGCAGGAAGTCAAAGTCAAATAGGGTTGCTCTATAGCCCAACAGTGCGGTGATATTGCAATCACATCTGTGCATGAAACTCAGACAATACAACGTGCAACTTGCGGTTCGACAGAAAGTGTGCGTTCACGTGAAATGTGGCTTGTCTACAGTGAAAGTTGTTCCACTTGTTGAGATAATATCAGACAAAGTCTTAGATAAGAGGCATGAGGTCGTTCTTCAATCAAATTCGAATTCATTTGCTTTTGGTATTTAGTGATTGATATTAGTTAACAGCCCGCTCCGGAGATTGATATACTTATCATCTTCCTGTGAAATGTCGGGCGCAGCATAATTATTTTATTCCCGAAGAGGTTGATTCTTAAGTGTGATATCTCGAACCCTCTTTCTTTTTTTTTTCTGATGGGTGGTAACCGACTGAGACGGGTCGCGTGCATTTGTCTTTCGGTATTACGGACTGCCCACGGTTTTGTACGTAGCGTTGCCCGCCAAACCGACAAAATGGTTGGCCGGGAATATAACGAATTTTCAGGGTTTTTTCTTATCCGAAGTTACATGAATGCTTGCAACTTCGGACAAAAACCTAACTTACAATAATTCTCTGAAATCATCCCTGAAATCGAGATATAGTGTAGCAAATGTTAAAAGAAATTCACCCCAAAATAAAACAAAACGGTGGAGACGTGCAGAACAATCTCGCAGTACAGATTTATTTTTATTTTATATTTATTTAAAAGAAATTCACGAGAAAACAAAACGTAGACACGTGTAGAATGATCTATCAATTCGGATTACAGACATATTTTAATTTTACATTTATTTATCTTCGGGGAGAATTGTGGAGTTATGAATTTAGGTTTAGTTTGTTTTATTATAGAATGAAATTTATTTATTTTTAAATTTAATCTATTAAATTAAAAACAAAATACGAGTGACCTGCATAATAATATATAAATTCGTAGTACATATTTATTTTCAAGGAAATTAAATTTACAAAGAAGGTTTGAAATTATGAATTTATATCCCGTTTATTTTATTATTTAAAAAAAAAAAAAAATATTATTTAATTTACTATTGTAAAACATTTGAATCTATGTTTTAAATTATAAGTTTGATTAGTCGAATGATTGGTCATCGATAAGTTTCTTGGAATTTTTCCCACAGAATGGGATCTTTTTGCTTGGATAAACTCACACTCGAAACCCAAAGATCACTTCGAGCTCAAGCTCAAATCTAAAGGTTTCTTCACGGGCATTTTTCGAAATTAGGAGGACAGAGAAAGGGTTTTTGAAAATGGGCCCCATTTTTTTTCACTCAACAGGCTTATATCTCTGATATTGGGTTGAGAAATTCAATACCGACAAAGAAAACTGTACCTATGCGTCGGTATGAGTTCATCTCTTTTCGCTTCCATACGAGTATTGGGATGAAAAAATCCCGTTAGGAATACGTAACAGTCTAGGGACATATCTTAAATCTACAGAAGCTAATAAGAAAATTCACTACAATGCATATGCCTGGATCTGCATCTACATGAATTTTTATATCCTTATCGCTGAATCGATCTACCGTAGCTATCATAAATCTAACTAGATACAAACGCTGGACTATGAGTTCATACCCTTTCGTTGTCTCTAGTGATATGAGCATGCACACCTCTTTAGAGACTATCCCCTCCTTAGCTTCCATAATGCAAATAATCCCCAACCCCAAAAAGATGAGGAGGGTTTCACCAAAATCGCGAGCAAGCGTAGATTTGGAAGGAAACTCGCCCCCTCTAGACTTTCGAAAACTCCTGCAACCAAAAACAGGTTCGAAATCCTTGGATATTACCCCAAGAATACTCTCGCCAATCATTCATCATATCCGTCCCTTAGCAATCCCAAAGCCCACAAATCCTCGAATCCTTTTCCCAATAAGGAAGATCCCATAAATCCTAAAACCTCTGCTACACCCTTTGATCTTCCGCGCCTTGAAGATGTTTCTATGAATCTTGAAGAGGAGGATGAAATTGATTTCAAACTAGATGATATGAAACTGGAATGCGTTGGTCTACAGAGCATTGGGGATGCATGTTTAACAAAGGATATGAAATCAATCCCACCGGAACACATTCAACAAGTTCGTCGAGCCCTCCGTAAAGATCAGAAAGAACTAGTGGGACCCCATCCATCACTAGGATCCAACCCAATGCTGGGAATTCAAACTAGGAAGTTGAAACCCAAGCAAAATCCTCGGGAGGACAATAATAGAGGAAGAAAACCAAACCTGCAACTTCTATGAGAAATTAAAGATATCTTCGTCAATTCTAGCCAAAATGATTTAATTACAGACTCATACCAACCCTCTCCAAGTTTTGAATGAAAATAGTCTCCTGGGATATTCGATGAATAAACAACAAGAGTAAACTATGCAATAAGGTATGTACATAATCTCCTGATATCCTCAAGTTCATCTTTAGCTGATATTCTTTCTAGAGTATGGAAAAATGGTCTTTCCATAGCCTTGGATTCTAAAATATCGGCACATGGGACTGCAATTCTTTGGAATCCTGCCAGATTCCTTTTGGACAACTTTTTTTCCACTGCCAGAAGTTTAACAACTCAATTGAGACAGATCGGATCAAAGGCCACAGGATTCATCACCAATGTTTATGGACCAAAACAACTCAATGAAAAATATTACCTCCTGCAAGCACTACAAAATATATTATAATTCATTGAGAATCAATCTTGGATCTGAGGGGGATTTTTCAACTTTATATATTCCCTTGAAGAAAAAACAAAGGAATCGATAGGCTTCACCCATATAGTGTTGTCGTCAAAGACTACATTCAAAGCAAACACTTGATTGACATTCAAACCATTAATTGTTTGCACACTTGGAACAATCGAAGAGGGGAATCTCAACAAATTGCTTTGTTGCTAGACAGATTCCTAGTTTCATAATCTCCTATGCTCTCGGGCCTTTAGCTAGTGTCCTTCTAGTGGAAGTTTTTGATCACTGGCCCATCAGTCTCAAGTTGGACATTGAAGGTGTTCCTTTTAAAAGACCATTCGAACTAGAAAATTTGAAAAGTTCGGCCTTTCCCATCCATATTTTCGAAGTAAGATTCATAAATGATGGAATGACACTAGAGTGATGCATGGCTCCCTAATGTACCACTTATAGCACTGACTTAAAAATCTCAATCAACAACTCCAATCCTGGAACCAATTAGTTTTTTGCAATTTATTTCAAGCCAAGAAAGAATTGGAACAAAAGATTGTCGATCTCCAACAACACATCATTCTCCATACGAGATCAAATGATATAGCCCAACTAGAAAAGGATCTATCTTCCCATATTCAGGAAAGACAAAATGAAGAGGAAATTCTATGGAAGTAGAAATCCCTTATTCAATGGCTTAAGAAAGGGGAGAGAAATACCAAATTCTTCTGCAGTTCGATGATTCAGTGATGTGATTCCAATCGCGTTACCCAACTAAATTATTTTCAAGTTAAAAAGCTCACCTCTCATCAGGAATTAGATAAGTAGTTGGTATCCTTTTTCTAGTCTCTATTAACTGAACCTCAACAAGGTTTCTTTCTCGCTACCCAATCCATTACCTGTCACATTCCCTAACTAATCATTGATGACCACAATTGTAGTCTTATTATTTCTTTCTCGCTACCCAATCCATTACCTGTCACATTCCCTAACTAATCATTGATGACCACAACTGTAGTCTTATTAGATCCATCTCCTTGGATGAAGTTGAAGTTGATGTCATGAATATGTCCCTGGGAAAGTTTCTAGGTCTGGATGGCTTCACGTCCAACTTCTTCCACCAATGGTGGCCTATAGTCAACCATGATGTTTGGTCTCTTGCTGTTGAATCTTATAAAATATCCAATGTTATCCTTTTTCTTAATGCCACCTTTCTAACCTTGATGGCCAAAGAAGAGAAAGCGACTTTAACAAATTTTAACATGTTTCCTGATGTAATGTTACGTATAAAATCATGATCACCAAAGTCATATCCTTATGCCAACAATTGTTCATGCCTCTCCCGATTTACCTATAATAATATAGCTATGTGGAAGGTCAATTTTTTTTGGATAGCATTATGCTGGCCCATGAGGTACTCCATTCCTTAAAAATACCAAATCCTAAGGAATGTTGATCAAGATTGATATGTCTGAAGAGTTTCAAAAACTTAGTTAGAAATGCATCAATAATGTTTTTTTTACCTTTTTCTTTCATACTTCTTAGGTTAGTTGGATTATGACCCTCATCTCCTTAGACCTCTTCTCCCTATTGATTAGGCTCGGCCTTGTCCCTTTTTCACATCTTCTTAGGCATCTAACAAGGTGATATGATTTCTCCTTTTATCTTCATTCTTATAGTTGAAAGGCCAGGTCATCGTCAAATACCTACTATACACTCTCATAAACTTCAAGGAATCTATCTTCATTCCTCATAATCCCCCCTCTTGCATAATTAAATTGTTGATGACGGCATCTTCATGGAAATTCCATCAGCAAAAGAGGTAGGATATTTTAAAAATATCTTGGATGACTTCATGGAGGCTTTGACAACCTCTATCAATTATTTAAAATCTCAATTTTTCTTTTTTCTAATTCCATGTGTCCCAAATTCTTGGATTCTCTAGGATCTCCCTTTTGTCTAAATACCTTGATGTTCTTCTCCTTGATTCAATTGTTTGTAATTTTCCTAGGAAAATATCCTCTCCTAAATTGGAAAAATTCTCTCAAGTTGGACTTCACATCCCCTCAACATATTTTTCTAACTTATTCTTCTAAAATTGGTCCTTGAAGACATCCCACTTTATCTCTTGTTAACTCTTACTTTCCCTAAGTATATTCTCAAGGTCATCACGTCTTTCTAGTAGGGATTTTTGTGGCAAGGTGCTAGTACTTTCGTGAAATGGGTTTTGGTGGCTTGGAACACTCTCTGTCTCCCCAATCTAAAAGGATAATTGGGGTTGAGATACCTAGAACTTCTTAATAACATTCCTGGAGTGAAAACTTGGTGGAATTGGCTCCAAGCCCAAGGTAAGCTCTGGTTTGAACTCTAGTGAAACAAATATGATGATCACATTCCCTCCTCAAATATCATTAGAATGAATATATATATATATATATATGGAATGCTCCCTAATATGGAATGCTACCTAGAAACACAAATCCTTAATTCAAACTCAAAGGTTCTCGAAAGTCATATATGGAAGATCTTCCCTATTCTCGGAAGATTCATGGAAGTAGCTTCCAGAACTTTGGTCTAATATATGACCCTAAAAGATAATATCCAATATGAAGAAGGAGACAAAGTATATCAATATTGGAAAACTAACTTATACTCATTCGATTGGAGCGCCTAGTCAAAGAACCTAGACCATATTCCTTTTCAAAATCAACCCTTTTTTTCCCCTTTGCAATCGTATATTTTTAGTAGGAAAATCAAAGTCTCTAATCTCCAAGAAAGATTTGATGGGGAGACTGAACTTTCAGATGTTTCAATATCAAATAATCCTACTCCCTCTTGGCTATTCATACCTCAATCCCCTTCGAATATATATGGAAAAAATTTGGATGTTGAACTTGTGGCCTAAAGTGGCCACCTTTCTTTGTCTATGTCTAAGTGGCTGATGGGAAATTTTTATCTTGGGATGAAATCCATCAAGGGTTTGAGGGCCCTGGTCTTTTTTTTAAGGGTCACCAAGTAGAGGAATCCCTATAACATATCGTCCATTCCTATTCATTCAACAACTCTTTATGACTAGGTATTCACCATATTATGTCAATATGATCGATGAGATCTCAAGGTTTTCAAAACCATATCCTCAATCATATTTGGAATATTTTTCCTGGCTTTATCCTTTGTTAAACATGCAAAGAAAGGAGTAGGAACATATTCAAAAAACAAACCTTACATTTTTCTTCTGTTCAGGATAATATTAGGCTACATATCCTCAATATTCTTTGCTCAAACACCTGGAATGCTTATCCTTTGCTCTTAAATGCAATAACAAATAATTCCACATCCTCTCCTTTTGGCTCCCTTCCCTCATCCTACCTGTCCACTCCTAAACCCCTCATCCCATTCCTCCCTCATCACCCTCCTCCTGGTACCCTCCTCAATTTTTATGGAACCTAAAAAGACAATCAGAGATGTAGATGATAATATTCTTAAGAATCTTCTTAGGACATTTGGGATTTAATTCCAATAATTCAACTAATCTTTCGGATCTTCTTCATGGTTTACGAATAAACCAGTCAAGACATTATTATAAGATCATTTGGGATTTAATTCCAATAATTCAACTAACTTTTGGGATCTTCTTCATGGTTTATGAATAAACCAGTGAAGACATTATTATAAGATTATTGATAAAGGAGAGTCTCGAATCATCATTCATATGCTCACACACATTCAAAATGGTTGTCCTCCAATAAAATTTCATGGTAAATCACATCTAGAATCCATTCTTAATATCCTTCAATCTGTCATCCATCATATCTCAACCCTCATCCCCTCCCATATTTTCCAAGAAGCCAAAAAAGTGGTAGAGTTTATTGCCAATGAGGGTGTCTTTGATCCTTCCATGCTTATAGAATCCCAATGGGAGGACATAAATAATATGTCTTGAAAGAATCATTTCTAATACTTAGCTCTTTCATACTTCAAATCCTAAAGAATCATTTCTAATACTTAGCTCTGTCATACTTCAAATCCTAGGATTAGGTGCCATCTGGTAAGGACAACCATGATGTGGTGGGTTACATTGGTAATGGGAAGGATTTTCTTATCCCATCAAGAATGAAAACCCCGTGAATGAGAAAGTACTCTCAACACAAGGAAGATTTATTGGAAGTGGGGGAGGAGAATGAAAGGTATAGATGGGATGAGCTCCATCATTTTCAATCTTGAATTTTCATTTATGATTGTAAGTTACTTATGGATGTCTATACAAGTTTTTATTCTTTTTGTAAAGATGGTTAGAATACTTAGTATGACCTAAAAGTCATATTTAGTTTATTCTTACCTATGTTTTTGGTTTTTTCTCTCGTTCTAGTTAGATTTGAATAATTTCTACGTGATCACTTTGGTCCCCACTTGTGAGTGTTTCATCGCTATTTTAGCACATTCCATGGATCCTTTCTCTATTCATGGTGGTTCGACTCATTCTCACATGAATTCATAATCCCTTGCAACAAAGGAGGAAGTTGAGTTTTATGAAAATTTGTTCTCTCTAGATGAAAAATATGCTATGAAACCTCTAGAAGATAATTTCAAGATCATCAAGGGATACTAGGAATATGGGGAGGTGGACAAACAAGTAAGAGAAATAATTCTTGATCTCGAGTGCTCCAGGTTAAAGGATACCAAGTTTTACAAAACATTAGAACTATTTTGACATACCAAAAATATGGTATCCCATGGAATATTTCCAAAATATCAAGATTACAGGTAGTTCAATATACAGGTAGTTCAAACAAATATTGGAAGCTTCAGAAGACTAGAACAAGTTCCTCCTCACCATGGTCTCTTGGTTACTCAAAAGGAATGACCGCTCTCTCCATATGGTGCATGCTGGTGGCTTGCTTTCTAGGTATCATCGTCATCCTCGGGATGCGACAACTCAAGAAATGACTTCATTGTCATCTCTTGAGGTGAATCATCTCTATGATTGAGTACAAATATATTTATGAATGTCATATTTTGGCTGGTTTTGTTTTGGTTTAGTTGCATGTTCTTATGTTTCTAATTTCTCTAGGGTCATTTATTTCATTTTGTTAGACTTTCTTATACCTTTTCTATTACTATCCTGCTATAGTCATTTTTTGAAAGCCACCTCGTTTCCCTTCATTGGTAGGTTGGAAAACATGTGGTTCTTTTGGACTTATTGGATGGAAATAGTGATGTGACTCGTTGTACATCATGTTAATATTTGAATAGAAATACTTACAAAAAAAAATGATTTTAAAATATATGATATTACCAATTTTAGTCAAATTTCTATTAACTTAATTTATTTTTAATTTTTTAACTTATTTTCATATAGTTTAAAAAAAAAAAGATTAATTTTAAAAATATATATATAACTGAATAAAAAGTTAATAAAATTTATAAAATTCTTATTTTGTAATTTAATAAAAAAATGTATTAAAATTTATAAAGTATTAGATTTTCAAAATTATCATTATTTGATTTTTAAAATTATCTTTTAATTAAAAATGCATTAATTATAAATTAAGTAAGTTTGAATGTTTGTCATCCTCTTTTGGTTAGTATGTCAAGAAGCACTTTCTATAGTCTAGTATGAGGTGATGTGTAATTCTTTCCATGTTGAATGTGGAGCTTATGCGTGGCACTTAAAAAAACTAAAATGTTAAGTTAAAAAAAATTACAACATGGGTCCTTGATTTCAAGATGAAGCATAAAAATATTTCAGAATATAAAGATTAGTACTTATACAATTAAGACAAGTCCATAAGCTGAGACTTGTGATTCGGACGAGTCAACGAACATTCTCTTATTTCATGTGTGAAGTTGGGTTAATTGGGAGTGCGATGTCGTGCCAAGTACAACTTCACCAAGATGGACTTATGATAGAGGCTAGTGACTTGGTTGAAGAGCTGGTTGGGTTGGCACCTTCCAAAGACATGGGTGCCCCACCGAAGAAACAAACAATTTGTAATCATGGGTGCGTAGAAAGAATTCCTAGTAAAATGAATGCCCAATATGTGTGATGTAAGTCTTGCGATGTAGTTGGGAAGGAAAAAAAATGAAGGCACAAGTTGGGCATTTTTAACCGAAGATTGACGAGATGGATAAAGAAGGGTGCACCCAAGGAAGGAGAGCACACCCGTTGACAAGTCATATCAACCCGTGAAAGTGGAAAAACAACCAAGAGTGCTTGTCGACTTGCAATCGAAGGGGTGCATCGGTTTGAAAAGTTGTGTCGCAAGGGAAGGGAATGTAACATCCCGCTCTTGCATGCACTAAGGGAACTTATCCTTGAGGAAACTTGCTTGCAAGTGATTCAGATTATTATATTATTGGTCGTTTCATTATGATTATAAGGCATTATGGATATGATGATGACATGCTATTTTTTTGTATTTACATAGACAAGTGTTATTTACTGGGTTCTCCTGAGTGTGGAGGACTTTGGACCTTGAGGAGGCAGAGGCATCAATGAAACCCCTTAGACTCTGGATCAAGTGAGGAAGTGGACTATTGGGGTTTTATTGTTGTTGATATGATATATGTACATATGACTAGATGTTATGATGATTAATTATTATTGTTCACATGATTTTTTGATGATGCAGGTTGACAATAGCTTGCCGACTAGACTCACATGTGCAGTAGAGGGATCACGCATGACAACCAGAGAATTTGAGGGAGAGGTGTGGACAAAATCCTTCCCACAACCTACTAGCACTCTCATTGTGGCTCGAACTATAGGTTAATGATTACCTAGTTCAATAAGACCCACGATTCCATGAGGGAAGACTGCGACAATCGCTCATGATGATTCTAAGGGGCATGCAATAAGGAAAGGGCCTTATTCCTTAGAGGCCCTTAGTCTCCCACAAGATCACATGGTGGAGTATTGACTCCAGGGGTTTTTTATGTCTACCAAGTCATTTAAGAGGTGAGTGGCACCCTTTGAGCACCTACTGCATCTTGAAACCCACGTCGTGATTTTAACTCATAAGGGAATAAACCTATATGGCCTTAAAACAAATGATGTGACAAGTAATATTTAAAAATAATTTTTCCTTATTAAAAATTTCGCCCAGTTTAGTAAAATTAAAATCTATGTCTAAGTACACATGTGATCAAAAATAATAATCATAATTAAACATGTAACGAGAAGGGGGTAAGAAATTCAAATTTTTTATTAAAATCAAATTATATTGGGGGATTAAAATTTTAAAAGAGAAATGAATGTTTTCTCTACATATGCTAATTAAATTTTTAATTAAAAAGAAAAAGGCGTAAAAGGGTTGTTTTTCTACACTTGTTAAATTGAGTTTTAGCTAAAAAGGGAAAAGAGGAAAAGTTAAAAGAAATAGGAAACTAAGGAAAAATGGGGAAACATAAAGAAAAAGTTTAATGTCTAACTTAGTAAGGAATCTTTCATTGGGAACTTGCTATTTTTGAACTCAACTAAGAATTTAGTAAGGCATAAGTCATTTAAGATTTGTAAGTGAATATTGGCACACCAAGGAGGGCTTTTAGGAATTCTTTTAGGTGGGTGAGGGAAATAAGAATAATTAAATAATTAATAAAATTAAATTTCTGGTGAAACTAGGGGGATGGGTGACATGTGTACAAGGGATGCTTTTCTTATTTAATTAATGAAAAAGAAATCAAATGGGAATTTGGGAAGTAAATCACTTAAAAACTCTATAAAAAGGATGGAGGAGGAGGAGTATGGATCTCATCTTTATGCGTAACGTTACGCTGTTGATTTTTTTTCTTGACTGAACTTGTCTTGTGGGAGTTGGGATACCCAGCTTGGATAACGAGTTGTAGCTCGACCTTGCGAGGTGAGCTGGGTGTTAGTTGTTCTCTGGTATAGTGTGTGTCGTGTCTTTGCGGCTTGGGGGGATTAGGGGGAAGAAGAGTACCCTTAGCGTTGGTTGGGAGGTACTGTTGAGGTCACATCGAACGGTAAGCAGGAGACGGATGCAGTGCATGTGGGACAACGACTCAGAGCTATCACATTGGGATACGGTATGCATGAATTTATTTTTTAATGGTAGATTAATGTTGTTCTTGCACTTTCATTACTATACCTCTATTATGTAAGGAAATGCATTTTCATCACCATTTTAATCAAAGAACTTAATGTCATACTAGTCTTACACTCATTGCATTCTGAATTGATTTCCTTGGAAACCCAAACCCTGATTGTTACGACTGTTTTATTTTTGTTTTATTGATTACTACAAATAATTTTGTGTTTTTCCCTTATCCCTAGGTCATTAGTCCATCCCTGAGCAGTTGGCCAGGAGCCGAATCAATGGTCATCACTTCGGTGTTTAAATACCTATAGATTCTAATGCCCTGATTTTTTGTGCATGGATGACGAGCGAAGGATAATTTTTCCTAGCTATCTATCCCTTACTTATCCCTGTTCTTCTGAGAATGAGCATCCTTGCATTGACTGATTCATTGTGTAATGATTTATCTTTGCTTCTTTTGTTGGATTATCTCTGCACTTTATCTCTATGATTTCTGGGCATATTACCT
This sequence comes from Picea glauca, assembly GCA_000966675.3. Taxonomy (NCBI): domain Eukaryota; kingdom Viridiplantae; phylum Streptophyta; class Pinopsida; order Pinales; family Pinaceae; genus Picea; species Picea glauca. The sequence goes on along the minus strand of JZKD02S2035569.1, from coordinate 554,401 downwards.
AATGTTTGATTGGTATAACTCCTTATATTTTATTGATAAACCCCAACACTTGTTCAGTAAAATATCTGTGATTTTTGTGATGAATCCCAGTGCTTGGTTGGGAATTTCTTCTGCGATAACATTTAGTGATTGTGATGTACTAAATTGACAACGTTTTTGAGAGGCACTGACTGCTATTGAAATTTTTAGTGACTGTGATTTTAGTGATGTAACAATGTTTTTATATACATCGATTTCATATTAACCCCAACAATGTTACATGGATGAGAGTTTGATTGATAGAGTTCATACCATTTTATTTTTATGAATTTACCAACTGACTTACATTTATTGATATACAGGCATTTTAATCAACCACAAAATTTTACCAGTGTTTTTCCTTGAATGTTGTACCTGCATTTAAATAAACCATGAATCTTTTACCTACGTTTTTGATTTACTGCTCCACCTACTAATTAATCAACCATGAATTCTCACCTCTACATTTTTTTTTTAATGATCTCTAAGTTACTCTAGTTTCTGTGTTTTATATCACCCCCGTGTTTCAATGATCTCGGATTTTTTGATCACTATGTTTTAAATAATCTCTGTGTTTTAATGAGTTTTCTATGCATTCATTTACCTGTGTTTGGTTATGGTACATGCATTTTTCCTTTTCCTGCGTTTTATGAAAATATTTCCAGTGTTTGATAAGATTCCAACAAACATATGGTGAATTTGTTCCTTCTAATGGTGATCAATTTATTTTCATACACATGCACATCGATTTATATGCATACACATACACAACGATTCATTTTCTTATAGACGCAATTTATTTATATCATACATGGTTCTTATATCATGTGATTTCATTGTAATAAGACAACAACCATGTATATCTATTGACAACGATCTTATTATTAGCATATTGACAACGATTCCATTAACAACATGCGGATAACATATTTTATTAATAGCTATTTTATTAATATCATGTTGATACCATATTCACAATGGGTTTATAATAGTCAGCTAATAGCATTTTGATAGCAACTAATAACATATTGGTAGACTGCATTTTTAATTTGCAATATCCTTAGATTGCATGGTATGTGGGGTAGACAGTGATATAATGCATTTTTAATTTGAAATATATTTAGATTGCGTGGCAGGTGGGGTAGACATCGATATAATATGATTTACTAGACAACTTCATCATGTATTCAAATGTGAAACAATATCACATTTAACTTAGTCATATTTTAGACAACAATATTTTAGCCATATATTTAACTCAGCAATATCAAATTTATCTCAGCGTTTTGTGAAAGATAGACAGAGTTTCCCTTAAATGATAGACAATGTATCAATGTTAGGAAGCATATATTTAGGCTTCGTTTCCATCCCTTATATCATATAGACAGCTTGAATTTAAAAATCAATATGTGGGACAACGTACTTATTGATATGTTTCTGCATGTGATTATGGATATACTGATATCGATATTTTGGATAGAAATTTTATATATATTCGATAAAAAAAATTATATACTTGACAACACGTTTTTATACATAATTAACAGAAAATTTTATACTTGATGACAACAATTTTATATGTTTCATAAATAGCACACCAATATTTCTAGACAACCATTTTTACAGAAGCCTAACCATATTGTTAAGGTACCTTAGAAAATGATATCATTTAACTGTGCGTTTTTAAATTGATAGTTAAAGATGTTATTATAAAGGTTAGACAGAGATATAATTAGTAGATAGAAATATTGCGTACTTAGACAACAATAATTTAGACAACAATATTATAGTCAACAATGTCAATTATTAATAAGTAGTGTAGATCACTTTTTAATGTTAAGTAGTTGACTTATTACGGGATAGTGTATATTTGTTGACAAGCGTATTTGATTTTGTTAAATGTTTATATTAGTTCACCTTTATGATAACATTTGTGCTAATGATAAGATTTATAATACTTCACTTCTTCACACCCAGACATCATGCTTAACAAATAATGGGTTATGGTTTGATGTCGAAGTCGTTTAATAGTTTGTGCAATTTAATTGAGTGACATCATCTTGCTTCTTTTTGACTTGTTTCTTTTGTGCGTGGGTGTAGTCTTCTTGTTAGTTAATTCGGTCTCGTAGTGCATTGAATTTGTCTTGGGTTATTAGTCTAGATGTGTTAGGTTGAGCCATGGTTACTGTCACGCCTATCACCATGTGACGACATGATTCCTAATGAGGGGATCATCGCACGTCTCAATGGAAAGAGACGAATGATAACCTGGATGGAGTCTGTGCTTCCTAATGTGGTTGTTGTTCATTGTAACAGTTGTTGGGACTTAGTTTTGTAACACCTTAAGGCATTGGGTTTGAGCGGCATAGGGTTCTAGTTCTTGGTTGTTGAAGCCATTGTGTTGGGTTGTTGAGGTTGTCCTTTAGCTTGTAGGCATTGTCTTGCTTGTGTCAGCAGGTAGTCATTTCTATCTATCTTGATTTTTGCATGTTTCACCCAGTTGCTTGATGTGGTAGTGTGCATAGTAGTTGTTGTATGTTTCCTGATCTTCATGCATTGTGTTCATCATCAAGTTTTGTTGTTTAACAATTGACGTTGTTGTCGTCCTGCATTAAAAGAAGAAAAAAAATTGCACTTGCTTTTGTCTCTTGTAGTCATAACAATGGGGTTGTTACATATGGTATCAGAGAAGGTTCAACCCTGTGACCATGGATCACCATGCTTTCCACTGCAGTAAACCCTTCAATATTAGCCTAGCACTAGTTAAAACATTAAATGTGTCCATGTGGTGATCTCGATTAGAGGACGTCACAGAGGCATATGATGAGGTATTAGGGGAGGAGACGTGATGCCTCCAGTAGCATCCATTCTCGAGGGCTCTAACCCCTAGGGAGATGAATAGGTTATCGGGTAGGAACAAATAATTGTTGGTGATGTGGCTAGTCTGAGGAGGTATTTTCAGTGGATGTTTGAGGCACTACTTAGCCGTTTGGATAGAGATGACACCAGGGCGCTAGAACCCCCTGAGGGTCCACCATGTGCTCTAGTCGGTACTAGTAGCATTCACCACGAACTTAAGAAGGTCAAATTTCTTGATTTCTTTGGTGCCCCGGACGACGTAGCCACCAAGGCATGGTTGGATAATATGGTGATGTTCTTTACACTTCACGACTATACCTCCAACATGAAGGTCTGCATGGCATTATTTCAACTAAAGGGGAGCACTCTTCTATGGTGGAAGACACTCCTGCCACATCTAAACATGGTCGTTGAAGACATGTCATGGGAACTATTCGAGGAACGGTTCCGAGAGAGGTACCTATCAGAGGAATTCATTGAGCGTCAACTCACCAAGTTCAATGCCTTGCGACAAGGCGACCATATGGTACCTGAGTACGAGGTCCATTTTATGGAGTTGCTTCGGTATGCTCTTCACCTGAATATCAAGAAACTTAAGGTCAATAGGTTATTGTTTGTCCTTAATGTCAGTATTCGTGCAATGGTTAGGATTCTGATGCCGCAAACCATGCATGATGTCATTTAGAAGGCCCTCATAGTGGAGTAGGAGCTAATCAACAGAGGTGAGAGAAGGACTCCAGTGAGACCAGTAGGGAAGATGTCATCCGGTGCACAACAATATCAGACACTAGCTAGACATAAATCAAGATATCGTGGCTTCCAGAGAGGATCCTATTTCACTACACCTTGGTGACCAATGCCTCAGTAGCGGACTCCTTACCAAGGACCACACAATCAACAGCATTGTCAACTGCAACAACAACAGTTTAGGCCTATTCAACAGAACAAACTAGGATTCCAGGCTGGTGGGCCATCAACTTCTACTTCGAGTACCAGGAGTACTGGACCAAAGAAAGGGTGTTGGACATGTGGGGAGCCACATTACCAACACGACTGCCTAGTGGTGAGGACTAAAGCATCTAGATCATTCATACCCACTACCATGGGAGATTTGGACAAGGACCATTAGATTCATGCAACAGTGAATAACTGTTAGGCATAGCACTAGTTGACTATACTTGAGACGTCAGGTACCGTCGTTGACCAGACCCTTAGTATTTTGATAAATTCTGGTGCTACCGAGAGTTTCATTTCTGGTGCAATGCTAAAAATAATTAAGGTAAAGGTAGTCGAACATGATGATTTTAGCCTTGTAGAGATGGATTTGGGAGCCAAACAGAAGGTTGGAGGGAAGGTTACAGGTTGTATCCTTAACCTGGGAGAGTTTGTCACCATGTCCAACCTGTACGTCATGATCTTGGGATCTTAGGACGTTGTGATCGGTATGGACTCATTCGAATTGCATGAGGCGATACTCAACTGTAATACAAAATGGTTGATCTTGGTCGATGATGAGGGACATAGACACGTGATTGTAGGTCAGAACTAGGGATTTTCCCTGAGGTTCATCTCTTCCTTGCAGCTATGGAAGAGCATGTGAAAGGGATGTAAACTTTATGCGATCCTTGTGTTAAACGAGAAGAGATTAGCAGAAGGTCTAGAACACCTTCCCGTGGTGAGAGAGTTAGCGGATGTCTTCCTAGAGGAGTTACCTAGGATGTCACCAAAGAGGGAATTGGAATTTACCATAGACCTAAAACCGGGGAATGAACTGATAGCAAGAATGCCTGATCGAATGTCTACCCTAAAGTTACAGGAGTTGAGAATGCAACTGAAGGAGTTGTTTCACCTGGGACTTGTACGTCCAAGTGAGACCATGGGGTGTGCCTATTATTTTCATATGAAAGAAGGATGGGTTGTGGAGACTCTGCATTGACTATCGTCAAATGAACAAGGCATCGATCAAGAATCAATATATGTTGCCAAGGATTAATGATATTTTTTATCAGATGAAGGGTGCGACATTGTTTTCAAAGATCAACTTCAGATCAGGGTATCACCAGCTACGGATCAAGGAGGATGACATCCCTAAGACAACCTTTAAGATAAGGTTTGGAAATTACGAGTTTATTGTTTTACCATTTGGACTTATGAATTCCCTAGGGGTTTTTATGAGATTGAGGAACAGGGTGTTCTGCGAGTACCTAGACAAGTTCTTCCAAGTATTCATTGATGATACTTTTGTTTACTCTCAAATGATGGAGGAGAATGACCAACACTCGCACTTGGTACTATAGTGTCTGCGACATAACAAATTGTTTGGAAAATTGTCTAAATGCTCGTTTTATCAATCGAAGATTCACTACTTAGGGCATGTCATCTCTGGCAAAGGTATCGTCACAGATCCTACAAAGGTAGAGGTTATTATGGAATGACCTACACAGACTAATTTCCGCAAAGTGCGTAGCTTCATGGGTTTAGCAAGATACTATCAATAGTTCGTCGAGGGATTTTCGAAGATAGAAAATCTGATTATGGAATTGCAAAAGAAGAACAAGAAGTTTGTTTGGACTAAGAAATGTGTGGAAGCATTTTCTGAGGCTCAAGGAGTTGTTGACAATGACACCTATACTAAAGGTCCTTGACATAGACACAAACTTCTTGGTATGCATTGACGCATTCAAGGATGGCTTAGGTGGGGTCTTGATGCAGGACAATCAAGTGATTTCTTACATATTGAGAAATTTGAGACGGCATTAGGAGAACTATTAAATGTATGAGGAGAACTAAAAACGAACCACTGTGGACTACAACACATCTCTACGTAAAGCGATTTGAAAGCGCGATGACGACGTTGGTCAAAATTGCTTAGCAAGTACGATTTCGAGATTACTTGTATAAAGGGAATAATGAACATAGTGGTTCATGCATTGAGTCAGAGACCATGCATATTTTCAGTGATACCTCTTCAGACGAATCTATGTGAAAATAATTCTAACTTTACAGCGCGACAATGGCTGGTGCAAATTGGTCAAGGATTTTATCAGACAAAACACCACGATGGTATCATGATTTGAAGGATTTACATTGGACGACAATGGATTATTGAGATTTAAAAATCGAATTTACATTCCATGGAATGACAATTTGAGAACTTTGATCCTAAATGAGGTTCACAGAGTAATGTGCATGGCTCACCCATGAGTCATGAATATGAGGGCAGATCTTAAACCCTTATTCTTATGGAAAGGAATGAAGGCAGACATAGTCAACTACATAGAAATATGTCTAGAATGTCAGTAGGTGAAGGCTAAACATAGACATCCAACATGATTAGTACAACCACATGCTATTCCAGAATTGAAATGGGAGGTCATTTCGATGGATTTAATTGTTGGATTGCCACCGACGACAAGGAGACACGAATCAATTTTGTGATATTCGACACTCTGACAAAGAGTGCTCATTTTAGTCCTATGCGTACGACGTATCATGAACCCAACATAGCTAGAGTTTTCATCAAAGAGATGTAAGGCTGCATGGAATGCCTAAGAGGATTATATCTGATCGGGTACTGGTGTTTACATGATGATTTTGGACTAGTTTCCAAGAGGCCTTGGGAACCCACTTAACTTTTGTACCACATATCACCCAGAGATAGATAGGCAGATCGAGCAAACAAACCAAATCTTGGAGTACATGTTTTGTTTGTACGTGATGGACCAACATAATCATTGGGAAGAATTATTTCCATTGGTAGAATTCACATATAACCATAGTTATCAAAGCACCATTATGACGGCGCCTTTCGAGTTTCTTTACGAGCGACTATGTCAAACACCTTTGACTTGGGATTTTTCTTGAGAATAGGGTCCTGGCGGGACTAGAAGAAATCCAAGAAATGAAAGATCAATGCAAACAATAAGACAAAGGATCTAAGAAGCACAGGATCGATAGAAGAGTTTTGTCGATGCACATCGTGTTGACCATAGTTATGATGTTGGCGATCGAGTATTCTTGCAGGAGAAACCACATAAGAGTTAGACCAAGTATGGAAAGGGTTCTAAACTATCTCCTAGGTTTGTAGGATCTTGTGACATTGTGGAAAAGAGAGAGTCATGGCTTATTGACTAGCCTTGCCTGATCCTTGAGGTGTATGCATGATGTCTTGCACGTCTCTGTTTGAGACATTATGTTAGTGATCCTACACATATTTGACTTGAGTACGTTGTAGGTATCGGATGAGGGTACGCTCACGGAAGAGACGATTCATATTCTGGGCCATCACATTCAACAACTACGACATCAAATAGTAGATCAAGTCAAGGTCCAATGAGACATCTATAGTTCACACTCGATGACCTGGGAGGATGCATATGATATGCACCAACAATTTCCATTTTTCTTTGATAGATAGACTTATGATACTATGATACACTTTATTTTGACATTTATATACTGTGAAACTTTGGGATGAAGTTTAAACCAAGAGGGGGTATGTAACATCCCTCTCTTGTACACACTGAGAGGACTTATCCTTGAGGACACTTTCTTTCAAGTGATCTGGATTATTATACTATTGGCCATTTGATTATTATTATGAGGCATTATGGATATGATGATGACATGTTATTTTGTTTTATTTACATAGACATGCACTATTGATCGGGTTCTCCTAAGTGTGTAAGCTTTTGGACCTTAAGCATGCAAAGGAATCAATGAAACCCCTTGGACATTGGATCAAGTCAGGGAGTGGCTTGATTGATGTTGATATTAAATATGTACATCTAATTAGATATTATGATGATTGATTATTATTGCTGACATGATTCATTGATCATGTAGGCTGACGATAGATTTCCAACCAGACTGACATGTGTAGTAGAGGGGTCATGCATAACAACCGAAGACTTTGAGGGAGAGGTGTGGACAACATCCCTACCAGAACCTACAAGCACTCCCGTCGTGGATCAAACTGTAGGTTAATGATTACCTAGTTCGAGAAGACCCACGATGTCATGAGGGAATACTGCGATAGTCTCTCACAATGATTCTAAGGGGCGTGTAATAAGGAAGGGGCCTTATTCCTTAGAGCTTCTTAGTCCCCCACAAGATCACCTAGCGGAGTTTTGACTCCAGGGGTTTCTGATGTCTACTAAGTTAGTCAAGAGGCCAGTGGCACCCTTGGAGCATGTAGTGCATCCTGAAGAGCATCTCACATAAGAAAAATGGAAATAGGCAAGTGGAACCCTTGGAGAACGTAGTGCATATTCAAGGGTACGTCGCACAAGGAAAAATAAAATAGGCAAGTGGAACCCTTGCTGCACGCAGTGCATCCTGAAGGGAATGTTGTGCAAGGAAAAAGGAAAGAGGCGATTGGCACCCTTGAAGCACCTAGTGCGTCCTGAAGGGCACGTCGTGATTTTAACTGGTAAGGGAATAAACCTAGATGACCTTAAAATGAATGATGTGACAAGTAAGATTTGAAAACAATTTTTCCCTAATAAAAATGTCACCCAACCTAGTAAAATTAAAATCTAGGTCTAAGTACACATGTGGTCAAAAATAATAATCATAATTAAACATGTAACGAGAAAGGGGTAAGAAATTGAATTAATTTATTAAAATCAAATTATATTGGAGGATTAAAATTTTAAAAGAGAAATGATTGTTTTATCTACATATGCTAATTAAATTTTTAATTAAAAACAAAAAGGGTTAATAGGGTTGGTTTTCTACACTTGCTAAATTGAGTTTTAACTAAAAAGGGAAAAGAGGGAAACTTAAAAGAAATAGGAAATTAAGGGAAAAAGGGGAAACATAAAGAAAAAGTTGAATGTCTAACTTAGTAAGGAATCTTGCCTTGGGAACTTGTTATTTTTTAAATCAACTAAGAATTTAGTAAGGCGTAAGTCATTTAAGATTTGTAAGGGAATATTGTGACACCAAGGAGTATTTTTAGGAATTGTTTTAGGTGGGTGAGGGAAATAGGAATAATTAAATATTTAATGAAATTGATTTTCTTGTACAACTAGGAGGATGGGTGACATGTGTACGAGGGAGGTTTTTCTGATTTAATTAATGAAAAAGAAATTAAATGGGAATTTGGGAAAGAAATCACTTAAAACTCTATAAAAAGGATGGAAGAGGAGGAGTATGGATCTCATCTTTATGCGTAACATTACACTACTGAATTTTTGTCTTGACTTGACTTATCTTGTGGGAGTTGGGATACCCAACTTGGGTAACGAGTGGTAGCTCAACTTTGCGAGGTGAGGTGGGTGCTAGTTGTTCTCTAGTATAGTGTGCATGGACCCTTTTTGGATCGGAGGCTCATGGGGGAATAAGAGTACCCATAACATTTTTTTGGGAGGTATCGGTGAGGTCACATCGGTCGGCAAGCGGGAGATGTATGGAGCATGCATGGGACAACAACTCATAGTTGTCACATTGGGCTATGGTATGCATGGGTTTATTTTTGAATGGTAGATTAATTTTGTTCTTGCACTTTCATTACTATACCTCTATTGTGTAAGGAAATGTGTTTTACTCATCGTTTTAATCAAAGAACTTAAGGTCATACTAGTCTTACACTCGTTGCATTCTGAATTGATTTCCTTGGCAACGCAAACCCTGATTGCTACGACTGTTTTTTTTTTTTTTTTTTTTTTTTTTTAATGGATTACTACGAAGAATTTTGTGTTTTTCCCTTATCCATAGGTCATCATTCCATGCCTGAGAAATCATCTAAGAGCCGAATCAACAGTCGTCACTTCGGTGTTTAAAGACTTATAGATTCGAATGCCCCGCTTTTTTGTGCATGGATGATGAGCGAAGGATAATTTTTTCCCAGCTATCTATCCCTTACTTATACCTGTGTTTCTGAGAATGAGCATCCTTGCGTTGATTGATTCATTGTGGAATGATTTATCTTTGTGTCTTTTCTTGGATTATCTCTGCGCTTTATCTCTGCAATTTATGGGCATATTGCCCAGTGCTTGATTGGTATAACTCCTTCTATTTTATTGATAAACCCAAACACTTGTTCAGTATCATCTCTACATTTTTTTTGATGAATCTCAGTGCTTGGTGGGTCATTTTGTCTGTGATTACATGTAGTGACTCTGATGTAATAAATTGACAATGTTTTCGAGAGGGAGTGACTGTTATTGAAATTTTTAGTTACTGTGATTTTACTGATGTAACAATGTTTTTATATACATTGATTTAAAATTTACCCCAACAATGTTACATGGCCGAGAGTTTGATTGATAGAGTTCATACCCCTTTATTTTCATGAATTTACCAAGCGACTTTCATTGATTGATGTACAAGCATTTTAATCAACCACAAAATTTCACCAGTGTTTTTCCTTGAATGTTGTACCTGATTTTTAATTAACCATGAATCTTTTACCCATGTTTTTCATTGACTTCTACACCTACTCATTAATCAACCACGAGTTCTCATCTCTATGTTTTTTGTTAATGATCTCTAGGTTGCTATGGTCTCTGTGTTTTATATCACCCCCACATTTTAATGATCTCGACATTTTCTATCACTTTGTTTTAAATAATATCTACATTTTAATGAGTTGTCTATGCATTATTTTACCTGCGTTTGGTGATTGTACATGTGTTTTCTTTTTCCTTTGTTTTATGAAAAAAATTCCAGTGTTTGATAAGATTCTAGCAGAGACATGCTTAATCAGTTCCTTCTAATGGCCAACAATTTATTTGCATACCCATGCACAACTATTTATATGCATACACATACAAATAAATTCATTTTCATACACATGCAATTTATTTATATCATATGGTTCTTATATCATGTGATTTAATTATAATAATACAACGACCATGTATATGTATAGACAACGATCTTATTATTAGCAGATTGACAGTGATTCCATTAACAACATACCGATAGCATCTTCTATTAATAGCGATTTTATTAATATCATGTTGATAGCATATTGACAACGGGTTTATAATAGTAACCTAATAACATTCTGACAGTGACTGTTAGCATATTAGTAGACTGTGTTTTTAATTTGCAATATCCTTATATTGCATGGTATGTTGGGTAGACAATGATATATTGCATTTTTAATTTTCATTATCTTTAGATTGTGTGGTAGGTGGGGTAGGCAACAATCTAATATGATTTACTAGACAACTTCAACATGTATTCAATGTGCAACAATATTATGTTTAACTTAGTCATATTTTAGTTGTATATTTAGCTCAACAATATCAAATGTATATCAGTGTTTTGTGAAAGATAGACAAAGTTTCCCTTAAATGCTAGACAACGTATCAATGTTAGGAAGCATATATTTAGGCTATGTTTCCATCCCTTATATCATATAGACAACATGAATTTAGAAATCAATATGTGGGACATCGTACTTATTGATATGTTTTTGCATGTGATTATGGATATATTGATATCGATATTTTGGACAGAAATTTTAAATATATTTGACAACAAATTTTATACAATTGAGAGAAAGTTTTTATACATAATTAACATCATATTTTATACCTCATGAATTTTTTTTGATATGTTTCATAAACAACATGCCAATATTGCTAGACAACCATTTTTACAGAAGCCTAACCATATTGTTAAAATACCTTAGACAAAGATATCATTTAATCGTTTGTTTTTAAAATGATAGTTAAAGATGTTATTATTAAGGTTGGACAAAGATATAATTAGTAGATAGAAATATCGTGTACTTAGACAACAATATTATAGTAAAAAATGTTGATTATTAATAAGTAGCGTAGATCACTTTTTAATGTTAAGTAGTTCACTTGTTAAGGGATAGTGTATATTTGTTGACAAGAATATTTGATTTTGTTAAGCGCTTATATCAGTTCATCTTTATGATAACATTTTCAATAATGATAACATTTATAATAGTTCACTTCTTTACACATAGAAATCATTCTTAACAGATAATGGGTTATGGTTTGTTGGCAAAGTCGTTTAATAATTTGCATAATTTAATCGAGTGACATCATCTTTTGTCGTATCGACTTGTTTCTTGGGTGCATGGGTATAGTCTTCTTGTCAATTAATTCAGTCTCCTAACACATTGAATTTGTCTTGGGTTATTGGTCTATATGTGTCAGGTTGCATCAGGTTACTGTCATGCCTATCACCTTGTGACGACATGATTCCTGATGAGGGGATCATTGCGCATCCCAATGGATAGAAGTGAATGATAACCTAGCCAAAGTCTGTGCTTCTCGATGTGGTCGATGCTCATTGTAATAGTTGTTGGGACTTGGTTTTGTAATGCCTTAAGGAATTGGGTTTGTGCAATGTAGGGTTCTATTTCTTGGTCGTCAAAGCCACTGTTTTGGGTTTTTGAGGTTGTCTTTTAGCTTGTAGGTGTTTTCTTTCTTGTGTCGATGGGTAGTCGTTTCCATCTGTCTTGATTTTCGCATGTTTTTCCCAGTTGCTTGATGTGCTAGTGTGCAGACTCATTGTTGTATGTTTCCTGATCTGCATGCAATGTGTTCGTCATCAAGTTTTGTTGCTTAACAGTTGACTTTGTTATCATTCGGGTTTAAAAGAAAAAAAAAAATTGCACTTGCTTGCATCTCTTTGAGTTGTAACAATGGGGTTGTTACAGGGAACACAACTACTTAACCAAGTGCGAGCTAGAAATTTTGAATTCGACTAAGGCGGGAGCTGGGGGACACTTCTTCATGGTCACAGATTGAAGATTCCAAGGCAACAACCAAGGAAGGGAGACAAGCTATCCCCAAGGAGACAAGTAGACCCTTGAGGGTAACCTGGTATGCCTTGGGGAGGAGAATTCATAGATTTGGGAAAGTCTTTCTCAATGAAACTATCAAGGAGATTTGAACTATCTCAGGGAAGGAAGGGTCACTCCAAGCTAAGGAAAGATGATAATGTCTTAACCGAGTGAGGGGACGGATGCACAAGAAAAAATCGAAGGTATCCCAAAGATGAAGTCTGAGGTGGTTCATTCTGCAATGCTGAACGAAGGATGAACAGAGGCAACATACTGAACAATTATATGTCTTTTGAAACTACTACTGAGCAAAATATCCTTATGTAAACTTTCTTCATGTGGTGCAAGAGTTTATCTCAACACAATGTTATTCATTTTTTTGTAAAGATGTCTTTTGGGTATTAGGTTGGTTTGCCCGCCCGTACATATGTGTCATTTGTACATGCATGAATTTTTTATTTAAGATAAGATAATGTAGACATAATATAACTAACAAATGAAATAAGGTGAATGCGTAGTTCGAGTTAAGTAGTTTGGTGTAGCTTCACTACCAAATGAACGATTGTGGTGTCGCATGGTGACTGGGAGAGTTGGGTGATTCTGTCGCCTGATCGTTGGCTCACCAGGTCTGTGACATCAACCTTTACATGATACATTCAATTATTGGTTTACTGAATGGTGCATAGTATTATTTAAATCTTGCAAGATTTATTTATGAGTTATAATTGTCAATTTGCATATTTAATCTCACTAAAACTTGGGATGATTGCTTCATTTAATGTGAAAAAAAGTCAAGTAATATTTTTCATCCTAAATAATAATTATATATAGGAGTTAATTAGTGTGGATGAGTACATTTTTCAATAAAAGGAAAGAAACATAATAAATCACTCAAAATAAATCTAATTTAAAATTAGTCTTTAAAAACATAAGTAATTATTTCTAAATCTGTAAATCTTTAACAAAAATATTATTAGATTCAGTTTTGTTTTCACATGACAAATCAATCTTATCTCTCAAAAAAGATTTTTGATTAAATATAGTTAAATATTAATTCAAAAGTATATTTCTCAAACTAAACCATATTATACTTTTTCAGAGCCACAATGTAATATTAATTCAAATATATATTTTTTAAGCTAAACCATATTAAAAATTTTATAGCCATAGTGTCATATCATTTCAATATGAAGGGAATGAAACACTTCTTAAGATATATAATTATTCTTTAATAGGTTTATTAAAAATGAAGAACCTTTAAAAAATTCAAGAGGTAGACTATTGACATGTTCTGAGGATGGAAACTAAGAAAGAATGAAATATTAATCATTGACTACTTGGGCATATTGATGTCACTGATAATATTAAAAAAAGGACTTAGAGAAACACGAAAGTTGGAATTATTTCAACAATCATATAACACAACACAATACAATAAGGTGCATTTATTTAGCGATTGTGCAATGAAAAATGATTTAGAGAAAAAAGTTGCATTGATTTCAATGACACAATAAAAAAACAATGTGATGCATTGATTTTAATGATGATACAATCATAGATGATTTAAAACAATCAGTAACATTGATTTAAATAAAGACGTAATGAAAAACAATATCGGTTTATTTAAGTCATGATACAATGAAAAATGATTTAGCATAATTAAGTAGTTGTACTGATTTTAAAAATGATATGACATAATAGGGTGCACTGATTTATGTGATAGCACACTTGGGCATTAATTGAAGAAATGATATAAAGGAAAAATCCTTTATATTGATCTCAACTATGACTTTTGCAATATCACAGTGAAAACGAATTTCAAAGCACATACTATAAGTTGAAGTATTATACTTTATTTTCTTTGGTGTGATTTATCTATTAGTATTTTCACATTAAAAACATTGTATGGGGCAATAGGTGCGGGGGGGTCATTTTTTATTCTGTAGAAAATACAAAGGAAAAAATTGCTTGGGGACTTGGCACCACTTCAAACAACATGGCGGAGGCCCTTGCTCTTTTTCATGGTATTAATCTCATTCTTTCTCTAAACATAAAGGATATGGACATTTTAGGTGATTCTTTGATCCTCATTCGATCCCTTATCTCCTCCAAGGCTTCCCCTTCCTGCATTATGGCTAGGATGATCTTAAGAATAAAAGGTTTACTATCCCAGTTTTCTTCTTATAAATGTTATCACATCCTCTAGAGTCACAACTCAGAGGTGAGAAAACTTGAATATGCAGGATCGACCCTCCCTTTGGGATATTACCTTCTCAATGATTCAATTTCTAGTTTTTTCCCCATCCCCTAGTCATGTTCGAGCTCGTAAGTCACTCCCAATTGCTCGGCTCTATATGAATTGTGTGGTGGAAAACACGTGGATGACCACATAGTGGTTCTCATCTTATCATCGATATTTAAATGGATATGATTCCAATGGGTCTTCTCCTACTCCTCAATCTATGTATCTCTCAGTTTTTCTATTTAGCCATCTTCTAGTGTTGTTAGTATGTATCGGGGTTCAGTTTAATAGTACCCTTTATGTAATTTTGCTACTATATGATTGGTTTTGTCTCTACCATATTTATTCCTTCCATGAAAGGCTAATGTATATTTTTCTGAGGTCTCACCCTTGTTTTAATACAAAATCTCCAATCGTTCTTGTAAAAAAAAAAAAAAAACATTGTAATTTTTTTTTTGTTTGTTAGTTTGTATGTGACCTGCGGGACTAGCATGTGGCTGAGAAACCATGACTCAAGGGAATATAAGTTGTAAAAATTACCCAGGGATATCCCCCAGCCTGAGCCACACCAACCCTTAACATGCATAGATTTTTTTCCCCCACAGGTTTCGAACTGATGACTTAACATCTTGGAGTGCCTTAACAACACACTTTGTCACCAACTGTCCTACACCTCAGGGAAAAAAACATTGTAATATTAAAATATTTAAAAGGTTAATATTTATAGTGCGAAATGATATATACAACACATTGAAATACAAATCATGCAATTAAATATAAATATAATTATAAGGGAACATATATGGTTTTAGAGAGAAACTATTAATATTGGAAACAAAAGAGATAGAACATGGCGTTCATTGCAATATTATGTATGTTGACTTAAACGTTTGAATGGTATTCCAAATAGAATTTCCTTCTCACTATTGGGTATGTGTTATATTCTTTGCACATGAACAAACCTAGTATTTGAGTTGTGTAAGGTGCACGGGAGGGGGGTATGCATCATTAAAGTCCCCATCTTGTGTATGCATCATGGATAGAAGGATCCATGTGCATCAGACTTACGGAAGTTGTAATATTGGATGTGGGTGGATGTGACATCATGTCTACCAATGTGTTTGGGCTACCCTTCTTATACTTTATGACCAAATCACATTGTTGTAAGAACCCCATCTATTTGTGGTTCCTGGTTTGTTGTAACTTACTCTAGTCCTGCAAATACTAGAGAATATGATGATCTATGTGGATGATGGTCTACTTGCCCATCAGATAGTGTTTCAAATTTTTGACAGCTTGTACCAAGGAATAAAGCTCTTTGTCGTAGGTAGGTTAGTTGAGGACTTCCTGATGAAATACTTAGAATGATAGCAAACATGCCTTGCTCTCAACATTATAAATTCTCTTGTTGCATACCCACTTGCATCTGTCTCCACTTTAAATGAATTTTTCAAGTTTGGTAGCACGGGCATTGGTTCTTGACTGATATATCTTTTCAACTCATCAAATACCTTATGTTGATTATTTCCCCACTATAAACCCTTACTACCTATTGTTATTGCATGGAGTGATGCATCTAATTCTTAGAAATAAGCTATGAACTTCCACAAGTATTGTGATTCCCAAACAAAGCTCCTAAATTTTGACACAATTTGTAGGAAATGGCCATTTCATGATGGCCTCCATATTGGAACGATCTATCTTGAGATCACCTCCACCTATGGCATACCCTAGATACACCAATGATTGCTTAGAAAACCTAGGTTTCTTGATATTGGTCAAAAGTTGGTGCTTCTTAGAGATCTCTAACACCTGCATGGGATGTAAGATGTGCTCCTCCTAGGTATTAATATAAATCATTATAGCATACAAACAAAAAAATAACAAATGAATCTAGATAAGGGCATAATACATCATACATTACTCTCATAAATGTAGTTGGTCCATTGCATAAACTGAATGGCATAACCAACCACCCAAGAAAACCTTCTATTGTCTTGAATGAAGTATTCCATATATCTTTTTCTTTGAATCATACTTTTTGATATGCTAATTTCAAATCTATCTCAATGAAGTACTTAGCATGATGCAACTTGTCCAACAGATCATCAATCCTAGGAAAAGGGTACTAATTCTTTAGTGTAGTCTTGTTCAGTGCCCTATAATCAATATACATTCTTCAAGTAACATCCTTCTTCAAAACAATTTTGAATTATGATGGGTGACCCATAAAGTGAGGTACTTGGTTGAATCTCACCCTCCTCTAATAAATGTTGCAATTTCTTCCTTACTTAATTTTCTTCTAGAACGAATAGTTTATAGAAACTAATATTTTAAAAGGGGGAGTCTGGAAACAATTGGATTTTGTGATCCACTTACTGTAACGCCCCCTTCGT
>JZKD02S2035569.1:517369-528094 GCA_000966675.3 Picea glauca | reverse complement strand
CCTCACGGCATCGTGGATCCTCTCGAACTAGGTAATCGTTAACCTACAGTTCGAGCCACGACGGGAGTGCTAATAGGCTGTGGCAGGGCTGTTGTCACACCTCTCCCTCAATCTCACTGGAACTCGTGTGTGGCCCCTTTACTCCATATGTGAGTCTGGTCGGCAAGCTATCGTCAGCCTTCATCATCAACCATCATGTCAGATCATGTCAACATCATATCATGAAATCAATAACATATCATCAAAACCACACAATATCACTGTAAATGAAACAACTCAAATGGCCCACTCCCTGACTCAATCCGGAGTCCAAGGGAGTATCACCGATGCCTCTGCATCCTCAAGGTCCGAAACCCTGCACACTCAATGAAACTGAGTCAATAGCACCTGTATATAGCAATAGTAAAACATCCTGTCATCAATCATGACGCATCATCATCAAGGTTAAGTGGTTCATCATCATAAAAATCCATATCACTTGCGAGAAAGTGTCCCCAAAGAATAAGTTTTGTCAGTGCGCCAGAGCGGGATGTTACACTTCCCTCTTCGGTGGTAACTCTTTAGTCTCTTGGAAAAATCCCATGTATTCCTTTAGAAACTCCTCCAATTCCCTTTTTACCCCTTAGTACACCCTTGTATGAATGCCTTTAAATTTAACAACTCTTCACTAGACTAGTCTTCCCTTAGAAAAAGTAAAATGTATTTATTTCTAGAACTAGTCAATTTCTTAGCTTCATTGACACTTACCAATCAATTTTGTATTTGTCATTTTATCCATTGATGATGAAGGATTTATTTTCATTGATGAGGTGGTTCCGGTTAGTTCTTTTCATGAAGATTTCATCCCTAATATACATGTCAAGGATTTCAAACAGTACTCCATGTATATCCAGTTGTACTACATCCAATTCTACTTAATCTATCAAACCATCACTTACAAAAAATTTAATATTGCTCTAGTTTGTTACCTTGATATATAGATCATTTTTCACCCAACCCAATGGATAGGGGCTAGGATTATTTTTAACCTCCAATCCAATATTTCTTACTATATCCACTACTATTAGATTAACCGTTGAAAAGAAGTCTTACAAAGCATCTATGTGTGTCTTCCTGATCTGAATGTTGATGTGGAAGAGCTTGGTCATCTCCTTCTCTTCCTAGTGATGAAGGTTATTCAAATTCACCTCCTCCTTCATTGATGTGAAAAAAATATTCTCATCCACATCTGATATAATTTCAACCTTATTTCTCGAATATGTGGCTAGAAGAATGTTTTTATTTCTGTCCTTCTTGTAGTATTTTGGGTTTAGCTCTAGATGTACTTTCAAACGCTTTTCCTTAGTGTGGTCATAAACGTTTCAATGATTGAAATTATTACTGGGATCTTTGCTCTGATGTGTAGTGATTGTTCTATTCTTATCTTTTCCTCCTTTATACTTCTTCTTTCCCTCCTTGGAATCTCCTTGGTGTTTTTTTCTTAGAACCACTTGGTTTCCCCTTCATTTGGATTATGTTTTTGAAGTATTGTGCATGCACACATGCCTCACCCACTATCATTAGCTTGAATATAATCACCTACTTCCATAGATGATTGTATCAAACACATGGATACTTGAGGAGTACATATAGGTTCTTTGTAGAGATACCCAATATAATGGAAATATTTATTATCTCAGTGATGTACACCTATATATTATTCCCCTTACTCTTCCCGAAGTAGTGCCACTAGATCCATTTTCGTCTATATACTTGAGAGGGTAGAATTAGAAATTGATGAGGGATTTGAATTCCTCCCAAAATGTTACTAGTGGATCACCCTCCTACCTAATTGTTTTTTGTATGGCTTTCTCGGCAAGTTAAATCCTGGCCCTTTGACTTCAATTTATAAAATGAAATATTTTTCTCTTCAACTATATGGTGAACGAGGAAATAAACTTCTTGTTGATACAACCAATGATTTAGTTTTAATACATAGTTCTCACCTTAGTATTGATTTATGTCCACTTTTTCTTTCATTGTGAATAGGGACTCTTAAGGGTTTATGGAACTGGAAGTCAACAACTCTTTCTTGGGTTCTTCCAGCAACTCCTTTTTTGGGTCTTCATTATCTCCAGTTTTCCCGTCTCATCCAATCTCTAAGTTTGAGCCTCCAACTCATTCGAACAGTCTAAGATTTATTTCTAGAGCCACCATGATGAGGGACATATTGAGAGATATGTTGATGACTTTCTCTTTCAGCCTAACAAATCTCACCTCTATCATATCTTGAGAGTTGTTATGAATAGAGTCATCTATCACACATAGGGTTTCTATGACTTCTCTTTAAGATGATTCTTGGATCCTACAACTTTGAACAAATACCTAAAGAAAACATCCTTTGGTACCAATATGATTTTTAAATTGTCATGGATATTCCACTGTAATAGTTGGACACTACATATGTGATAAACAAAATTGAAATATACATTATGAAGGTTAAATTTTTTTAGATTCTAGAATCTTTAGTTACTGATTTTATCCTAATGCATGAAAAATATACAAAGAAGAAAATAGAGAATAGTAAAATACAATCACACACTATCAACACAAAGCATAAATGTTTTCTATGGTAAATCCTTATGGGAGAAAACCCAACTAGAAGGTAACATTGTTCTGCTCTCTTTTCTCTTGTGTGGAAATAATAAAAGTACACAAGAGAGGGCACACTCTCTGGAGTTACCTGAGACCTGTAGCCTATAAGGCTGGTACAACAAATTAAACCCCTCTATTATTCTCTATAATTTCTTACTCCCATTTTTCTTATATGTTATGGAAAAAATACAATAAATATAATGAATCCTCTTCTCCTCCTAGTGGCCTGATATCCATCTAGGGATAGTTTGTTGACATCCTCAACCCTTAATTATGATAGGGTTTTGGAGCTTCTAGAATATTATTGAAATTATATAGGTGGAAAACCCCATATGCATGACTAATGGGGTTGTCATCGCATCCTCTTGTATTGTGGTGGTCAACATGCTAGGTCAAATTGCAGGAGGAATAATATTTTCATACGATATTTGATTGATGTTATATTCACACCGTTGGAAAGGTATTGATCACTATAGTACATTCATGGTGTCCTAGATTATCTATGAAATTTTTAACAAAAAAAAATACCTTTTTATACCTCAAAATGGCTCCACAAGGGTATTTTTCTTTCCATGACTTTTTCGATAGAGAAAATATTACATTTGATCTCTTCAAGGAAATCCCCCATGTCAAAGGTTGGTGGGAGAATTTCTGTAAGAAAAAGGAAATAGAGAGATGCACATTATTTTTAATTTCAATCACTTGGAATGCCTTCAGGGTTGTTATTAAGGAACAATACTACCCTGTTGCAAGTTATGACAACTTTTATACAATTTGGACCACACTGTGACAAGAAAGGGACCAAGCAGTTCCATAGTTCACTAATGTCCTCCATACCTTGCGCAAAAAGTTGGGTATCAAATATTTTGAGCGACATCTGGCACTCAAGTACCATGGTGGTCTTCATAGATACATCCAGATAGAAATGGAGTTTATGGACATCTCATCCTTGGGCGCGACCTATCAATATGTCATAAAAATTTACCATAAGTTGAAACAAAATATGTGGAAGTTTGGGTTTGGGAACCCCTCACAGCAGAAGAAGGAAAAGGGAAGCCCCAACCCACAGAACAAAGGACAGAGAAAATATGTGAAACCTCATGAAAACCATTCCAAGCCACAAGTAAACAAGGACAATGGGAAGACAAATAAAGATACTGAGAAGTGGTGAAACTTCCATAAGATCCCTTGGAATAACATTGTTGATTGTCACTCAAAGAAGTCATTGATGGCTAAGGTAAAATCCTCTGAATCATATGTGGGTTTTGAATCTAAGCCATAACTAGAAAAGGAGAAACAAATTGTTGACATGAAACTCAGTGCCACCATTTCTACCACCAAGATCCATACTGGTCAATCTTTCATTCACAAATGTGGGTAAAAGGCACTTTGTTGCACTTCATCGTTGAAAGAGGTAGCCAAAAGAACCTCATATCAGTAGAGGCTGTCAAGTGACTAGTCATGTCAAAAAAACCACACCCACATCCCTACACCATCAGATGGCTCTGTCAAGGAAGAAATCATCACATCAGCCAACAGTGCCACATGTCATACAACATCAATCCATTCAAATATGAGGTATTTTGTGATGTTTCTCCCCTTGAGTTTTGTGATATTATTTTGTGCCAACCTTATTTATGAAAACATCATGTTGTATATCAGTTTAAGCCTCGTAGTTTTATTGTTAATTTGAACAGGAAATTGTACATTATTCTTGAGTTAGTCTCAGCTAGTTCTATTTCCTTTATCTCTGCCAAGCGATGTAGTAAGATCATTTCTGAGACCCATAAGTTTTTCTTCTTTGATATTCACTGTCAGAGTGAGAGAAAGGTTGCAACCACATCCATGGTCTCTGCGTATGACCTCTCCATGCAGCAAAAGAAAGTGGATAAGGTCATGGAAGAATAAAAAGACATCTTCTCATCACTTGTTGGGGTACCTCTGCACTGTCAGGTTAAGAATTCTATCGATTTGACCCCGAGTGCACCACTACCCAATGGGCCAGTCTATCCTCGCTCTAGAAAATGATGAAATCAAGCATCAGATCCAAGAACTGCTCCACAAGGGGCACATCTGACCCAGCTCATCACCTTGTGGAAGCCCAATTGTGTTGGTGTAGAATAAATATGAAACTTGGTGACTCTGCATTGATTACTAGGCCCTAAATAAAGTCACAGTCAGGAACTTGTACCCGATTCCTAGAATCGATGATCTCCTTTATCAGCGCAAGGGGGGAAAATACTTCAATAATATTGATCTAAAGTCTAGCTACATCAGGTCCCAATAGAACAAAGAAATGTATGGAAAACTTCCTTCAAGTCAAAAGAAGGTATTTTTTAATGGTTGGTCATGCCCTTTGGTTTGACAAATTCCCCAACAAATTTCATGACGATGATGGATAATATCTTATGGCATTTCACTAATTCTTTTCTGGTGGTGTATCTGGATTAAATCCTCATCTACAACAAGTCTTGGGCAGAACACTTGCAGCATATTCAGCAGGTTTTGCACAGTTTGTGGCGACACAAGGTATATTCCAACTTGGAAAAATGATCCTTTGACATGGACATGGTCCAATACCTAGGACACATTGTTGATGCACATGGTGTGCATGTTGATCCAATAAAGATCCAAGTCATCCAACCACACTCACTGAACTTCATAGCTTTTTATGACTTGCCAATTTCTATCACAGGTTCATGTTGGGATTCTCCCATATTGCATGGGCCCCCAACCAAATCACCAGGGGTGGTGGTAAGGTAAATATTGTGAGGGTTTTGTCCCAACATAAAGCATTGAATGATATGAATCACCGCTTGTGCTCCGCCCCGGTGCTTTCATTACCTAACCTGCAACAACCCTTTGAGATCAAGATAGATGCTTTAGACTATGTTGTGGGTGCAGTCATCACTCAGCACGACCACCCCATGGCCTATCATAGTGATACATTATCATATGTATTTTGTAAGAACCCTACTTACAACAAAGATATGTAATCAATTGTGCAAGATTTCCTCTGGTGGAGGAATTACCTTCTTGGGAAGGAGACAGTCATCCACACTAATAATAATCCGCTGCATTTCTTGCATACACAAGGAAACTTGCAGAATGACCACTATCAAAAGTGGTCCACCTATTTGTAGTAGTTCCAATGTCTAAAGTATGAAATAGGAAGTACCAACCGAGTCATTGATTTCCTCAACCAACCCCCAGTTGTGCCACTCACCATAGTGGTTGATTCTTTTGGCCATAGGACCTTTGGATGACCCCACCTCAATAAGAGTTGTTGACTTCACCAACACATACTAGATGTTGGGTGCAAACAAAATTTTCACTAATTTTTATCTTTAGGATGGGTTGTTGTGCCATCTGGGTCATCTTTGTGTTCCATCAAGTGAGTGAGTGAAGTTGATTTGGTAATCCCACTATAGTCGGGTGGCAGGACACTTCTGCATGGAAAATACAAGGGCAGTGTTGAAACAACATTTCTAATGGCTGAACTTTAACAGGATGTCAGCAAGTATATCTGGTCATGCACTGCTTACATTATCTCCAAACCGGACAATAAGAAACAAGGTGTGTACACTCCCTTGCCTCCTCCTGATAGGCCCTAGGAATCCATCTCAATGGACTATATTTTGGGCCTTCTGTCCACCAAGCAAGGAAATGATTATGTTTTTGTGGTTTTTGATCGCTTCTAGATGGAGATTTTGGAATCCTGCAAGAAGAGCATCACAACGGAGGCCACCTCCAAGCTCTTATTTGAACAAGTGTAGGAACACTTTGGGAACCTACAAACCATTACCTCATATCGAGACAATTTGTTCCTCAACACATTCTAGTCAAGCCTCTAGTCACTATTGGACACCAAGCTCACCAATTCCACTACCTTCCACCTTGAGATGGATAGCCAAACTGAGGTCATCAACCGAATGAGCATCCACATCCTGCACATGTACCATTCCAAGAACCCTCTCACTCAGGATGATGTTCTTCCATATGTTCATCAAAATTACAATAGAGCCATACATATCTCAACCGGCCAAAGTCCCTTTCAGGTGGCGTTGGGATTTCAACCATTGGGTCCCATGGATGTTGCACTACCCCTTGCGGACACCTAGGAAGACTTGTTGCATGATCCAACTACAGCTAAAATATCCACCTGATTCAATGAGAGGATCCAACATATCCACCAACAGGTGCAGGACATTTTATAGAAGTTCAATGCCAAGTACGAGTAGCGCCATGATCAACACCAGGTGCCACACCAGTTTCAGGTGGGAGACAAAGTTTGGTTGCAATTGCAAAAATAACTCCTTACAGGGTCTCATTGGAATCTTGATCCACTCTATTATGGAACCTATTCCATCACCAAGTCTATGGGTGACAATTCTTTTGGGCTCAACCTTCCCCCCTTCCTTGGCTTGCACCTAGTGTTCAATGTGTCCCTCATTCCACCTTATTTTCCACCATTATTGGACACCATTTTTAGAATAGTTGAAACCAATAGATCTCAACCCTGATTGTATGGAACAGGAATCCACTAATTATATCATGGAAACACATGTCATGGTAAATTTCTAGCAGAGTATCCAACTTTATCAGGTTATCAAAGTAGGTAGCTCTTGCACCAAGGAAAGTGGCTCACCCAGGGCCAAATTCAACAGAAATTTCCTCATCTTATGATGTCACTCAGTGCAATGGATACCATTGATTAAAAAGGGGGGAGTATTGATCGAGGAGGATCTTGGTGGCCACCCACCTTTTCTAACTAGATCAAAACAATTTTTTGGCAACGTACTATTTTTAGTAGTTTTTCGGTTCCTAAACATCTGGGGCCATTTTGAAGGCCCAACCAATGATTTTTCACAATTAGGAACCTCAATGATATCCATAGTCTCTCACTGAGACCCCCCTAAATGAATCTCCTCTACAATACCTTTCCAACGAGCTATCGTGCACCCTAAACAGAGATCATATGCAAAAGTTACGATCCGAGGAAGTTGATGTACTAACTTACCCCAACGAGGCCCACGTGAATTTCGATGCTTCATCCCCTAGGGTTAGGTTTTTGGATGTATAGGGTTTTGGAATTCATGTTTATTGTAAAAATTCCTTTAGAGCCTCATTGTACTCATCTTCTTTCGAATGATCATAGTTGTCACATCTCTTCTTAGAGATAAGATGCCACCATTCTAGCAAACTTGTTTTTAGTCTTCATTTTATAGTTTTCAACATATTTCTTATTTAATAGAATTCACATTTTATTGTATCTCTATTATTTTTCACTGTGCCTATGTGTTGATATTATAAATGTGTGGTTTTATTTTGTTCCAATCATAAATATGGATCACTCAAGTACCATGACGGTATGCATAAATACATCTATACAAAAATCGATTTTCTGGACATCTCATCCTTGGGTGTGACCTATTGATATGTTGTCAAAACCAAGAATACACTTAAAAAAAAGACACAAAAATTTGGGTCTAGGAACCCATCAAAGTAGAAGTAGGGAAATGGCAGCCCCAACCTACAGAACAAAGGGAAAAGAAAAGATGGATATCCTCATGACAAGCAGTCTAAGTTGCAAACAAATAAGGAAAATGGAAAGACTAAGAAAGACACCAGGAAGTGGTGCAACTTCCATAATATCCCCTAAAACAACAATCCTCATTTCCACTCAAAGAATTCATTGGTGGTGTAGGTGAAATCCTCTTAATCAGATGCAAGTTCTGACTCCGAGTCAGAACCAGAAAGGGGGAGACAAATTATTGATACAGAACCCAGTGCCATGATTGCTACCAAAAAGATCTATCCCAATGAACTTGATGAGCCATAGCAGTGTGAGTGTCTCTTTAATTCACAAAAGTGAGTGAAGGGTACTCAATTTCACTTCATCATTGATATCAGTATCCATAAGAACCTCATCTCAACGAAGGTCATCAGGTGGTTGGCCCTGTTGACAATGTTGAACCCGCAACCATACACCATCACATATCTTGCAAGCTTTCACCAATTATTTTATTGTTGTGTATCTGGAAGACATCCTCATCTACAAAAAGAGTTTGGCAGAATAATTTCAACATATTCAATAGCTTCTGCACATTCTGTGATACCACAAGCTATATGCAAATTTGAAAAAATGTTCCTTCAGACTCGACAGGGTCCAATACCTAGGCTACATTGTTGATGAGCATTGGGTGCATGTTGATCCTGCCAAGATCCAATTCATTAGTGATTGTCCAACCCCAACCACAATCACTAATATTCGGAGACTTTTAGGCCCTGCCAATTTCTATTGCAGGTTCATGTTGGGATTATCCCATATTGCATGGGCCCTCAACCAAGTAACCAGGGGTGGTGGTAAGGAAAATTTTGTGTGTTGCATGTCATAATTTGATTATTTGAAACAATGCTTGCGATCATCCCCAATTATCTCATTATACGACTGACAACAACCATTTGAGATCGATACAAATGCTTCAGACTATGTTGTGGGTGTATTTCTCACTCAACAAGGACACGTCGTGGCCTATCATAGTGAGACACTATCAAATGTTTTCTGTAAGTACCCTACTTACAACAAAAAATTGTACTCCATTTTGTAAGCCTACCATGAATGGAGGCATTTCATTCTCGAGAAGGATACAGTTATCCACACTAATCATAATCTATTGCAATTCATGTAGACATGAGGAAAATTGCAGAATGACTTCCATCTGAAGTGGTCCATATACTTCCAATAGTTCCATATCAACATAAAGTGTAAGATAGGAAACACCAACTGCATCACTGATTGCCTCACTCATGCTCTAGTTGTAGAACTCACTATGGTGCTATACTCCTATGGCCACGATACCTCTAGCTGGCCCCAAATATACGAGAGAGATCGTCACTTCTTTGCCACCTACTATATGCTAAGCACAAATACAATTTTCATTGATTGCCATCTTCAGGATGATCTATTGTGCCATATGGGCCATCTATACATCCAATCAAGCAAGAGATCAAAGATGATTTGGGAATCCCACGACAGTCAAGTGGTAAGATACTTTGGCGTCGAAAATATAGTAACAATGTTGCAACAACATTTCTATTGGTCAAAACATCGATATGATGTCAACAAAGTTATCAGGTCCTACATTTCCTACACCATTTCCAAACCGGACATTAAGAAACAATGCATGTACACCCCTTTGACTACTCCTAAAAGGCACTAGGAATCCATATTGATGGACTACATTTCGTGCCTTTCGTCAACCAAGTAGGGAAATGACTGTGTTTTTGTGGTGGTTGATCATTTCTCTAAAATGGCGATTATGGCCACCTGCAAGAACAACATCATAGCAGAGGTTTTTGGATTACTGAGAGGGGGGGTGAATCAGTAATAACGTAATTATAATCCTATTTCTTCAAATGTTATATCAATGAAGAATTATTATCCAATAATGAGCAGTAATAAATAAACAATCACACACATGCACAATACACCAGTGTTTTATGTGGAAACCCAAATCGAGACAAAACCATGGAATGTTTTTTCTTATATGTCTTGAATAATTACATTCATTGGAAGCACCAACTTCCTTTGTTTTTAGTTGCAACTGGAAGGAGGCTCCAACCTCCTAGTTTCTCAAGCTACAACCCGAGGGAAGCTCCAACTCCCCAAATCTCTGGCTACAACCAGAAGGAGACTACAACCACCAATGTTCTCCAGCTACAACCATAAGGTGGCTACAACCACCTGTCCTTGCCCCATCCTACCATCCTGACGTAGAAGTAGAATGATGGAACCACTGTCACACTATCACTATGAGATATACTGCTATAAACATGTACCAATAAGTCTGAACCATGCATCAACCTATACCTCAACCTGTAATCAACTTGTAATCAACCTATACCATAAAAAAGTGCATCAACCATGCACCAACTTGTAATCAACTTGTACCATAAACAATTGCATCAACCTAACACCAACCTGTAATCAACCTGTACCATAAACAAGTGCATCAACCATGCACCAACCTGTAATCAACCTGTACCATAACCAAGTGCATCCAACCATGTACCAAGTATGTTCCAATC
>JZKD02S2035569.1:470427-501025 GCA_000966675.3 Picea glauca | reverse complement strand
TATATATATATATATATATATATATTCAATTTAAAGAAAGCAATGTTCGGTATAATGTAAAAATTTTAAAATAAAAAGAAAATTATGAGCATAAAGAATGATCCAATAAATGCACACTTAACTCCATTCTTGCACATTGGCACAATAAGAATCATTAAACTAAAAAAATAACATCACAAATAGTATTATCTTGGAGGTTGGTAGCATAATAAACATCAAATAATCTATCTATATAATAAATAATCTACAATCTATCTTTTATGATAAATATCAATATATATGATATATTAAATTATGATTCATGGATTATTCTATATATACCAAATCATATTTATATTAATTTACATTATATCTACTATATTTATATATAAGTATCAATTTTAAAAATATGATTAGAGTAACATATGGAATATATCCTAATGATGAATCGTGAGTTAAGTAATCCATATTGTGTAGAATCATATCTATCTATTGACTTATCACATGAATGTAGGTGTTTTTTGAATTAGGGTTTGTTTTTAGGGTTTCATGGAAGGTTATATTATGTTCATATCTTTTTGAAAGGAATAACTAAATATAAAAACAATAAAAATAAAATTATAATATTTTGAATAATTATTACTTTATCATCATTACGTGTAGGGTAACATTGTTCTTAGAATAGAGATCTCTCTAGTCCACGACAAGAACTTCCGAGGTTTCATTTTCGTGAGTGTTTTATGTGTTTTCTGAGCTATGGCTTCGGGTTCGAGGGGAGGATCCCCCTATTCGGTGCCTCTACCTTATGATATTTCCACATGTTTCAGGCACTGATCACCTCTTATACGAAGACTCTGAATTCTGCATCATGCTTTGCCAAGAAAATCTATGGTGATCCTATGTTACCAGTGCACTCTTCCACATCTTGGCCTTTTCATGTATGGCTAATAGAGAACATGTTAGTGGGGAAATTCATGGGTCTTTGACTCTCCCCAAGGGCCATGAATCAATGGATGGAACTGAACTGGAAGACAAATATCTAGGGCCAAATGTCTTATGCATTTTGTGGTAAGGGTTTTTTCATCTTTTTATTTTAAAACAAATCGTATCGAGATATCAAATTTAGTAATGGGCCTTATTTCATAGGGACAAGAGGTATGTACTTGAATAAATGAACTCCATACTTTATTCTTGTGAATGATATTACCTTTACAGTCCCAATCTAGGTTCCCCTCCCCTTTCTCCAACTACACTTTTGGAATGATGAAACCGTGTGTAATATAGGCAGTGCCTTGGGTAAATACATTAATTGACTTGAACCGTGAGACGATCTCCAAGCATGTGCAATATTGTGTGTTGAAGTGGATCTAGAGAAAGGGTTTCATGAAGGTATTTAACTAACTTTCGATAATTGGCCTTATCTTTGTAACATCCCCAGCCATCAAAAGGCCTGGGCAATGCCACTACTCAACTCTGAATTGGCTGCAATACCAAACTGTAGCATCTCTGGCCTTCCACAGAGACCGGGCAATGCCACTACTACAGAATATTCACATATAAATATAATATGCATTAAATCCAATTAACACATTTTAACATAGAGTTATTGTTACCATTCAGATTTTAATAGAATTAACAACAATGCATACATGCAACGGAACACATGGTAACATTCTAGCATTATGCATAACATAAAAATAAGCAGATAAATTATACTTATCTTTCAAATGGAATAACACCACCAATTGCGTGCAAACCTTCCACGAACCTCCCAACCATAGACCGCATTGTGCATCACTCTCAGCAGTAGGTCACCCCCAAGCTAGGATTAAGCTCCGCCAGGCAAGGGAATCCTAGGCTAGGAAAGCTCAACAGGAAGACACATAGTTTATGAGAACGGATTCTCTCCTAGGAGCCACTTATGCCCACTTCTCACATA
Source organism: Picea glauca (assembly GCA_000966675.3). Classification (NCBI taxonomy): domain Eukaryota; kingdom Viridiplantae; phylum Streptophyta; class Pinopsida; order Pinales; family Pinaceae; genus Picea; species Picea glauca. The sequence continues at coordinate 499,107 of JZKD02S2035569.1, read as the reverse complement.
ATTTCATTCCCCACATGCATGTCCCACCTGAGGAGTATAAACCTTCACTGTCACACCGGACAGTCCTTCGACTGCTAAACCTCCCTTGCCTTGGGCTTTAGCAACAGGTCAGACCAAAATTCTCTGAGATCTGTGGCAACTAAAGGACCCCTTCTAGGAGTTCTCATTTCCTCCTAGGACTCTCTCACCTGGAGAGAGTCAAACAACCTACTTCTTCAACCACAACCACCTCTCTCACCTGGAGAGACTATTGCACACAGGCCTAATAACCTACTTTTTCAACTCCATTCCATCACAAGGAGGGAAATTGCAAGGGTCAGCAATGAAGAGACGAAGGCAACAAGCCACACTCAGCCAAGCAACTGCATGGCCACAACAACCCACGGTTATAACACACACGTCATAGACATTTACAGAATGTTCACGCTTCAAAGAAGACGCGGCTTTGTCCATGGGTTTGCCATTTGTTTCAGGGTGCGTGACAAGGAATCAACACAGAGGTTGATCATATACTAAACATGATAGATGACAGATCAGACCATGGGTTTTCCAACTCATTTCAAGATGCATGAATAGGAAAAAATGCAGAGGTCAATCACAAAAGTTTTGAGTTCCGACTCCCGGATGGATGAATGGACAGAACAAATGACCTTCCTGTGAGGGTTTCCTTCATCATGTGCAGGTATGAAACTGCAGACACAGAGGCAAAACCAGTTCATACGTCCCCCGATCCTAGCGAACTCAGGCGGAGGATGACAGAATGTGAAGCGAACCCAACAATGTTGGATTTCCCAGCTATAAATACATGCACCCAGGTTGACACCTATCTTCCTGCAGTCACATGCACTCCACTTATCATACGTTCATTTTCCAGGAACTTAGTACAACACTCAACATGTCCACGTTAGCCTTCAGGAATTAATATTAAAATATTATTCCTTTAGAGTTAAGCCCCCTAGCTTATCCCCTATGCCAAAACACTTAGCCCCCTCCCTTACCCAGACTTGTGGAAGCTTAGTCCCCCATCACTCTTTCTTCGTGGTTGGTCTACACGCAGCGATGTGTATGTTTTTATTAATGATTTTTCATAATTATATATACAAAACAGGATCCTGGCCTTAGCATCCTAAGCTCTCTAGCCTAATCACCACATAAGCCTCCTCAATTATTATAACTCAGCTCACCATCCTATCAAATATGTTTACAATTCATAATTACAACTGGGGATCTACCAGGGGATATTACAATTCCCTCCCCTTATTTTTTCACTATCCTCGGTGCAATTTGTTTATACATATATAATTCAAAAATTCTTCAAAAGCTCCAAGCTTTAGCTATTGGAATCCCATTATCCACCTAGTGCTTTACTTTCAAGTACCAATTCTGGTATCCATACTACAGTTGAAACTCAATTGATCTATTCCATAGAGTTGCTTCAAGAAATCATTCAGATTATCATTCCTTCTTGCATGCTTCAATTAAACCTCATTGAAAGCATGGAATGGTTGTAGATCCACGATGTTCCATCCATTGATAAACTCTCAGAATTTTTATGGCTCCACAGATGTAAACACTCTACTCATGCAACTATTCATTTGGAATCCACATTAGAACATAGATGTAATATATATAAAGGCAATTCTAATAACATTATAACCCATATACGAATTACGAGATACATAGCATACGATGTATAAAGAATTGATTCGTATCTTTTGACTGATAATACTTCCATATCAACATGGTCTAGGCCAAGGTACCAAACCTCAGCAGCACTCCAACCATCCAAACCCCACCAGCACTCCAACTAATGGTCTCTCATTCCCCACATGCCTGTCCCACCCCATAAGTGTACAAATTCACTATCACATAGTCCATTGGCTGCTACACCTCCCTTTCCTTGGGCTTCAGCAACAGGTCGGACCAGAAGTCTCAGAGCACCATGGCTCAAGGAGTTCCAACTGCCCTCAGATTTCTCCAATCAGCGTCTTCCCGAGCTACTCTTTGTAGTTGACATTCTAACTTTTATCAACGTCATCTCATCTACATCACCCACAAGCAGTTATCATGAGAAAACATAAAATAGTTCATTTAGGAACTCCAACTTAGTTCAAAAGGGAATTCAACTTTTTCCCACGAAACATGAAATTATAATTCATAATTCATCTCGGTTGTTGCCATATTATGAATACAACCATTGTTGTGATTTTCCATAGGAACCAAAATGCATACCATTTTCCCGCAAGACTTCATCTTGCATACTGCCAACAATTTGTCAGTATTTTATGTACATCATAATTCAATTACAATATGTACAAAATCTTATGCAGTGGTCTTAGAATTTCCTGCACTTAGCAATTCAATCAGAAGTACCCAACAATTACTAAACTAGAACAACTCGCCATTCTATGCATATGCATGTTCACAATAATATTTGTAAGTTCATTGCTTCTTTTTTCTGAACAAGAAAATTTCCTGTAGTCAATGCTCATGTGACTACCTGACTTGCAACTTTCCTGTTGCAATGTATAACACCTCCCTGAAACGTCCTCAACTTCATGAGTTAACAACATTTCAGCCATTAGTAACAATTATTTCCATGCAATAATATATATGCATGTACTTACAAAACACATTCAACCATTGCATTTAGTATACAATTCTATCACTTACTATGCATGAGTGCAATTCTCAATGCATTCTTATTCAGTGCACCCTGCATTGAGTTACATAATGCTCTTTATCTCAGTCATGTATCTCACCATCCATAAGTTGGAATTATGTCCAGTGTGTTGACACATTCTCCACACACTTCCTACTGTCTTCCCAATTAATCGGATGCCTTCCTTTTCAACCTGAACACTACACCAAGAATATAATTATGTGGTGTTCATTAGTGTTAGCAAAAAGGTTGTAGCCCAAGTTTTATTTAAAAGTAGGAAGCTTTTAGTACATGTGTGGCTCATAACCTTTCAAAATCCATACCTTGCCATATCAAACCAGGTCTTGGTCTCATACATGAATAGCTTACTGACATTTATTCCTATAACCAGTTATTATCTTTAATTCTTTGGTTATCACCCCATAACCAAATTAATGCGACATTCTACTATGTCACTATGTGCATTCAGAAGCTAAAAAGATTTGAATTAATACAAGCCTACAACCTTTACCACATCTAGTGATATGCATCCAATAGTATAATCATGTGATTTTATAAAATAACTCTGGTTGAGGAAATTCTTACCAAAATTTCCTTTCAACAATTATGCAAAAAGAGTGATAAAAACTCATACTTGCATGACTACCATTAATAAATTTTTATACTACATGAATATCTGATGGTAGTAGAATATTTCATGATTCTTTTATCAAACTTACAACCAACACTTCATCTCTCTGTTTCTTCCTTCCTTATGCAACAATATCACCAACAACACATGCAAACATGCAAACATTCTTTTTTCTGACTAACCCAACGAGCCATAACATACTTGCTGCCACAAAAATTGCAGCAACTTCTTTCTCCCTATAAAACTTTTTCTTGTTGATTCTAGAAGTATTCAATTCTTCTTGAATTCCTGAATCTTCTTATGCTCCCATTGTGATCACTATGCATGATTATTCCTACCTTGATCACTTTCGACTTAGTGCCCCCACCTCAGCAGGGTCTGTTGACCTCCTGGCCAATGGATCTTCAACTCTCGGAGTTGGGGTAGCTCTTCGAGTCCCTACAAGAACCTCCACGAAACAAATCCACAAGCCTTACGCGAAACCTCACCCACAAGAATTAGCGACAGGCACAAGCTTCCTCTATGTGACCATCGGCTATGACCACGTTCCTATACAAAAGGCATTTATGGATTTCGTGTACCTGGTGTTTAGATATGAGTCACCCTCGACTCTCTCTATCCCTGAGATCCGAAATAAGAGTCTAGAACACGCTAGATATTCTCTTGAATTCCATTGGCGTGACCTCTAGCTATGACTTGGGACCCAGCTTCCGAACACTACAGGACTTTACCCTTCGCAAACTTTGAGTATTAGCTCTCCTCCTTTCTCCCAAGGTTCAAACTCCTGAACCTTGTTCGTCTCCTATCAACAGTACACGACTTTCTAGTTTCGACGGTCCATATCAATTCCTCATGAATAAACAATTCGCGTTTCGGGGTTTTGAAAAATAGTTCCCCTCTTTTCTTCTGATCTCTAGTTTTCCAAAATCCACATGAATGACTGACAGCTCCTTGTAATCCAATGGTGTGGATCCTTTCTCATGAACTGGGACTTCGCGGTTTGCGAAATTAGAAAACAATTCTCTTCCCCTTTCCAACTTTTGACTTCACAAAATTCAAGTGCATCAGATCAACTACTCACACTCGCCGTGATTGAATGGTCTATATCTCTCCTCACGAATCAAATGTTCATGTTTCAGGATTTTCAAGAGTAACTTCCTCCGTTCTCCCAACTCTCGATTTCTGATTTCTCGATGAAAGGAATCAACAGTTCGATCTTCCTTGAGATCGACAGTTCGCTACCTCTCCGAATATTTCAAGTGTTGAATGACTCTCAGCGTTATCCTCCTCACAATTTCTTTTGATCTAACGGTGCACGTCTATCGATGCTTCTCCCTCCAAGGATTCATACCGTCCGTTTAGGTTCTCAATGACTTCTTGCCAAATATCTTGGTGTCAAATCTTCTGGACTTGACTTCCTCCCTAACTTGAAGGATTTCAAATATTTCGAAGTCTTCAACAGTGTTTTCCCTCCCAAGCTTCTATTAATGAAATTTTAACTTCACCTTCGCACACAATTGTTCTCTACATGCAAACTTGCATTGTTTCTCCTTGAGATTTTAACTTACTCGGTCTCAAAGGGACTCAACCCTTCTATGTCTTCCAAAAGACTTTCTAGTTCCCTCCTGGCACACTCTTCGCCCGTCTTTTGGATCCCTTCGAACTTAAAACAAGTTCCCTCTATACAGACTCATTGCGCTTGATATGCACACTTTGCATACAAAATTTCTATGCTATCTCTTTTGAGCTTCGAGTCGAAAAAGACTCTCTCACGCACACTCCTTTTCACTCAGTATGCACTTCTTGAATATATTAAAAAAGAGAACACTTGAAACTTATTCAATTTCTTCACAACCTCATTCACTCACCAAGAACATCATACGTTCAAAAAACACATAATAACAGTAAACTATGAAACAATATTAACATTGTACAATTAGATCAATTTTCTCTGTCATATTCATTTCAGAAGAAAAAAAAACATGATTACAACTCATGTCTTTCATAGACACATTACAATGAAAATTCGTCTAAAGACCAAGAAGTCTCTCTCTTGCCTTCTTTCTTCTATCTGAAGACATCTCTAGCACCTTTTATGTTTTAATGTAACCATTACAACTGGATTCCTCTTTCTGAGACCTTCTACATCACAACTTCCTTGCTCAATTATGAGACTTGAGTAGAAAGCTATGATCCTTTAAAACTTGTGCTTCTTCTCCGATGCACTTCTTGTGCAACGATCTCTTTCCTATGAGCTAATGGCTCCTAGATCTTTTTTGTACCTTATCACAAAGTTCTGGGTCTTCAGTATTCTTTTTATGTGGGTTCGAACCAGACGAAACCCACCTGCTTCCTTCCTAACCCTTTTCTCTTCTTTAACATAGTTTTCGAGTACTAGCCCCGTTTCTCTCAACCAGCGACCCACTCAACCATGGGAAGTGATCGAGCACTATATCAATAGGTGCTTACCCAAGACTTCAACTTCAGAAGTTTTCAAAGCACAACACAACAATCTCTCATTGTTCTGAGTTAACGAACTCGCGAAGTAGCGTGGATCAATAGTCCATGTCTACCCAGCATCCAATGGTTGACACTCACTGTGGAAATTCTGTCATCAAAGATTTGAGACTTCAAAGCTTCAAAAGTTTGTGCATCAGCACATTCTGAACTGTTAATCTCTGAACATTCCCAATCACATTTTGTGACATCATTACTTTACATTACTTAACGTTTTCCCAGTTGCGGGGCCATGCAACGGTGGCTTCAGAGTAACCTACCTTTCATCCCGCAATTCTTCTGATATTGGCATGTAATCCATCAGTGAAACCATAGTTTGGATTGGGGGAATGCCTTGGATAATTAGCTTCTATGCAACTTGGGTCCCTGCAGTGCCTTTTGGTCGTTGATCTTGATGTATCGTGATCAATGCCACTGTGGGTCCTCCGACCTTTAACTACATTATGTAACCTTTGGCCCCACTAACCCTACTCATATAGGATGCCAGAAGGTAGAATACTAGTGACTAATACATGGCCCATTTAGATGGGTGACACACGTCACATTCCAAATGACATTTCAAACTTATACAGGTTCAAAAGCCATTGACACGGGGCACACAACCCATGTGTCCACGTCAAACCAAGTGACATCACCATGCCACATCACTTCAGAGTTTCGGACTTCAGAAGTTATTATTCTTTCTTCCTTTCAATCTTTCGAAATCTGAAATTACGAACCTCTTTATCTTCCTCTCTTGGTTTGATCTAATGGTAAGACTTCTCCCTAGATCTACGATGTAGATCTCTCCTCTGGACTTCGAAGTTTCAGGCTTCAGCCTTTCTCTTAGTTTGCATCAACTTCACTGAAGTCGTGAAGTCCGAAGGGATTCTAGGATAACTCTTCTACACTGTCTCCATATATCACGGTCGTAAAGGCTTTCCCTTCATTTTGAACAGATCCTACGGTCCCAACACCACCAGTGTTGTGATCTCTCTCCCTATGGTGAAATACCATGTAGGTTGTGGTTTTACGATACCGCTACTCCTCCTGGGCTTCCTTTCTCAAACCCCTTTCTCCTTAGAGGATTGCTTTGACACTTAGTCAACTTTCGAAACTTTGCACTCCTTGCAACAGATCTTCACATCCCTTTACAAGAAAACCCAATCTAATTCTCCCGAGATTTTTGAGTGAAAGACTCTATCGACACACTCCTTGCACCTAGAGACACTCTGAACCTCAAATTTTGTCCCTTTCGACAATAATTCACTATTTAATATTTGTCTCGTTAGCCACTAACATGGCCCATACAGGCTCAGTGTTGTAACCTGGCTATGATACCAATTTGTAACATCCCCAACCATCAATAGGACTAGGCAATTCCACTACTCAGCTCTGACTTAGTTGTGATACCAAACTGTAGCATCCCCAGCCTTCCACAGAGACTGGGCAATGCCACTGTTACAGAATATTCACATATAAATATAATATGAATTAAATCAAATTAACACATTTTAACATGGAGTTACTATTACCATTCATATTTAAATAGAATTAACAATAATTCATACATGCAACGGAACACATGATAACATTCCAGCATTATGCATAACATAAAATTAAGCAGATAAATTATGCTTATCTTTCAACTAGAATAACACCACCAACTATGTGCTTACCTTCCATGAACCTCCCAGCCATAGACTACACTCCTCATCATTCTTAGCAGTAGGTCACCCCTAAGATAGGACTAAGCTCCACTGGGCAAGGGAATCCTAGGCTAGGCAAGGTCAATAGGAAGACACACAGTTTATGAGGATGGATTCTCTCCCAGGAGCCACTCATGACCACTTCTCACAGACTCTGATTCCCCACATGTTTGTCCCACCCCAGGAGTATACACCTTCACTGTCACATCAGAAAATACTTTAGCTCCCAAGCCTCTGTTGCCTTGGGCTTCAGCAACAGGCCAAACCAGAGTTCTCCAAGCTTCGTGGAACCTACAGGACCCCTTCTAGGATTTCTCATTTCCTCCATGCACTCTCTCACCTGGAGAGAATCACTCACATGCTTGACAACCTTCTTCTTCAACCACAACCACCTCTCTTACCTGGAGAGAGTGTTGCACACAGGCATGATAACCTTCTTCTTCATCTCCATTCCAGCATAAGGAGGAAAACTACAAGGCTCAACAAAGAACAGACGATGACAACAAGACACACTCATCCAAGGAACTACATGGCCACAACAACCCACCATTATAACACAAATGACATAGACATTTATAGAATGTTCAAGCTTCACAGAAGACACGTCTCAGTCCATGGGTTTGCCACTAGTTTTAGGGTATGTGACAAGGAATCAATGCGGAGTTTGATCATAGAGAAAATAGTATAGATGGTGGATCATACCATAGGTTTTCCCACTCAGTTTAGGATGTGTGACCAGGAAACAATTGAGAGGCTGATCAGAGAGGTTTCAGGTTTTGACGCCCATATAGAAGAATGGATAGAATGAACCACCTTCCCATGAGGGTTTCCTTTACTATGCATGGGTATGCAAATGCGGACGCAGAGGCAAAACTGATTCAGACGTCCCTCGATCCCAGTGAACTCAGGCGGAGGATGACAAAGTGGGAAGTGAATCCAATAGTGTTGGCTTTCTCATTTATAACTACATGCACCCAGGTTGACACCTGTCTTCCTGCAGTCGCATGCACTCCACTTATAATACATTCTTTTTCCAGGAACTTACGACAACACACAATATGTCCACCTTAGCCTTTAGGAATTAATATTAAAATATTATTCCGTTAGAGGTAATCCCCCTAGCTTATCCCATAGGCCCAAACACTTAGCCCCCTCCCTTGCCCAACCTTGTGGAAGCTTAGTCCCCCATCACTCTTTCTTCCTGGTTGGTCTACAGAAAGCGATGTGTATATTTTTATTAATGATTTTGCATAATTACATATACAAAACAGGCTCCTGGCCTTAGCATCCTAGGCTCTCTATCCTAATCACCACATAAGCCTCCTATATTATGATAACTTGACTCACCAACCTATCAAATATGTTTACAATTCATAATTACAACTAGGGTTCTACCGGGGGATATTACAATCTTCAAAAGGTGGATTATAAACAATTGTTGTTTAAATGTAAATCTTGTGAAGAATATGGTCATTTTGCAAATAATTGTCCACAAAATAAAGCAGATAAGCCTAAAGAAAGGGCATAAGAGAAATGGAAACAACCAAACTGGAAAAAGGATATGGGAAAGCTTGTGATTCAACAACCTTCCCAATTTCAAAGCGGTAATTCACCCACTCCATATCCTCATAACTCTAGTTCGAAATTAGGATATTCTCCAAAAGGGGAATCTGGCCAAAATATGTATGGAACATTAGAAAATATGGAGGAAAATGTGGAAGAGGTAAGTGTGACATGACTGGGAAATGAGGAAAATTGTTAGGGACCTAAACTACCTAACCCCTCAAGTGGGTAGAATAATATATTTCCATGTAATAAAGGTCAATATTAATAAGGCCTAGAAATAAGGAGGAATGAGTAAAATGTAAGAAGACCTAATAGAAGCTTCCACTTCTAAAAGGATCTTCCTCTAGATTATTATTTTGGATAGATAGATTTAGTATAAATAATAATAGAGGGTATGAGAAGTTTTGTCTTGGATATTATTGTAATAGAGCTCTGCTCTGCTGGAGGTTTCCCCCTCGAAGAGGCAAGTGAACATTGCTCTCATTAATCAAAGTGTTTTTTCTGGTGTTAGTCTGGTATTATTCTAGTATTATTGTGGTATTGTTCTTGTTATATCATTGTTTCTCTTCCATTTCTAGCTAATTATTTCTATTCTGCATACTATTTTATATCTGGAATACTACAAGTGGTCTCAAAGCACCTTCCTCGACAGAAAATTGTGGGTTAAGTGTTTTTTTAGGGTAGAGATATATTCTGGTGTTTTAAAGATGCATAGATCTTTTGCTACGTGCATAAACCCATGGTTGGGGATTCATACATGCAATAAATACAAGTGGTACTTAAGCTCACATCTCTTGGCCACCCTTGTAACCCCTATCGGTACCCCTTTGAGTGGTATCGCATCAGAAAACACCTATATATGGATCGACCTAGATCTTCTGAAGCCCTCCATAGATAAAATGATCGGCCACCTGACTGCTATAGAGCCACCAAGAACATCACTGGGAAAGATACACTCTAGTACCTAGGTAGTCGAGTAGTACAGCTAACGACATAGTCTAGCCTCTTTAGTTGGGGCCCTGAAATATTGGGCTGAGTACTATTGTTGAACCCCACATGTATATCAATGAGATATAGCATATGGAAAACCCTTGTCTGTAGAACCCTTGAATACCCTAACCCTTGGGATGGAAAAAAAAATAGAAAATACAAGATCTATTGTCACACAACTATGTCTTTTTCATTCAGGTTGAGAAATTACAACACCTTTCTTACTGTTAAGCATTTGGGCATTTCATCACTGCAATATTGTTTAGGACAGAGTATAAATCCATAGGAGTAATAAAAAAAATGAGTATAGTGGTCCCGCTGGCACACTTATTTGGCACCTATTCCATTGGATTCCCCTTTTCTCCCTAATCGCAGCCATACCCTTCATTTTTAATCCTTTTTGTTTTAGTGTACTCGACCCCTTCCCAGTTTCCCTATTTTTCTGCCTATTCCAATATATTTACCTTCTCTCACTGATCGTCATGGTAACTATCACTTATAAGTCCTTTTTTGTAGTCTCACACACATTTTTCCTTACCCACACTTCCCCTTTCCAAATGGCCACCACTCGCACCCAAGAAATCCAAGCACCCATCAATAAAGCCCATGCCTCCATTGAACATATGACATTTGATATTCGCTCTAAATATTCCCGCATTGAAAGAGTAGAGAAAATATTTGAGACCATGGAAGCCAAATTCACAACCAAATTTAATTCCCTCTAGTCTATTATCAATCAATTGTTGAACTTCCCTGCAGATCCTTCCTCATCATACCAAACCAATGCTCTTGATTCCTCTCAGTCTCTGCATTTTCAACCCAAATCCTTTCATCGTGAACCCTATCTTCCCCTTGTAGAGTTCAATAAATTTGATGGCTACGATATGACAGGTTGGGTCACTCAAATGGAGAATTATTTTTCTATGCATGACATTACTAACGAGTTGGCAAAAATTCGCTATGTTGTTCTCTATCTAGATCCTAAATGATGGAAATGGTGTCAATGGCATAAAAATTCATGCCAGGGGTATATTTCTTGGACCTAGTTTGTTGCAGAACTCTATGCTTGCTTTGATACTGATACCCACTATCTCAGTCATTTGACCAAGTTGAAACAGTCAGGAAAAGTGGAAGACTTTACCACTGCTTTTGAGCATTTAACATTTCGAACAGAGGGCATGTCCCATGTGTTCTTTCATGAATTATTTATCGGTGGGCTGAAGAATGAAATATGATCCCAAGTTCTCATGGCCCACCCTCATTCTTGGTTGGAATCTACTACACATGCTAAAGAAGCCCAATAAGTTGTTTTCTCCCAGAACAAAAAACCCTCTTTTGTTCCTCACCCTCGACCCACTAATCCTAACCCTCCTTTCACTCCTCTCAAGGTCTAGAAACTAACTATGACTGAAATGGTTGGAGGCCAACTGAAGGGTCTTTTCTATAATTGTGATGAAAAATATTTTCCGAGGAACAACTGTAAGGAACAAAAAAATTTTATGGCCATTTCTGAAGATGTTCCTGAAGATGATGTGATGATTCCCCTTGTTGACAAGCCCTCCCTTCCTGATGCTACCCAAGTGCCTACTGACCCACCTGAAGTTGAACCACTTATTTTCTTGCATTCCCTCACTGGCTTCTCTACCCCACAAACCCTCAAGCTCATTGGCCATATTAAGCACTAAAGGTCATCATCCTTGTTGAGAGTGGTAGCAGCCACAATTCTATGCATCGTTGCATTGCCCAAGAAACCAATTGCTATATTTGTGTTGCCAATAATTTTCAAATTATGATAGCCAATAGCAGGTCCATGAAATGTGGTGGGCATTGGGAAAATGTTCATCTTCAAATTGGAAATTACCACCTAAAATCTCATATGTTTTCCATTGACATGGGCAGTTGTGACATTATGCTAGGTGATGAATGGTTACATACTTTGGGTCTCGTTCTTATGGACTTTAAGGAATTAACTAAGCAATTCCAATAGGAAGGACAAAGATATCAATTCCAAGGCCTCACAATTGGTTCTACTGATATCATCAGTTCCCATCGCATGGAAAAGATCCTCAAGAAAGGCCACTCTGGTATTATTGCTCCACTCCATTCTATTCAAGCTGTTGAGACACCCTCTCTGCATCCTGACCTCCAAGATATCATTTCCACACATCAAGCTATTTTTTCCACCCCTCGGGGAATTCCTCCTTCTCGTGGTGTTCATGATCATTCCATTCCCCTTGTTCCTGAAAGTATTCCTCCCAATGTTTTCCCTTATCATCATCCATTTTCCCCAAATAATGAAATTGAGAAAATAGTGCAGGAATTGCTCCAAGCGGGTGTTATCCACCCCAATACCATCCCTTGTTCTTCCCATGTGTTCATGGTACTTAAGAAAGAAGTTACTTGGCACAAGTGTCTTGAATTTTGTTCCCTCAATAGACTCACCATCAAGGAAACTTTTCCCATTCCTGTCATTGATGATCTCTTGGATGAGTTGATTGGTGCTCAATACTTCACTAAACATGATCTACATTCTAGCTACCACTAGATACATATGCAAGAAGTTGACATACTTAAGACTTCCTTTCACACTCAAGAGGGTCACTATGATCTTTTGGTCATGCCCTTAGGCCTATGTAATGCCCCCTCCACCTTCCAAAGCCTCATGAATCATGTCTTTCGTCCTTTTCTTCGTCATTTTGTCTTATTTTTCTTTGACAATATTCTCATATATAGAAAAACTTGGCAATCCCATCTTTCCCACATGGATCAAATTCTCCATCTACTATCTTAGCACCAATGTTTCCTCAAACGCTCTAAATGTTCCTTTGGCACCTTAGAAGTAGAGTACTTGGGTCATATTGTTGGCAAGGATGGTGTCTGGATGGATCCTAAAAAGATTAAAGCAATTAAGGATTGGCCTTGCCCCAAGACTGTCAAAGGCTTGTGTGGTTTTTTGGGTTTAACAGGTTATTATCACAAGTTTGTTCAGAATTATGGGAATATTGTGGCCCCTTTCACTAGTCTCCTTAAAAAGAATTCTTTCACTTGGACTTTAGCAACAGATTAGGCTTTTCAAGCTTTGAAGGTGGATATGTGTACTACTCCGGTCTTGGCCCTTCCTTATTTCACAAAGACCCATGTCTTGGAATGTAATGCCTCAAGAAGAGGAATTGGAGCAGTCCTTGTGCAAGAAATAAACCCTTGGCCTTTACCAACAAACAATTGTCGGAATGCCATTTGGGCCAATTAATCTATGAAAAGGAAATGTTGGCTATTTTTCATGCAATAAATCTTCAGTTCCCTTATCTCCTAGGCAAACGCTTCCAAATTAAGAAAGATCATCAAATCCTCAAGTATTTTCTGGAGCAATGACCTTCCTCCCCATGGCAACAAAAATGGGTAACTAAGCTCTATGGTTATGATTATGAGATCATTTACAATAGATAAAAATAAAATGTGGTTGCTGACTCTCTTTCTAGGAAATATGAATATGAAGGGTCCCTTTTCTCCCTCTCCTTCATTGTACCATATTGGCTCCAAGATGTGTGCCAAGAATGGCTACATGAGCCTAAAATCTCTCATCTAATCCAACAATTGCAACCCAACTCTCAAGTTTTCCCAGTATACTCTTGGCATAATGATGAGCTTTGTTAAAAAGGTCGTTTATATTTATGTAAACAGTCACAAATTAAATCCACAGTGCTTTCCGAGCTTCATGCTACTCCCACAGAAAGGCATTCAGGGTTTACCAAAACCTATGACTGGGTCAAACGTTATTTTTTTGGGGATGGTATGAAAAAGGATGCTCGCACTTTTGTAGAAAATGTGATGTTTGTTAATGCAAAAAAGGAGAAACCATCAAACATCCTATCACACTCCAACTACTTCTGATTCCACTTGTTATTTAGGGACATCTCTATGGATTTTATTGTAGGATTTCCTAAATCAGGAAATAGGTCAGTCATCATGGTGGTCGTGGAGCGTCTTTCCAAATATTCTCAGTTATGTTCTCTTCAACACGCATTTACCACATCCATTGTGGCTCAACCATTCATGGATCATATCTTCAAGCTTCATGGCATGCCTCATTCTATTGTTTCTAATCAAGATCCCACTTTCACCAACAATTTTTGGCAATAATTGTTCATATCACAGGGCACCCAGTTAGATCTCAGCACCACCTATCATCCCTAGACTAATGGTCAAACTCAAGTCGTCAACAAGTGTTTGGAGACTTATTTGAGGTGTTTTTCCTATGAAATGAAACATCAATGGGCTCGATGGTTACCATTATCCGAATGGTGGTACAACACTTCTTACCATACAACTACTCACATGACTCCTTTTGAAGAACTCTATGGCCAAAATCCACCTTCTGTTTTCTCCTGCATGTTAGGTGTATCGAAGGTCCAGGAGGTTGAGTAAACACTTACAGTTCACGAGGCTATTCTTCATACCCTCAAAGAGAATTTGTTCATGGCTCTGAATCACATGAAGAAACACGTCGATCAAGCTCGCTCAAAACGTCAGTTTGTTGAAGGAGATGAGGTATTTCTTTGACTGCAATCTTATAAGAAAACTTCCCTCAAGGCCGAACATTGTCAGAAACTAGAGCCCAAATTTTACGGTCCTTATATAGTTCTCAGGCGCGTTGGATAGGTGGCCTATCAATTAGCTTTGCCCAGTCATTCTAAGATCTATCCTATTTTTCACGTGTCCTTCTTACAGAAGGTGATTGGAACTAAATGCCACATTCAAAACCACCTTCCCGAGTTAGCTGAAGAAGGATCCATCTGGTTGCAGCCAAAAGCAGTTTTGGACCAGCGAGAGTGTTTTGTTCATCAACGTACCATCAAGGAAGTGTTATTCCAGTGGAAAGATACAACTCCATCAGATGCCACCTGGGAGCCTGATGACATTCTACAGCAATTTCCTCATTTCAATCCTTGAAGACAAGGTTGATTTTAAGGGGGAGGGAATGTTAGGGACCTAACCTACCTAACCTCTCGAGTGGGTAGAATAATATATTTCCATGTAATAAAGGTCAATATTAATAAGGCCTATAAATAAGGAGGAATACATCAAATGTAAGAATACCTAATAGAAGTTTTCACTTCTAGAAAGATATTCCTCTAGATTGTTCTTTTGGATAGATAGATTTAGTATAAATAGGAATAGAGGGTATGAGAAGTTTTGTATTGGATATTATTGTAATAGAGATATGCTCTATTGAAGGTTTCCCCCTCAAAGATGAAAGTGAACATTTCTCTCATTAATCAAAGTGCTCTTTCTGGTGTTATTCTGGTATTATTATGGTATTATTGTTGTATTGTTCTAGTTATATCATTGTTTCCATGCCATTTCTAGATAATTATTTATGTTTTGCATACTGTTTTGTATCTAGAATACTACAAAAATGGAAGTAAGAACACAAAGCATGTAGAAAATACATGAACCAATCAAGAAGAGTTCCACCCAGCAAGCAAGGATCTGACCGGAAGAAAAATTTCCACTCGTTCTAACCCTGAAATTTCATAAATTATTGATGAAGGAATTCAGGAATATTCAGAGGAAGATTCAAACTCTAAAGTTTCTCAATCCATCACGAAAAAAAAGCAGGGAAAAAATCCAATCAAAATAAGAGGGAAATGGAAGAAGATCGAGATAAGGAGTTGGGTATCGAAACCACCTTAGAATGGATTTTCAAGAAGGATATAAAAATCACAAAGTCTCAAGCTCCTCCTGCAAAGCGGAATTCACACTCTCATCCCTATGAAGGGGGGGCTTCCAAATCCTCTAGTAAGTAATGAAACTTATCTCTTGGAATTGTGGAGGGTTAGGAAACAAGGAAAATAAAGAAGTAGTGTAGAAGTTAATCCACATAGAAAACCCCTCAATTCTCTTGATCCAGGAGACAAAATTGTGGGAGAAAGAAGCTATTCAAGATATTCATGACATTTGGAAAAGAAGTCATGGTTTCGAAATAAGTACAAGAGGAGATTCAGGAGGAATTTGTACCCTCTAGAACTCGAAAACATTTAAACTGAAAGAAAGTATAATGGAAGAACATTGGTTGTTCGCTAAGTTGACACATTGCTCCATAGGTATGACCTATCTCATTGTTAATGTGTATGTACCAATAATTATTGGGAAAAACTAGAATGTTGGAATATGCTATCAAGTTTGGTAAACTCGGGACACACTCAAAATTGTTTTATATACAGGGATTTCAATACTACTATGCATTTACAAGAAAAAGGAGGAGGATCCATTATTTTTTATCCTTATCAGTAGAATATGGAAGACCTGATATCTTCTTTGGATCTGATCGATGTTCCTCCTTGCAAAGGATTATTTACCTATAATAATATGAGAGTTAGTCTAAGTCATATTATTCCCAGATTGGATCACTTCCTTATTAGTAGTTCCTTTTTAACTCTTCCTGAGACATTCTCCTCTTCAATAATTCCATGGGCCACTTTTGGCCATCGTCCTATTTCCTTATGTTTTGAAAAAGAAGAAAATTTTGGTCCTATTCCGTTTCATTTTAATCCTTTGTGTATGAATGACTAGGAATTCGTTCCCTTGGTCTCTAGTACCTAGTGCGAGTGGATTTCAGGTTTCCCAATTCACATTTGGGAACATAAAATAAAGTTAACTAAATCATAAATAAAATATTGGGAAAGAAATCATTCTTGCCCGCAACACCCACTTATTATGGACAAGAAAGGAAGGTTGGAAGAAGTACAAGTCCAAATAGAAACAAGCAAAGTGCACCCGAAAGTATTAAGCGGGGAACAAGAAGCCTATCATAACTATATGAAGTTACTAAGAGATTCGGAGAGTCTTTGGAGATTGCGATTGAGAATCTTATGGTTGTAGGAAGGGCATACCAATACGTCATTCTTCCATAAGAAAGCTAAATTTTTTCGAGGCCACAACAAGGTGGGCGATTGATATCAATATTGGTGGCCACCAATCTATTCCAACTGGCTCATCCTGGCATTTTCTGAGTTTGACATATTTTTCCTAATTTTTGGGTCCTAAACTTCTGCGATCGTTTTGAGGCCCTAAACAACATTTTTAGGGATCACCACATTCAAATTGTAAATGAATTCAGATTTCTACATGATAATGTATGATCCTCAGATAGACCTTTCCAATTGGCTATCATGTGCCTAAAACAAAGATCGTATGAAAAAGTTACGACCCCAAGAAGTGGATGTACCAACTTACCCCAACGGGGCCCACAAGACTTTTTTCGCTTCATCTCCTAGGATTAGGTTTTGGATGTATAGGGTTTTGGAATCCGTGTTTATTGTAAAAAGGGTTTCAGAACCTCATTGTACTAATTATTTTGCAAATGAGAATAACCATAACATCTCTTCCAAGATATAAGCTTCCACCATTCTAGCAAGCTTGTTTGAGTCTGTATTTTACAATTTTAGAATATTTCTTATTTAATAGAAGTCAATTTTTATTATATTTCTATTATTATTCATTGTGTCTCTATGTTAATATTATAAATGTGTGTTTTGTTTCATTCCGCTCATAAATATGGATAATTGGTATTAGAGTGTTTTTCTCCTTGTTGTTTTTAGTGCATGTCCCCGATGAGGTCAGGGTATAGAGAGTTGGGTCTCGAGCTTGTCTTTCTTGAGTAAAATTGGTCTCACATTCCTAAGAAAAGTTCCATGGAGGGGGAAAATAAATATGATGGGACAAGAGATCCTTTCAAAATGTTACTCAAGGAATCTCTCGATCAATAGATGAACGAGATGATGTATAGATTTGCACAAATCCTTCGACAACTATCGACATGCGACACATCTACCTCAAGAATAGGTTCCACCCCCTTCAAGGTACAGATAAATTTTTATATTCCTATATTTGAAGTTCAAATAGACGTGGATGTCATAGATAAATGGTTAAACCTTCTAGAAGGTTATATTTATGTCCACAACTTTTCCGATAGATAAGATATTACATTTTATCTTCTTAAGTTCATCCCCCATGTCAAATATTGGTGGGATACTTTCTATGAGAAAAAGGAAATAGAGGGATCCACATTATTTGTAGTTCAACTGACTTGGGGTTCCTTTAGGAATGTTATTAAGGAACAATGCTACCTTGTTAAAATTTATAACGACTTGTATACAAGATGGACCACACTGCAGCAAGAAAGAGACCAAACAATGCCAGAGTTCACCAATATCTTCCATATGTTGTACACAAAGTTGGGTATCAAATATTCTGAGCAACATCTTGTGCTCAAGTACCGCGGCAGTCTACATAGATACATGCAGAAAAAAATGGAGTTTCCGGACATCTCTTCCTTGGGTGCAGCCTATCGTTATGTTGCCAAAATCGAGTAGAAGTTGAAACAAAAGACAGGGCAGTTTGGGTCTGGGAAAACCTCATAGTAGAAATAGGGAAAGGGAAGCCTTTGTTAGAATATGAAATATGTGTGCTTGTTTTACCATTGACAATACCCTTGTCACCCAACCATAGGCCGAAGCCACCCTCCGAGCACCTTAACCTTGATAGAGAATCACTTCGGAGGCAAACCCTAGGCTAGATAGCCAAACAAAGGGTAGCACACCTTTCCCCAAGAATAGAGAATCACAAAGAGATGATCAGATAGTCCAAACCCTAACCAAGAGATAATCCAAACCAAAACCAAAAATTGGTTGCTGCAGCAACTGCAACTGTAGCTCTCCTCCACACGTCTGCACCAAACTAGGATTTGCAGTGTGCACCAGTTGTTGCTCTGCAATTCTGAGACTGCGACAAATGAGAACTGGTGCCTTGTATTTATAGTAATCTGGTAGACCTATTGGTGCCGACTTATCCTTCTAGGTACTTTCTATTCAGTATATATTAATTCTTTTGGCCAACTTCTTCTCTTGGAGGATAATAACCTAATACATATTATCTTCTTGAGTCGACAAGTCTTCTAGGGTTATTATCCATTTCATTAGGGTTTCTCTTGCTTCCCGAAGTATTCTATTCTCATCAGGTTCACACATGGATGTAAATACCTCCCGCAACTACCATAATATCAACACTCCCTCCTAGGTAGGGAGGTATTATAGGTAATGGTCTTGAGCACCAAAACATACCATTCACCCGGTATCATCAACATAGTTGTATAGACTAGATCATGACTAGATCATGAGCAGCATCATAATCATCAGTTTCATCAACTGCATCGTCTCTCAAAACCATACTCTATCTAAGTAATAAGACATGATGCTCACTCCACAGAGTGATACAAGAGCCATTCTTCTAGTCTAGAAGAGTAAATGCTCTGAACCATTTTTCGTCTGGAAAATCTTTGTTCATTGTTCATCAGGCTAATGATTGTCTCCAATAAACTGTTGATAGTCTTCAATACAATAAGAACAAAAACAGAACACAACTATGTCTATCCATAGTAGTACATAACTACAATGCAGTGGTACACTACCACACCAAGTAACACACAAGTACTTGATCAGCAATGTATAGTCACGAACAATGGAACATATCCACCACAGTAGTATACATCTATTGTCATACAGTATTCATAACAAAAATCTGATAACAACCTGCATAGAAACAATGTTATGATATAAACTAAATCATTTGGGCCAATCTTTCACTCACATCTATGAGATCTGAAAGAATATCCGCTCTCAGTGTAGAACATCAACAATGGGCTTTCTGCCCTATTCTTCTCAAACAAGGAAGAATGATTGTTTCTGATTTCTAAGCCTAGACCATTCCTCACCCTAGGCCATTCCTCCTACACTAATCAAAGTGCACCCTAGAGAGAATGTATAAACCCTAAGGAATTCTAAGCCTAGACCATTCCCCACCCTGGGCCATTCCTCCTACACTAATCAAAGTGCACCCTAGGGAGAATGTATAAACCCTAAGGAATGACTGTCTGGACCATTTCCTCTATTAACCACAAGAGGAAAAGACTTTTTTGCATCAACCTCCAAAACAGACCATTCCTCACGTTAACCACAATGAGAAATCGTTGTCCGGTAAGGCGGGTCAGTCTTCTTGAGTAACCCTCAAGAAGAGAGACTGCCCTAGACTACTCCCCATGTTAACCACAATGGGAAGTTGTTGTCTATGATATATCAACAATATCGACCATTTCCCATGTTAACCACAATGGGAAATCGTTGTCTGTCAGAAATATCAATCCACTTTCCGAACAGGGAAGCATATGTCCAAGATGGACTATTTTTCAATCTTGAAAATGATTGTCTTCAATAATATTTCCAATAATATTTCCAGTGCTCCCTCCCAACCAGGAAGTCATCTCTTCCTTTTTCAATAAGGAAGTTGTTTCCATGAGCTCCAGCTTGACTACGCAAACTCTTTCATCTTGGATAGAATCTTTACCAAAATGTCTGCTTATCTGCTCATCTGTGGAGATATGTATTGGAGAACCACTTTCTCCTTTCTAGAATTCATCATGGATAATGTAATGCTTGGTTTCAAATGTACTTTAGTCTGGAACACCGATTTTCTGTGAAGGCTTCATGTAGCTCTGAGCAATAGAGTATATCATTGTTGGAAAATTGGAACATATCCATGTGGCACTTCTTTTGTCATCATGAGTTCTGATCTACGGAGTAATCATATTGATGTTATAGGAAATATTCACCACGCTTTTGCTGTGCACCGGAGGTTCTCCACCAAGTTATCTTCTTCTATCTGCATACAAGGGTCTCTTTCTGGTATGCCTATAAGTCTTGAGATTGCTCTTCATACACTCTTTATTAAATTTCTCTAGAGAACAGTCTTTACATTCATCTGATGTAGAACTCCAACTCATGGATGTTGCGAATGATATAATGACTTGTATAGAGATATCTCTGGTGTACTGGAATGGGTAATCATCATAATCTTCTCCCTCCATATGGGAGAACCTCTAGTTCTAGATCTCGCAATTCTTTCATTCGTAAGTCTTCCATACATTGTTCTTCATCATGACTTTCAGTTCCTCTACTTGATTGCTTTTAGTGAGTTCATATCAGGCTGGTAATCTTGTGATTCTCAATACAATGACTGGTTGTTCTGGCTTCTGTTTCTTTCTTGGAGTCTTCATTTTCTTCTTCATGTTTTTCTTTAGATTCTTGGGTCCATGGAGTTTCTTATAGATTCCATTCCCTAAAGATTCCATTTCTTTCTTTCATCACAAGATCATGGATGTGGATGGACAACTAGAGATACTTTAAAGCTTCTCTTTGAAGAAGACTTCTTCTGAGGTTGAACTGGATACGTACTGTCTTTCATGGCTGCTATCATGGATATATACTTCATCATCTTTAATGGATCATAGGATTAGCTCCCTCCTAATCCTTGCTTCATGTATGAGTGCATATAATCGGCTCCCTCTGTCTAATAGAGTCCATGCTTCCATCTGCGTCCGTATTCTCTTTTGCAATACATAATTGGCTTTGTTGTATAACAGAGTCCACGCTTCCATATTTTTTTCTTCTACAAAACGTCATAAGTATTTTTCCAATGTCCTCTTGATTGCTGACTTCTTTATGTCTTTGCCTCTTCTAAGTATCTTCATGATTGATTTAGCTTATCTTGCAATAGCTTCCACATGATTTTATTTCATCCTTTCATGTGTATTATCTAATGATATCTATTCTTATCTTGTTATTCTTCCATAGGTATAGTTCTTCTTGGAACACATTATCTTCCAAGAGATAGATATACAAGATATGTACAGATATGATGCAAACAAGATATGTACAAGAAATAAGAAGAGTTTTGTTACATTTAGAAGAAGAAGTCTCTTCCATCCTTCTTAGTCTTCTTTGTAAGTTCCTTTTCTTCATCAATTGAAGCTTCATGTTTCTCCTTCCTTTTCTTTAGCTTGGGACAGTGATTCTTGTAGTGACCATACTTTTGACAGTTGAAGCATTGTATTTTTGAAATGTCTTTCTCTTGATTTGTCTTCCTCCTTAAACCAAACTTCCTTTTGTTCCTAAAGTTCTTGAGTCTTGTTGTGAAGGCTTGATCATTGTACTTCTTTTGGGGTTTATCTTTTGCACTGATCCTTGATTCTTCTTGAGTGCAGCAAGTCCAAAGTTCTTCAAATGTCATATACTCCTTTCTTGTGTTCATGCTTGTGGCAAATGCATCCCACATTTTGGGAAGACCATTGAGTACTATGTTTACCAACACCTTCTCTGAGATGATCTCTTCAATATCTTGTAGTTGATCTCTTAACTGAGATATTCTCACAAAGTATGATGTTATGATGTCATCATCATTCATCTTCATGTCACAGAGCTCATTCTTTAGACTCAATACTTGTCCAATGTTTCTGACTAAGAAGAGATTTGTTAGGGCATCGTACATCTTCTTCGATGAGTCAATATGGTAGATGTATGGTATCAGATGTTATTTTATAGATTCCAATATGATACTCATAGCATTGATATCACTGTCTTTGAACTTCTCCATAGCTGCAACGTTCTGCGGTTCCTTCTCTTTTTCTTCTTCAAACTCTAGCTTCACGATCTTTCCTTTCACGATATCCAACACTTTATTCTTGGCAAGGTTGAGGTCAATCCTTGTCTTCCATGCTCTGAATTTAGAGGCTCCATCTAAATTGTTCTCTAAATTCATAGAATAAGTCATGGCTTCTTTGACTTGGACAAACCCTAAATTTGACCACAAACTCAAACTTCACGTCTTGGATTGCTGAGAGTATCAGGAGATGCGCTAGGCTAGAGCACATTGATCTATCCAGAGATTAGGTCAATTCATTCACTTAAGGTACCTCAACAAGAGGATTAGGGTTTCTGCAACTACTCCTGCTAGTAACCCTAGCGACGGTGTCTTGGAACCTGCTTCTACTAACAACCCTAGAGGTAGTTCCTCAGTGAGCTCAATATCCTAGCGATTATGTTTCCTTCCAGCTTTTAGACTGAATGAAGGAGGTGTGGGCCCATAACCTGTTAGAATATGAAATATGTGTGCTCGTTTTACCATTGAAAATACCCTTGTCAGCCAACCATAGGCCGAAGCCACCCTCTAAGCACCTTAACCTTGACAGAGAATCACTTTGGAAGCAAACCCTAGGATAGATATCTAAACAAAGGGTAGCACACCTTTCCTCAAGGATAGCGCATCACAAAGAGTTGATCAGATAGTCCAAACCCTAGCCAAGAGATAGTCCAAGACAAAACCAAAAACTGGTTGTTGTAGCAGTTGCAGCTGCAGATATCCTCCACACGTGCACACCAAACTGGGAAGTATAGTGTGCACCAATTGTTGCTCTGCAATTCTGAGACTGTGACAAATGAGAACTGGCGCCCTGTATTTATAGTAATCTGGAAGACTTACTGGGGATGACTTCTCCTTCTGGGTACTGTCTGTTTAGTATATATTAATTCTTCTGGCTGACTTCTTATCTTGGAGGCTAATAACCTAAGACATATTATCTTCTTGATCCGACAAGTCTTCTAGGGTTATTAGCCAACTCATTAGGGTTTCTCTTGCTTCCCAGAGTCTTCTATTCTCGTCAGGTTCACACGTGGAGATAAATACCTCGTGCAGCTACCATAATATCAACAGCCTCAACCCGCAGAACAAAGGTAAAATAAAATATGGACATTCTCAGGACAACTAGTCTAAGCCACAAACAATGAAGGACAATGGGAAGATGAAGAAAGACATCGGGAAGTGGCATGCCTTCCATAAGAGACATTGTCATAACACTTCTTATTTCTTCTCAAAGAAGTCATTGGTGGTGGAGGTGAAAGCCTATGAATTAGATGTGGGTTCTGACTTAGAGTCAGAACCAGAAAAAGGGAGACGAATTATTAACATGAAACCCAGTGAGACCGTTTCTACTACCAAGGTCCATCCTAATGAACCCGATGAGCCAGAGGAAGGCCAACATATCTTCCATTCATATATTTAGGTGAAGGGTACTCAAATTCACTTCATTTTTGATATAGGTAGCCAAAAGAACCTCATCTCAATGGAGGTCATCAAGAGGATGACACTATTGAAAACTCCACACCTGCAACCATACACCATCGGTTGGCTCTCCAAGGAAGTGATCTCCACATTAGCCAACAATGTCACATGTCCTACACCATCAATCCCTTCAAATATGAGGTATTGTGTGATGTTGCTCCCCTTGAAGTTTGTGAATTTCTTTTGGTCCAACCTTATTTATGGAAACTTCATGCTATATATGAGTCTAGGCCTTGCAATGTTATTATTACTTTAAACATGAAATTGTATAGGATACCCAAGGTAGTCCCGCCTACTTCCATTTCCTTGATCTCTGCCAAGAAATGTAGGAAGCTTAGCTCTTAGACTGAGATTTGTTTCTTCTTCATGGTTCACTCTCAAAGTGAGAAAAAGGTTGCAACCACATCCATGAACTTCGCAACCAATCTCTCCATGAAGCAAAAGAAAGTGGATCAGGTTGTGGAAGAATACAAAGAAATATTCTCCTCACCCACTAGGGTACCTCTACACTTTCAAGTCAAGCATTCCATCGATCTAACACCGGGTGCACTGCTACCTAATGGGCCAGTTCAACATCGTTCTCTGTTATAAAATTAGGAGATCAAGCATTAGATACAAGAACTGCTCCAAAAGGGACACATCGGACCCAAATCATCAGCATGTGGAAGCTCAATCATTCTTTTGCAGAAGAAATATTGAACTTGGCAACTTTGCATCGATTACTGGGCCCCAAATAAAATCACAATCAGGAACCTGTACCCAATTCCCCAAATCAACGATATTCTTGACCAGCTCAAGGGGGGAAAAATACTTTAGTAATATTGATCTGAAGTCTGGATACCATCAGGTCCTGATAAAGTAGACATGTGTATGGAAAACAACTTTCAAGTCCAAAGAAAGTCTTTTCGAATGGTTGGTCATACCTTTTAGTTTGATGAATTCCCCAACAAATTTTATGAGGATGGTGGATGATATATTGCAGCCTTTCACCAATTATTTTTTGGTGGTCTATATGGATTATATCCTCATCTACAACAAGACTTGGGAGAAACACTTATAGCATATTCAACAGGTCTTGCACACTATGTGACAACACAAGCTATATGAAAATTTGGAAAAATGATCCTTCAGCATGGAAATGGTCTAATACCTAGTTTACATTATTGATGAGCATGGGGTGCATGTTGATCCTGCCAAGATCTAGTTCATTCATGACTCACCAGCCCCAGCCACACTCACTGAGCTTCGGATATTTTTAGGACTTTCCAATTTCGATCACATGTTCGTGTTGGGATTCTCCCATATTGCATGGGCCCTCATCCAAGTAACCAGGGGTGGTGGTAAGGAAAATTTCATATGGGTCATGTCGGAACAACAATTATTCGATGATTTGAAGCAATTCTTGTGCTCAAACCTACTTCTCTGATTACCCGACTTGAAACAACCATTTCATATCAAGAAAGATGCTTCAGACTATGTCATAGGTGCAGTTCTCACTCAGCACAAACACCCCATGGATTATCATAGTGAGACACTATCAGATCATGTCCATACTAATCCTACTTAGGACAAAGATATGTGTTCCATTTTGTAATCCTTCCACCAATGGATGCATTACATTGTTGGGAAGGAGATAGTCATCCACACCGATCATAAGTTATTGCAGTTCATTCAGACACAGGGAAAATTGAAGAATTACCACCATCAGAAGTGGCCCACCTACTTGCAAAAATTCAATCTCAATGTCAGGAATAAGACAGGAAGCACCAATTGCATAAATTATTGCCTCAATCTCCGTCCAGTTGTAGTACTCACCATGGTGCTAAATTCTTGCAACCAAGAGACCTCTGGGTGGCCCCAAATCTATGAGAGAGATCCTGACTTCTCCTCCACCTACCGGATGTTAGGCAAAAACACAACTGTCACTTATTTCCATCTTCAATATGGGATGCTTCAAAATCTTCCCCATCTATTCATTCCATCAAGAGAGTGAGCGAAGCTAATTTGGGAAGCCCACTACAGTCGAGTGGCAGGACACCTCGGTGTTGAAAAGACAGTGGAAGTTCTGCATCAACATTTATATTGGTCGAAAATTTGATATGATGTCATCAAGTGTATCAGGTCATTCATGGCCTGCACCATTTTAAAATCGACCATTAAGAAACAAGGCATGTACACCCCTCTTCCTACTCCTCAAAGTCTCTGGTGTTAATGTTTATGCCATTATTATAGTTCTTTGCATTTCATTAGATAAGAGCATAATAAGAACAAGATCACTTAGAAATATAGATTCACAAGAGACACAACATTTATCCTGGGAAACCCTCTAGGGGAAGAAAACCCAGCAAAAACTTCCTTATCATAAATAACTTATACAATGTTCAAGAGATAACTCAAACCATTACAGAAAGTCCTCCGCAAGAGATGTGCCACTCTTCTTCTCCTCTCTCCAACAGGTAATTGCATCTTTCCTCATAAGAGAATGAGCAAGTGAGTTGTGTTTGAAGTGAGGCGCTAGCCTCTTATCTATACAAGACTAGCACGTGTGAAAGGTCACCACTGGCAGGGCCGACCTCTCACTCTGGGTGGGTAAACCCACCTCTAATTAATTCTGGGTCTTCAATTATAACTGTTGGGGCCGACTTCTTATTATACCCTTTATAATTGTCTGATGACCAATCTGCAAAAGGGGATTTGGTCCTTTTACAATTACCGACATGATTAATCCACAATGGGGATTAATCCACAATGGGGATTAATCCAATAACAATAATAATAATAATTACATGATTAATCCACAATGGGGATTTAATCCAATAATAATAAGAATGCTCTATGCAGTTACATTATTTCAACACTCCCCCTTAACAAGAAGGGTATTCTTCATCAGCATTAGGCGAGAGAGGTCTGCATCATCAGTGGCATCTGGAGGACAGTATCGTCAATATCATCTTGAAACATTGTCTAGCACATTTATGAGTCATCGGAAGTTTTCTTCATTAGTAGCATCATCATTCTTGAAAGAATGCTATAATCATCTACATCAAATATGTATCAGTAAAAAATGATACCTCATCACAGCACTAGGCTGGCACATCACAGTACTACACTAGCTCAGTGTCACAACGATTAAGATGGTAGCTCAGTGTCAGTCACATCTTGCTTTACGTCTAACAACTAGGTCAAAAGTAGGTAATATCATCATCTCACTTTATGTCTAACAACTAGGTCAGAAGTGAGGAATCACAGCATCATGCTTTACATCTAACAACTAGGTCAGAAGCATGACTCATCTTGCTTTACATCTAACAATGAGGTTAGAAGCAAGGAACACATCAACATCTCGCTTTACATCTAACAATGAGGTCAGAAGTGAGGAATCATCTTGCTTTACGTCTAACAACTAGGTCAGAATCAAGGAATCAACGACGTTATGCTTTACGTCTAACAACTAGATCAGAAGCATAACTCATATTGCTTTACATCTAACAATGAGGTCAGAAGCAAGGAACACACAGCGTCATGCTTTACGTATAACAACGAGGTTAGAAGCATGACTCATCTTGCTTTACATCTAACAGCGGGGTTAGAAACAAGGAATACATCTACTCCCCCTTTTAGGGAGGGTCCTTTCGGAGAATGCCAAGCTTATATCGAAAGTGTTCAAACTTTACACAAGATAGAGGCTTAGTCAACACATAAGCAACCTATTCATCCATGCTAATGTACTGGAGCTTCAAGGCTCCTCTTTGTACCATGTCACGGATGAAATGATAGCGGATCTCTATGTGCTTTGACCTACTGTGGAACACAGGATTCTCTGTCATTTTAATACAGCTTTGATTGTCACATAGAATCGCGGTTTCTCTCATCTCCAAATCAAATAGGCCTGTCAACAACTTTCAAATCCATATAGCTTGACAGCTAGTAGAACATGAAGCAATGTACTCTACTTCCACTATGCTGAGAGCAATACTAGATTGCTTCCTACTCTGCCACGAGATCATAGTTGATCCCAAACTAAAACAACATCCGGAAGTGATTTTTCTGTCAGCAACGCTTCCTGCCCAATCTGCATCAGTATATCCACTCAGTGTGAAGTCATGATCTCCATCATAGATGAGACCATAGTCCATTGTACCTTTAAGGTACCTCATCACATGTTTTGCAGCCACTAAATGAACACATCTGGGATCTACCAGAAACTGACTCAAGGTGTTCACTGCAAAATAGATGTCGGGTATGGTGTTCGTCAGGTACATCAATGATCCAATAATCTGTCTGTACAGAGTGGCATCTATCAAATCTGACGAAGTATCAACCAATAGCTTTAGCTTTGCTTCCATGGGAGTATTCATGGACTTGCATTCTAACATGTCGAATCTCTTTAATATTTCGACTGTGTACTTCCCCTGATTAAGGAAGATTCTTTCTGGACTCTGCCATACCTCAAGACCTAAGAAGTAATGCATTAATCCAAGGTCTTTCATTTCAAATTCTACGGCAAGTCTCTGTTTACATTCAACGATGATCTTTTCTTCTCCAGTTAAGAATAAGTCATCCACATACAGTAATAGTATTACTGGTTCATTCTCCATGATCTTGAAGTAGAGATT
>JZKD02S2035569.1:373416-465688 GCA_000966675.3 Picea glauca | reverse complement strand
AGTAGCTAGGGCTTGATCATTGTCCCTTGCTAGTAGTGCTTCACGGTTGGCTACCCTTGTCTCTTCTTGGGTGCATTCTTCCCATAGGCTTTCAAACTGTAGTTTTTCCTTTCTGTTGCATACTGACTAGATGAAGGCATCCCAAGGTCTTGTGAGACCATTTAGGGAGGTTATTACAAATTTGTCTTTGTCGATGGTGTCTCTAATCGCTTTCAACTGTTCTTTTATTTCGGAGATTTGGGAGAAATATTCTTGAATCATTTCTCCTTTCTGCATGTTGGTATTCTTGAACTGAGTTCTGAGATTCATCTTTCGATTGATGTTCTTTCATTCATATAGTTTTCTTAGAGCATCAAACATCTCCTTCAGGGTTTTCTTTGAGGATACATACGGGATCAGGTGGTCTTTGATTGAATCTGCAATGATTCTCTGAGCCCTGATTGAGTCCTTCTGATGCTTCTCTTTCTCTACGGCATCTTCAGGTTCCTCCACTTCTTCTTTGATAAATCTTGATAGGTCATTCTCTGCAAGGATTAGACTGATCCTATACTTCCAGGCACAAAAGTTGTCTATGCCTTCTAGTTTCTCAACAAGCTTTGTGCTTGCAGACATCTTGTACTTTCGGTAACAAAAATAACCAAAAATTGAAAGTGCTTGAAATCAAGTTTTGACCTTACCAAGAGGTGCGCTTGGCTGAGGCGAGTAGCCTGGTGTCCTCATATCTGATAAAATCCAAATTTTACCCCGTCAAATCTGATCTGTGGATTTCTGGACTGGTGCTTCTGGTACTTCTGGTTCTCTGGTACTTCTGGTACTGGTTTTCTGGTACTTCTGGTACTTTTGTGACACTAGGGTTTCACTTTCTAGGAGATCCAACCACTGAAAAGGTGCGCTCTAGGAGCCAAATTGATCCTTTAGGGAGGGAGCAACTTTCTAGGAGGTTAGGGAGCCGAAAATATTCACTTTTGCAAAACCCTAATTTTTGGGTACGGTAACAGTGATGTTTTTCCTCTTGCAAATAATGCTTTCTTTAGGTTGGCTCTGATACCATGTTAATTTTTATGCCATTATTATAGTTCTTTCCATTTCATTAGATAAGAGCATAATAAGAACAAGATCACTGAGAAATACACATTCACAAGAGACACAACACTTATCTTGGGAAACCCTCTAGGGGAAGAAAACCCAACAAAAACTTTCTTATTATAAATAGCTTATACAATGTTCAAGAGATAACTCAAACCAATACAGAAAATCCTCCCCAAGAGATGCACCACTCTTCTTCTCCTCTCTCCAATAGGTAATTGCAGCTTGCCTCATAATAGAATGAGCAAGTGAGTTGTGTTTGAAGTGAGGCGCTAGCCTCTTATTTATACAAGACTGGCACGTGTGAAAGGTCATCACTGGCAGGGTTGACCTCTCACTCTGGGTGGGTAAACCCACCTCTAATTAATTTTGGGTCTTCCATAATAACTATTGGGGCCGACTTCTTATTCTTCCCTTTATAATTGTCTGATGACCAATCCGCAAAAGGGGATTTGGTCCTTGTACAATTACCGACATGATTAATCCACAATGGGGATTAATCCAATAACAATAATAATAATAATTACATGATTAATCCGCAATGGGGATTTAATCCAATAATAATAAGAATGCTCTTCGCAGTTACATTATTTCAACATCTGGGAATCCATATCAATGGACTACATGTCGGGCCTTTCATCAATTAAGTGAGGAAATGAATGTGTTTTCATGGTGGTTGATGATTTTTCTAAAATGGTGATTTTGGTCACCTACAAGAAGAGCATCACAACAGAGGCCACTAGAAAGATCTTCCTTGAAAGTGTATGGGTACATTTGGGATACCACAAAACATCATCTCATATCGACACAGTTGGTTCCTCAACACATTCTGGTCGAGCCTCTAGTCACTATTGGACACCAAGCTCACCAAATTCACTACCTTCCACCCCCACACAAATGGTCAAACCGAGGTCTTCGATCAGATGATTGTGCATACCCTGGGCATGTACAATTCCAATCATACCCTCACATGGGATGAGAGTCTTCCCTATGTTCAACATAGCTACAACATAGCACTACATATCTCAACCAACCACAACCCCTTTCAGGTGGGGTTGAGATTTCAACCATTGGGTCCCATGGATGTTGCAATACCCCTTGAGGCCACCCAAGCCAACTCATCCCATGCTCAAACTAAAGTCAACAAAGATACCAGGTTCATTGAGCAGATCCATCACATCCACCAACAAGTTCAGGACATTTTACAGAATTGTAATGCCAAGTACAAGCAACGCCATGATCAACACTCGGTTCCACACAATTTTTGAAGTGGGAGATAAATTTTGGTTTCACTTGCAGAAGGAATGACTTATGGGGCCCCATCAGAAGCTTATTCCACTCCACTATGGACCTTACATGATCACCAAGGCTATGGTTAATAATGTGTTTTAGCTCGGCATTTCCCCCTTCCTTGGCTTGCATCCAGTATTTCATGTGGACCTCCTTCGACCATATTTTCCACCATTATTAGATAGCTCAGAGATAGTATAATAGTTGATCCCAATAGATCTCAACCAGGACTACATAGAACAGGAATGCAGTGATTATATTCTAGACACACAGGTCAAGGGAATTCACTAGTAGAGAATCCAACTTTATCGGGTTGTCAAAGCAGGGAAGTTCCTACACCAAGGCAAGTGGTCACTTGGGGCCAAATTTAGAAGACATTTCCTTATATGATGGGGGAACTCAATGAAATGGAGACCATTTCTTCCTAAGGGGGAAGTGTTTATCTAGATGGATACTAGTGACCACCCACCTTTTCCAACTGGCTCATCTTGGCATTTGCTTAGTTTGGCAATTTTTTCCTAGTTTTTAGGTTCTGAACTTCTAGGGCCATTTTGAGGCCCTAAACAACATTTTTAGCGCTCTTGAAAGTCAAACTATTGATAAATTTAGAGTTTTACAACATAATGTGTAGTCCTCAGATAGACCTTTCTAATGGGCTACCAGGCGCCTAAAACAAAGATCGTATGAAAAGTTACGACTCCGAGAAATTGATGTGTCAACTTACCCCAATGAAGCCCACATGACTTTTGGTGCTTCATCTCCTAGGGTTAGGTTTTTGGATGTCTCGGGTTTTGGCATTCATGTTTTTTGTAAAAAGGATTTCAAATCCTCCTCGTACTCATCTTCTTGCGAATGAGCATAGCTGTCACATCTCTTCTCAGAGATAAGTTGCCACCATTCTAGCAAGCTTGTTTCAGTATGCATTTTACAGTTTCAACATATTTCTTATTTAATAGAAGTCAAGTTTTATTGTATATATGTTATTAGTTACCGTGTCTCTATGTTAATATTATAAATATGTGTTTCATTTCATTCTTCTCATAAATCTGGATTAGTGGGGGAAATAAAAACCCAGTCCAGTGAAATAGTGTCAGACTTTGAGGAGATCAAACAACTGACATCTAGGTATTATGGGAATCTATACACCAAATTTGGGCAACTAAATGAATAGTTGAGAGAATTTTTTTTTTCATATTCCTAAGAAAATATCAGAAAGGGATAATCAAGAATTAAATAATCTGATTACAGAAGAGGAATTTATAGTAGCCAACAACCAATTTAATCAAGATAAAGCTCCAGGGTCGAATGGGTTTACCATTCACTTCTACAAAATATGTTGGTCCATTCTCAAGTTTGATTTTATCGTAATGCTTTAATATGTGCAGAAATCTTACCGGTTATGGGGTGCCAAAACCTCCTCTTTTCTGGACATGCTTTCAAAAGAGAAAACAACTCCACTGATAGGTTTTGGCCAATTTATTTAAGTAATGTTTCTTATAAAATAATGAACAATATAATTTCTAAAAGGTTGAAACCATTCCTAAAAGCATTGATTCTTTCCAATTAAGGAGGCTTTGTGGTTGGGTGCCATATCTGGGATAATATCATACTAGCCCAAGAGGTAATCCATTCGAGTTGCAGCTGAGGATAACAAGGTACGGTGATAAATGTAGATATGGAGAATTCTTTTGATACAGTTAAACCTGTCTTGTTAAAATTGGTTCTTAAGAAATTCGGATTTAAACAGTCCTTGATCTCTGGGATTGGGACATGTATTTCTAACCCCTGGATAGCTCCATTAATTAATGGCAGGTAAGACCCTTTCTTCAAATCCTCTAGGGGGATAAGGTAGCGCTTCCCTCTCTCTCATATGGTTTATGTTTTCATGGAAAAATATTTAAATAGAAGACTAGAATGGGAACGAAGTTCAGGATCAATCCCATGTTTGTGCATAGAAAGGGCGGTCAAAAGAATAAATCACTCTCAATTTGGTGGTGATACATTATTAATGGGAGGTGCATCTAGAACCATGGAAAGAAGATTCAAACTGGTACTGGACCAATTTATTGAAGCTTCTGGTGGCATAGTCAATAAGAAAAAAAACATGATTTATGATTGGAATGTAGTAGAACAAACTATATAGGTCCTTGCTCAACTATTGTCTTTCATGTTCTCATATGATTGGAAATATTTCAAATATTAGGCATGCCTATCTACTTAAAATCTCTCTCAATGGAATCCCAACACGTCTTTCTGTAGAAAATCAAAGAAAATTTTGAAATGTGGGGTGTGTCTTGATTGAACCCAATAGGGAGATTGGTTCTTATTAATTCGGTCTTATATTGTTTAGTATTTTTCAATTTTCCTTTTTGTTATCCCCCATGGGAATCAAGAAGTCCTTCACACAATACATACAAAAAATTGTTTGGAAAGGAGGGAAACCTATCTAAAAACAATTCATCTAGTGAACTGGAAGTTGGTCAAATATCCTAAATATCATGGTGGATTGGGAGTGATAGACCCAAAAATGGTAAATTTATCTCTGGGATACAAGCTTTTACTGTGACTGGTAAAAGGTAAAAGGGAATGGTGGAAATTTTCTTTGTTGAAAAAGTATTTCTTGGGTGAGAGTTAAATATGTTTGGATGTTTCTCAATCTAGGTAGCCTGGTTCCCACATATAGAAGTTGCTTAGTTCTTGCCTTCCTCTTTTTTCAAAACTTCCTTGGGTCTCCCCGTTTAGGCTTTGATACTTTCTTTGATGGTCTTAAGAACTGGATGATGGAGCATCAAAAGTGAAAATGTGTTTGATATTTCAGTTTGGAGCTCAAATGGGGCTTGTTATGGTTGGTCCATTGGGGATTATTATCTTCCCCTCTTTGTCTATGTTTGTGCTTTCTTTCAGTCTCTCAAAGGGGCAAATCTAGTTCACCTTCAAGTTTAGGACAATTAGGGATGGGTAGTAAACGGGTATTCTGTAAAGGAAGGTTACCGATAATTGATTCTTCAGAATAGTCTCCTACCTAAATAATCTTGGTGGAGTAACATCTAGAGCATAGATGGGATCCCAAAAATAAATATATTATGTTGAATCCTCGCTCATGGAAAGACCCTTACTAAACACAATCTTCTCAAAATAGGATTCCGAGGCCCATTTTGTTATGCATTATGTGCAAATAATTTCGAGACAACTCAACATATATTTATCAGCTGCACATTCTCTAGACATGTTTGGATAGTGGTATATCAATAATTTCTCCCTAGGATCAATTTCCCTTCCCACTATAAACCCATGTTGGGAAAATGGGAAAATTTCTATCAAGGTTCCTTCCATGTAAAATAAATGTTCAAAAGAGTTTGGAAGGTCACTCTTAAATATGTTTGCTGGAAAATTTGACTAGCCAAAAATATAATTATTTTAAAAAATAAGAGATCTTCTACCCTCTCAGTGGCCACTCGTTCTCTGGATCAACTAGATGAATTTATCAATTCTAAAATAATCAAGCATAAGGATTTTCTAGCATTGCAGGAAGAAGAATAACTTTGGATGAAGAGTTTAAATTTATCTATGCTCAATCATTCCCACTAAGCCTCATATATCTTGTTGGCAACTTCATTCTACTACCTTGACCTTTAAATATTGTCTCTCTTCCCAGCAAATGCACATCTTATGTTTCGATAGTGCTTATAAATTAAATCCATGGGAGGTAGGTGCGAGGGGGTGTTGTATGGTCCTAGGAGAAATTGGGAAGTTGAATTCTATTGGAACATAGAGATTGATAATAATAAGGTCGAAGCTTACACCCTCTTTCAAGGAATTAAATTGTCGAAACAAAGAGGAATCAAAATATTGATTATAGTTAGGGATTCCAAAAAAACCATTATATTTTTTGTTTAAGGTTCTTGTCCTAAGTATATCAAATTAAAATTTCTCATAAATCGTATGACGATTTCTCTGGGAAATTTCCAAGCTCAATTTTACCATGTCATGAGGCATAATAATGTGGAAGCCGATGAAATGGCTACTCGAGCCATCGGTAAAGCACAAAATATCTTGGGATTTAATGGTAAGGAGTGCATGGAGAGCCCCTTGTTACCACATGCATCTCGATGTGGAGGGTCTCAACGTGGTGTATTTTCTTCCACGTGGAGAAAGCATGAAGGTGTTTAGAACCTGTCCCATCTAGGCCTCAATAACAATACAAGGTTGCAACAAATATCTTCGAAAGATTATTCTAGTGCGTGGTGAGATCCAAAACTCGAGAATGAAGGTAGCAGGTGGGTACAAATTCGTTAGTGGTACAATGGATCTTCAAAGGGAAGAAATAGAAGCCATTACTTCTAGAATTGGGATTGGAGTGAAAGTTTAGAGGAGGTTTTCTAGTATGAAAATAACGATCGCCTCACGCAGGAGCTTGGCGATGAGATTCATAGAAAACAATCTCACATAGACAATATCTCACATAGACAATTCAGGTACAGTCCATTGTGTTGGATGGAATTTTTAATCAAGGTTGCATTGGAATTGTTGGGTATCAATTCTTTGTTGTCTCTATTGAAAAAAGAGAAGTTTGATACGTGGGTTTGCAGTTCTCTTTTCCGGTTTTATGGGTATGGACTTGATTTTGGGTTGGAATCAGTGCATCAGCTCACCTTCATTTCGGTGGTAGTCAATTTCCAGGTAGTGGTGCACTTAACAGCAGGGAGAGGTTTGACGTGTGTGGGGTGGCGTACTTTGGTTTATCTTCATTTCTGGATGGAGGAAAAAGATAACGCACAACAACCAGAGTTATACCTAGCCGAAATAGAAGACCGACAACGTCTATTTGTTCAAATTTTCTTCTTCAACCAGACCATCTCGTTAGCATTAGACACTTTGGTTCAACATTGGACATTAATAGGGAAATTGCGGGATGAAGTTGATGCATTGTGGATCCAAACTGAAGAAAGGAAGTGGAAATTAGCATAAAGGGAATAGTCCAGTGTGTATTCGCCTTCAGTTGGACATGTGGGCGCAACATCAGTGATGGTCGCAGCTCAAATCCTAGATCTCAACATCGCTACGGCTTCCTCGAATGGTCAGGAACCTATGGGTTAGGATGGTATGCATCATGGACATGGAATTTAGTTGCACTCAAATTATTACTTTTGGTCAATGTTTTGTTTAAGTATATATATTAATGGTATTTTCTACCGAATATACACTTGTCGGTTTAGAAGTCATAGTAGAATTTTTTTAAGTACTAGATGTATATCGTTCTTATGGCGGGATGTTGTTCGAGAAGAAGTAGACATGGAAGAAACTAATATTTCATTTTTGTATCAAGTGGATTCAATCACACCTTTTTAGTGAATAATACCTCTAAATAATTATAAAGGTGAATATTGAATCTACATCAATATGAAAAACTTATGTTTAAGGATCAACATTCACTTTAGACTTCAAATTTAGCCAGAGATATTGCATATTTATTATGTATAATATAAATATATAAGATTATTTTTTAATGAGTCTAATATGAAAAAATACATTCACTTTAGACTTCAAATTTAGCAAGAGATATTGCATATTTATTATGTATAATATAAATATATAAGATTATTTTTTAATGAGTCTAATATGAAAAAATTAGTGAGGTTTTGGACATCCATACATTTTCAAATTATTTCAAACGTAAAATAACAAAAAATATATTGGGATTGAATATAATATTGAGATAATAGTTCAATATGAAGAGGCTGAAATACTTCTCAAGATATAGAATTATTATTTAATAGGTTATGGAAATGAGGAATGTTTTAAAATTGAATTGGTTTGGGTTTGTACGATTGATATGTTCCAATCATGCAAACTTAAAGAGAATGAAATGTCAATCATTGAATATATGCATTGATTTTAGTAATGATATAGTACAAACCAATAGGGCATGTTGATTTGAGTCATATATCTCAAAACAATAGGGAATATTGATTTCAATAATGATATTGAAAAACTAATTTAGATAAATAAGGGAGTTGAAATAATTTCAGCAATGCTATAACATAAAACAATATGGTGCATTTATTTTAGAGATGATAACTTGACAAATTATTTAGACCAATTAGTTGTTATGATTTCAGTATTGACATAATGCAAAACAATGCAATGCATTGATTTTAGTGATGACACAATGATAAATGATTTAGACCAATCAGTTGCATTCATTT
The DNA here is from genome assembly GCA_000966675.3 of Picea glauca. NCBI lineage: Eukaryota > Viridiplantae > Streptophyta > Pinopsida > Pinales > Pinaceae > Picea > Picea glauca. The sequence continues at coordinate 457,106 of JZKD02S2035569.1, read as the reverse complement.
CAATAATAAAATAATGGCAAAAAAATGCATTGATTTAAGTGATGATACAATGAAAAATGATTTAGCATAATCAAGTAGTTGTATTCATTTTAACAATATATATCATAAAACAATAAGGTGCATTGATTTGAATGATAGTGATATAACATATAACATTAAACAATAGGGTGAATTGATTTAAGTGATAATACTATGAAAAATAATTGAGTGTATAAATTCATTGAAGAAATTATATGAAAGAAATTGATCCTATATATTGATTTCAAGTGTGAGATAGTGTGATATCAAGTTAAATGAATTTAACAATAATGCAGTGAAAACCAATTTCAAAACATATATTATAATTTGAAGTCCTATACTTTGTCTAGTTAGGTGTGATTTATCGATTAGTATTTGCATTTCAAAACCATTATAATATTAAGATATACAAAATGTGAAAAACTAGGGAGCTCTAAAATTCCTCAAGATCTCACTTTTAGTGCAATATCTCAGGTTGGGTTAAAGTTTTGAATGGTCCATTTCCATATGAGCGATATGAAAATATGAGGAAGTATTTCAGTGTAAGAAAAAAGATAAAGAAGATAGATTGAGATCAATTACTTGCTGGACAGTTGGGTTGGACAATTGGTTGTCATTGATATCAACCCTTGGAGAACTCTGGAAGCCCTAGATATATGGTTGAGATTGATGGAGTGGTTGATGTCATCATATGTGATGGGTGAATTTGATTAAGTCTACATGAATCCCCAGAGGTGTGGTTACAGTACCCAAAGTTGGTTGAGGAATATGGACATGGAAGACAGTGTAAATGCAGGTAAGACACTCATAGATGGATATTCCTTGTTGTGTTTTTTTGGGTGATAGGTGGTATGGCACATGGTTCCTTACAATTAGGGACATATTCCCTTGTCAATTTGGAAGCTTGGAAGAATGGTCAAGAAGTCCCTAATTGGTTACAAGTCAATTAATGAATGGGTAAAGTGGTTGTGATAAGAAAGTACTAGAAGCCCTAATATTAAGGAAAGAGATTACTATGAAAAACGTATATAAACATCTCAAGGATTATCTCATTTGACACACACACTTAAATTGAATATCTATCTTCTGAGAATGTTATGGTCTAGTATTTTAGTCTATTGGTGAATTTGACGGCAAGTACGAGGCAACGGATAAAATGGGAGGGAAGAGGAAAATTTTTGAAGTTGGAGAGTGTTAGGTTTTTTGTGTAACCGCTAATTTAGCAGGCCCTCGCGGTTCATCTTGAGGGTGTCACGTGAGGAACCCCCACGGGTTGCCTAAGTGACGTCACAAGAGGCCCCACGTGACAGGGAGCCTTAGTCCCATGAAGCAGATCCCCCTGCCCTTGGGCCGAGATCCGCTCAGGATCTTCACTACAACCACGCCGAGGGTTAACCGACCCCTTCGTTTAAGACACAAAGGACTTTGGATTTTGGGGTTTCGCGATCCCTAATGTCGAGCTCCTCGACTCTTCCACATTGCCAAAACCCAAAATGCTGATGTGCCGAAATCTTTGACCATGTTCTGCTCCTATATTGGGTTTTTTTTGCCTTTTCGAGCTTTCGAACTTCGCGATTTCGCAAGTCCTCAGGTAAGGCTTCCGACTCTCTAGTATCCACAAACCCCGAAACACCGAAGTGATATCTCCAACGGGATCAATGGCTATAAGCCTCCCTTCGATCTGACAACCCGCATGATTTGAGACTTTCAGGTACCAAAAGTCCAAGACTCTTGATCCCAGAACACTGTCCTCTCGGGTTCCCGAACCCTGAAACACTGAATTTCAGAAACGCCCCTTCACACTGTTTCGGGTTTTGCAACTTCGGGGGTTCTCATGTGAAGAGCCCGAATTCTTATCAAAGGGAATGCCGAAATCCCGATTCTCGAAATGCCAAAATTTACATCAAGTTCTGTCGCGAATTGCGACTTCGGGTCTTTCACTCCACTGTGTCCCGATCGCTTGTCCTCAAGACCTCTGAAATGTCGAACTCTAAAATTCTGAAACGCTAAAATTTCTGCTCTTCGCCTTCACACGCGATAATCCACTTTGCGCTTCGGGAGTTCGAACGACCAAGGGTTTCATCCACACTTCGGACTTACAACTCCCGAAATGTCGAAATGATATCGACGGTCCAATGATTGAAATCAACGGTCCACGTTGGATCCTATTACCAGAGTGATGGATTCGTCCCTCCTTATCCACCTTGTAACTTCTATGGATCTTACAGTTCTCGTGATTTTGTGGATTCTCCATAGAGAATTTTGACCGTCTGATTCTTCCCTCAAGAACCTCTACGAAATGAACTAATGTCCCCTTGCCCTGACCTTCCGTCTGCAAAGCAATTTCACTTCGCCTCCCTTTGAATACTTCAAAGGAACTACCCCTTCTGAGCTTCTCTGACAACTCCAAATCACAAAAGAACTTCTGCATGCACTCCTTGCAGCAATCCTTCAATTTCTTCTGGGTATTTGAACTCACGACTTTCTGCACTTTCTCCACAACAACAGTCTCTCTATCTTTTCCACCTTAGTTAACAAATTTCTAAGGACTCAGCTAGCCTACAAATGCCTTGCACAGCTCTCATGCTTCACTTGTACTTGTGTTGGAATGAGAACAGTGGTATCCCTCCTGAGCTTTCAGAGATGAACTCTGAACCTTCTTCAACACACACCTTGTGGACGTTTCACTGCACTCCTTGCAGGAAATTCTCTCTCGGGATGAGAAACAATTGAAACTCATTTTCTCTCTCTCTCTCTCTCTCTCTCTCTCTCTCTCTCTCTCTCAGACTTCAAACATTCAACATGAAATAGTACATAAATAGCATATCATCACAACAAATGCATGACAGAGAGAATAAAACAATTGTAAGTAAACCATTCAATATGTACAAACAAAAAACATCATAACACCATGAATCTGAATTAAAGCTTCATATATTAATTCAAATCTCTTGTACATGAGCTCTTCTTCTCAAATCTCTGCTACAACTCTTTATTCTCTTGCTTTATGCTAATGCTTCAATGATCTAATTCTGAATCAATACAAAGATACAAAGATGAGAGTGTCTATAGTCATTTTCCCTCCTGTTCCTAAAACTATCTAATATGGAATTTTAAATCTACCTACTATCATTAACTATACATAAATGCCTCTACATTCTTCAGATGAGAGCAAATCACTCAGGATTTGTTTACAATATGCAAGTATGCTTCCCTTTAATCATTACATTAATGATTCAGGAACAATTCCAAAACATGTAAAATGTGTGTTGCACCTTCCAGCTGCCTTCCGCCTTCTTGCTTGCTTGCTGTTGGCGATGGTCCTGCATCATACTCCCTCGATTGAAAATTTTCATGGACTACTGTTCATGAGCTCTTTCACGGTCTGTCCATGCTTCTGAATTTTTTCTTCATCCTCCCAACTAGCATCTTCAACTGGATGTCCTTTTTGTTTGACCAAGTATTCAAAATACTCTTTCCTCTTGGTCTTCCTGCTGACCCTCTTATTAATTATACTTTCCATATGTGGCTTTGCGGCTACAGGAATTTGTTTGGTCCAATGAACCTCTGTCTGTTCACTGTCTGCTCCTTCTTCTTCAACTCTGTAAGGGTACAAATCTGAGATATTGAATATTTGTGAAATTACGATTCCATCGGGTAACTCAATCTCATATGCATTTGCCCCAAATTTCTTTATGACCTTGCATGGTCCAATCTTCTTCATTTTCAGTTTCTTATATGTTCCCCTTGGGAACCTTTCTTTCCTTAGATGTGCAAGAATCATATCACCAACTTCAAACTGAATTTCTCTCCTGTGTTGATCTGCTCTGCATTTATACTCTTGACTCGAATTTTGAAATCGTTCCTTGACTTGGTTATGAAGATCCTTCATCGCTTCTGTAAAATCCTCTGCACTAGCACTCCTAAATACAATTTGTTCTAAATATTTCAATTCAAAAACTCCTCTTGGCTGCATTCCATAAACAATTTGGAATGGACTCTTCCCTATGCTTCTATTAAATGAATCATTGTAAGCAAATTCTGCCTGTGGTAGAATGTGATCCCGCTGACTGTGGTGTTCAGTCACTAGGCTCCTTATCAAATCTCCCAAGCTTCTGTTTACAACTTCTGTTTTCCCATCCGTCTGAGGATGATAAGCTGAGATAAATGACAAATTTGTCCCCAACTTCTTCCATAAAGTCCTCCAGAAATGTCCCACAAACTTGGTGTCTTGATCTGAAACTATACTTCTTGGTAAGCCGTGAAGTCTGACAACTTCCTTGAAAAACAAGTTCGCAATATGAGTTGCATCATTGGTTTTATGACATGGTATGAAATGTGCCATCTTTTAAAATCTGTCTAGCACCACAAAGATTGAATCAAATCCTCTTTGTATCCTTGGCAACCCTAATACAAAATCCATGCTCACTGCATCCCATGGCCTTTCAGGTATGGGTAACACCTAGTATAACCCTGTGTTCTTCCTTTTTCCCTTTGTGTGCTGACAAATTCTACATATGTCCACAAATATCTTGACATCTGTCTTCATCCCTGGCCAAAAATATGAGCCATTTAATTTCGAGAACGTTTTGTCATGACCGAAATGTTCGACCAATCCTCCACTATGTTTTTCTTTCAGCAGATTCTCCCTCATGGAGAATTTTGGAATACATATGTGACATCCCCAAAATAAAGAAATTGGACAAAATAATTTAGAATCTAAAAGCGCTGGAAATTTAGTTATGTTTTTAGTAAATTATGAAATTGGAAATTTTTTTCCATTTATGGCAATTCCGAATTTCGAATTTTATAATTGTAATAAATGATTTGACTATTGGGCAGAGATCTTATTTGTCCCAACTAGCTACTTGACTATGACACTTGTATGAAAAAGGAAAAATAGAATATTTTATATTGATTGCAGGAGGACAAATGGAGCAACCATGTTGAATTTAGCTCACCATGACTCCATGAGTGGGGAACACATTGGAATTAAATCTGGGTTGATTTTTACAAGTGGAAAATCAGTGATTTGGCCAATAGCAGCCCCTGAAAATCAGGGATTTAGAAAGCTGCGAAAATTCCCCAAGAGAGGGGAAAAGTCCTAGGCAAACTAATAAAAGAGCATATGTGAGGAGGCAGGACGTTGCCAAGTATGTTGTGGAAAGAAGACTATGAAATTTTGTTCTTGTTGTTATGAGCACTATTATGTGAGTGTGAGGCAAGGGGAATATTGTTGGAATTCAAAGGACATTGTTAGAGAGGAGATTTCAATTTTCCCTCATGGACTCATGGTTAGGCTAGGGTGTGAATCGGGCAAGTAGATTGGCTACCTTGTTCTATGGTTGGGAGGAATGTGGTTGCTCCCTTCGTCTTTCCGTAAATCTGGTTCATATATGTAACTCTACCTTGTTCTAGTCAAATGATTATGTATTGAAATATGTTTTACTTCTATGTATGATTTTTTTTCTAGTCGAATGTTGTGGGAAAGATGTAGCATTTTACTTCATAATGATTGGCTAGAAATAGACCATTTTATTTAGATATAATGTTGGGTAATTACTAAGAATCTTGGAATGTACCAAACAGGGAAACGAATTCTGTAATAGTTACAAACCCCATAATAGATTGTTTTGTTTTAGTTTTCCTATGGATGCTTCTAATAAATAGTTATCCTTTTCGAATGAGCATACCATTCATAATCCAACAAGTATACTCTACAACAATGAATTACTAATCGGCAGACATATAAACCGGTATAGTTATTGAATCGATATATATAGATATACAGTGTAATGGACATTCTGCGACAGAGGAGGAATGACACTAGAGTAAACTGTCCACACCAGAATCCTATAGCATTAAGTGGTTGGATAACCTGATAGGAAGAAAATTTTATTCCAATAAAAGGAAAAGTCCTCGGACCCCATTATAGGAAGGCTATATACATATATACATATATAATTCGAGATAGATACGACAATAAGGGATGACCCTGTTAAGAAAAAGTTTACCCACAGTTAAACCACAAGTTTTGTCGTAATGACCATGCTGTCTTTTTCATGTGAGAAGACCCATAGAGGTTTAGTCAATATAGGTAATAGAAACAGAAGGTAAAAGATTGCATGATACGTAAACCCAAAGCAGTCCTGCAGAGACTTATTTAATAATGGTAATAGCAACAGAGGGTAATAATGTACAATTTGTAAATGAATAATGATGCCATCAAACCTTCTGGTGTATAGACCTATAAGGACTTATACAATAAGTGATAACAGGAACAGAAGGTAAATAGTACACGGTGAGTAGATCCAAAAATGAATTGAAGCTATCTATTTCACTGGTGAAAAGTTCGTTAAGGGCTTATTCGACAATGATAAGTGACACATAAGGTAAATAGTACATGGTGCGTAAATCCAAACTAATAATGAAGCTATCTACTTCACTGGTAAACAAACTGTTAAGGGTTATTCAACAATGATAATTGAAAATAGAAGGTAAATAACTTGTGATTCATAGACCCGAAACTAATTAATACATCAAATTGAGCATAAATGAAATCTGGGAATCATCGCCCATTTTATTTCTGGTAAAGAACAAAACCCTTAGGCATAATCACTATGCATGACAGATTTGTTTCGGGAAAATAATTTATACATCCAATAATACGATTCAATTCTGGAAACAAAAATAACTATAATATCCAGGACACAAATTTGAATCTATAGTACCAATTCTTTCCTTGAATTATATAGAGGAGAATACATCATAATCCCAAATCCACAAAAGATTTAACACACATTATATAATGAGCACTGTATTTAACGAAACGACTGTCTAGTTGTCAAAGTACATCTAGGCGCAAGCTATGCAGTGGTTCTGTATACCGGAATCATTTTATACAATTCGGTGTGTACCCCGTATCAACTACCACAGAACATGGAATTAACTTCTCAGACTTTAGGAACGAAACAGAGCCTGGACTAGTGGGGTTTTGAAATCTCGAAAATAACTTAGATACTATGTAGGAACCCAAATACCTTTTGATGGAGCAAGGAGGGTGTCCCCATGCTTCCGCATGCCCGCACCTGCAAAAAATTAACAAGAAGCATTAAAACATAACCAAACAGGATAATATGTTTAAGTTACAGAACATAAAGTAACTAGAAAGGGGGCTCGTTGAATACTTAACTGAAGCTGAGGATTTATCCCGTCTGGCATCGCGCTACAATGTCTGGACCGAAAGGGGAAGGGGAGTTCGTGCCTCCCTGATTGGTACCCTCACACATCCAGGGGCCCATCATTAATAATAGATATTGGTGCATAATCCAAAAGGTTATTACAGGAATAACAGAAAGAATAAAAGGCGTAAAAATGAGCATGGTAAATATAAAAACCTTTGAAATATTCAACATAAATAGAAGAGATTAAAACACGTTCGGCCATTGGAAAAACTTCTCTTCTAAATCAGTGATACTAGCGAACACTATAGTCAAACACATAAGATCATTGACGTGCCAAAAGACTATCCAACGGAGGAGAATAGGAAACAATAACAAGGGTTTAACCAAATAAGCTCTTAAGTATAATTTCATAACAGACGTTGTGATACGAGTAATAGATCGGTCCCGACAGGATGAATGGTGCAATAACAGGGGTAAACTAGGATAGGAAACAAACCCTTACCAATAGAACCCGACTCCTTTCTACCACAGTACCCTGGAAGTAAGACGAGGATATTATCAAAGAACGAAGGTGTGCACAGACCCACAGACGATGCAGAATGATTTTAAAGCATAAATAAAAGGATAGCCGAAGGTAAACTTGCCACATAGAACTGCTATCGATAAGTTCCACCCATAATCTCCATGCATCTAGCACAGGAACTAGAATCGTGAACTCCTGGCCATGATGTTTAAGCCAACAAGGGAATGGTCTGCAACATTTTCTCTCCTTCACAAAAAACCTTCACCGGGGTGTGAACGGAATGGTCTGAGACGGTGATCCCTCTTCCACCCAAACCAAAACCTGAATGAGTGAAGGGTATGGGAGTAACCTCCGAATGGAGCAAAGGGGAGGAGTTTTTTCATACTTAGACAATGTGATCATAGGGGAGGTGTCGACGTCTCCTTAGGGCACGCCAGTCAAGCTCTGTATCGAGTAAACATATTTTCCCAAGAGTTTTAAATGTGCAGATAGGCCTTGAAGGAACAGTTCCTTTCACCTGTATCGGTAGCTAAGAGCATTGATGGCGAGACAACCGGATGAATGTCTCACTACAACGTTATATGTCGAATCCAACTACCTTGCATTAAACACATGAGGTTGTTTTCCTTGTCGTTACCTAACGAGTGATATGTAATATGATCATAACTATAACCTCCACAAGATTAACCCTCTTCACACTTTAGTTTCAAGCTACAAGTTCAATGGTCGAGGTTAAACCACTATACCTTTGTTTTCCAAACAAGGTTAACTTCTCCTTGTAATTTTTATAATGTTACATACATATGTCGGACTGAACTTCTTAAGGCTTGACACCTCTAACCTCGCAATGTATGATAGAGACTCTAAGTAGTCACTTCTACATGTCTTAAAGTGGCTTAGAAAATAAGACAGTGGATAGTATTAGGTTGCCATGAGACGAATAGTTCCCTAGTTATGGACTTGTTTGTATACAACACTTTACCGATAAAGGAAGCAACGACTCTATGTTAAATAGGATAGAGGAGTGAAAGGCAATAAGAATGACGTACATGAGGATAGACAAGTGACTGAAAATCCTCAAGGACACAAAACCAACTCAATGTCCCAAATAAAAAGAAAAATTGTGTAAATTTTGAGGTACATTACATATGGTATCAGAGAAAAAGGGTGACAACACTAGACCCAAATAGGGCCACAATAGCTACTTAGTATATATATATATATATATATATATATATTTATATTTCGATTTATGTAAAACTAACAAAAATCTTATGGTTATAAACTGCAAAGCTATTTTTGTTTTGTGTTAATTATGGCAACTCAGGACGATGCAGAAATTAGGATGAGAGAAAACCTGCAGCAGGTACCCCCTGGATATCCAAGACAGAACAGTGATGGAATTTCACCCATGGAAGTGTTAGAAACAATGAGGAACCTTATTATTGAATTACATATGTTTAAAGCAGACAATGAAAAATTGAAAAAAATCACAACAGGAGCAACAAGAGATAAATGAAGTTCTGCTACGCAGTATAGTGACCAAGAAAATCCCAAAAGACGATAACCACGAAGAAAAAGTTAGCAAAAGGGATTCCAAGAACTCAGGGTCGAAAATAGAAAAAGGAGATAGTTCGTCAGAAGGAACACCTTCAGCTGAAGAAAAAACTAAATCTGATAGGAAAAGAAAACAAGTAGACCACCTCGAAGGAGAATTTAAAAAAAATTTAAACCGGCTACCTTTGATGGAGAGTCCAAGATGGGAGAGGAAGTTGAAGCATGGCTGTTGGACATAAAAAAATATTTCCATATCTACAACTATTCCAGCAACATGAAGGTCAGAATGGCCATCTACAATGTGAAAGGGAAGGCCAACATCTAGTGGCAGAACCTGAAATTGGCTAAGGGCCTAAAGGAAAATTAGTTGGAATGGTCTAACTCTAAGAAGTATTTCAAGAAACAATACCTTTCAGAAAGTTACTATGAAAGAAAGACAAAACAGTTCTACAAGTTACGACTTGGACAGATGATAATGGAGGACCTTATAAATAATTTTTTAGAACTGTTAAGGTTCGTACCGTACATCTGAGAGGATCAAGTAAAAATTCAACATTTTTTAAGTTGCCTACCACAGTCTTACAAGGAAAGAATTGAATTTGACAACCCCAAATCCTTGAGCGAAGTATTCAGGAAAGCCTGAATGTGATACGATCAGTACAAACAATGGGTAGAGTTTCCCAAGGCATGGAAAGATAAGAAACAAGAGAAAATGAACCAACAGAAGAAGGGGTACTAGCCAACTCCTCATCGGAACACAAAAAAAGGTTTTCTGAGAAAGGACTTTCACTCCAACCATCCAAATATGCAAGGCAGTGGTAAACCAGTAAATTTGGGGATAAAGAAGTTTGGAGACAATTCCCGTGAGCCATTAGAGTGTTGGGAATGCAGAGAGCCTCGTATAAGGAGGCGTTGTCTACGTTTGAGTTCAAAAAATAGAACTATTGTTCATAATCTGTAGGAAGCCTTGACAGTGGGAGATGTGGGAAGAAGCCTACATAAGATAAATGCAGCCATAGATGGTCGACAACCTAACCACCAGTCCTCGGTGGTAGAAATTTAAGGTAAAATCAATGACACTCGAATTTTTGTTTTAATTGACCCTGGAGCTACGTTAATTTATATTACACCTAATGTGGCCGAGTCAAACAAACTTAAGAAACTGAAGCATGTGAAATCATGGCTTGTACAATTAGCGACTGGTACTAAAATAAAGATAGCAGAGTTTGTTCTGGATTTTGAGTTCATCTTAGACAGTCAAAGTGTAAAGACCAATCTGAACATCCTACCACTAGGATCTTACGATATGATTATTGGGATGGACTGGTTGGAACGACACAAAGAAATATTAAATTGTTATACAAAGATGCTCAGCTATAAGGATGATTATGATACTACCAGGACAACCCAAGGTATACCAAAACTGGTATCAGTTAGGAAAATTTCAGCAATGCAACTAAAGAAATGTATGAGAAAGGGATGCCAAGTTTATGCCATCCAAGTGACGAATCTAGCAGAAAAGGAGGATAAGCCAAAGTTGGAAGACTTTGCTATCCTATGCGAGTTCAGAGACATGTTTGTGGATGAGATACCAGAATTACCCCCTAGAAGGGAAATAGACTTTTCCATAGACCTATTACCCGGTTCTACCCCTATCTCAAAGGTGCCTTACCGGATGAGTCTACCCGAACTGACAGAATTAAAAATACAATTACAAGAATTGTTGGACAAAGAGTACATCAGACCGACTGTCTCACCTTAGGGAGCACCAGTCCTCCTCATAAAAAAGAAGGACGACACTCTAAGATTATGTATCGATTATAGACAACTGAACAAAATGACTATTAAGAATAAATACCCCTTACCAAGGATAAATGATCCGTTCGATCAAGTGGGGGGGGGGAAGATATTTTCAAAACTTGATTTACGATCCAGTTATCATCAAGTTCAGATAAAAAATGAGGACATAAACAAAATAACATTTCAGACAAGATATGGACATTACGAGTTTGTAGTCATACCATTCGGACTCACTAACGCCCCAACCACATTTATGTTCTTAATGAACAATATTTTTCAGTGAGTACTTGGACAAGTTCGTGGTAGTATTCGTCGACGATATCCTAGTCTATTCAAAGACGGAAGAGGAACATGAGGAACACTTAAGAATAGTGCTGCAAACGTTAGGAAGAACAAACTTTATGCCAATTTCGACAAGTGTGACTTCTACCAAAAAGAGATACAATATCTTCGACATATAATTTCAGCAGAGGGTATTTCCATGGATCCGGAAAAAACAAAAGTCATTAGGGAATGGCTGGTACCTAAAGATGTAGCAGATATATGGTTGTTCATGGGAATCACCGGATATTACCACCGATTTATAGAAGGGTTTTCCAATATAGCCTACCCTATCACATCATTACAAAAGAAAGGAACCAGGTTTAATTGGTTAGAGAAATGTTAAGATAGATTCAATAAACTAAAGGATTTATTGACAATGACACCCATATTGAAGGTAGCAAACCCAAGTAAAGACTTCACTGTATGTGTTGATGCAAGTAAGGAAGGACTAGGTGGTGTCCTAACCTAGGAAGGACACGTTATTTGCTATGAGTCCCGAAAATTGAAGGAACACGAGCGAAATTACGTCACTCATGACTTAGAATTAGCAGCAGTAATACACACCTTAAAGATGTTGCGACACTACATAATGGGCAGAAGATTCTTATTATTAATAGACAATAGCAGGGTAAAATATCTATTTAACCAACCAGATCTCAACGCAAGGCAAGCAAGGTGGTTAGCCTTCTTGAGTAAATTTGACTTCGAGGTCAGACATATCAAAGGCAAGGAAAATAAGGTAGTAGACTCTTTAAGTAGAAGAATCCATGGGTTATTTGAGATGAATGTTAGCAGGGAAGAAAGTGATCTGGAAGGAAGAATAAGGATGGCAGGTGTTGATGACAAAAACTATACTAAAATAAAGATAGAAATACTGAACAATAATGTAAACTCATATCTAAGTATCGACGAGAAGGGACTGTTACGGTTTAAAAACAGACTTTACATACCAGATTCTGCAGGGTTAAAATTGACAATCTTGGACGAAGTACATAAAAAGTCGTATTATGGCCACCCAGGTTACCAGAAAACGATAGCAACACTAAGGAAACTATTTTATTGGCCTAACATGAAAGGAGAAATAGCAGAATACTTGGCAAGGTGCCAAGATTGTCAGCAGGTTAAGGCCAAACACCAGCATCCAGCTGGCCTATTACAACCATTGCCAGTACCAGAATGGAAATGAGAGACTATATCACTCGACTTTATAATAGGTTTGCCAAAAACTCAGAAACAAAATGACTCTATCATAGTTGTTATCGATAAAATCAGTAAGTTTGCACACTTTATTCCTGTAAATTCTACTTTTAAAGCTATAAACATTGCTGAAATATTCATGAAAGAAATCTTTAGACTACATGGTATTCCAAAAATGGTGATTTCAGATAGAGACGTAACATTTACATCCACCTTTTGGAAGGAATTGTTTGCAGGGCTCAATACCAACTTGAATTTCAGTACAAGTTATCATCCACAAATGGATGGACAGACCAAAAGGACAAACCGGATTGTGGAGGATATGCTCCACATGTATGTAAGGAAAAAACCGAACAAGTGGGAAGACTATGGTCACTTGGTAGAATTTGCATACAACAATGGGTATCAAACTTCGGCTAAGTTAAGCCCTTTCGAAATAATGTACGACAGAAAATGTACGACTCCAATTAGCTGGGATAACCCAGCTGATAGACTCATGGTCAGACCCAAAATGCTCCAAGAAATGGAGAACATAGTTAAAAAGGTACAACAGAACTTGAAAGAAGCATAAGACAGACAAAAGAGCTATGCAGATCAAAAAAGAAGACACCTGGAATTTCAAACAGGAGACCATGTTTATTTAAAAGTCAAAGCCCAAAAAAGCTCGTTGAAGTTAGGGAACTGTGCCAAGTTGGCACCCAGGTTTTGTGGGCCCTTCAAGATACTAGCTCGAATTGGACCCATAGCATACCAACTTGCACTTCCATCTAATCTAAGAATTCATAATGTATTTCATGTTTAATTGCTGAAAAAGTATATTCATGACCCTATTCATATGATTGATTGGAACTCGAAGGAGAGTTCCAGGTGGAACCCCTGTGCATTCTGGACTGGAGAGAAATAGCACTTTGAAACAGAGCCATCGCTCAGGTAAAGGTGCAATGGAAGCACTTTAGTCTTGAGGAGGCCACTTGGGAATTAGAGGGAGATTTGTGGAAATATCATCCAATCATGTTCTAGGAAAGGAACGAACATGAAGGATAGTGTTTTATTTAAGGGGGAAAGGATGTGACATCCCCAAAATAAAGAAATTGGACCAAATAATTTAGAATCTAAAAGTGCTGGAAATTTATTTCCGTTTTTAGTAAATTCTGAAATTGGAATTTTTTTGCCATTTATGGCAATTCCAAATTCCAAATTTTATAATTGTAATAAATCATTTGATTGTTGGGCAGAGATCTGATTTGTCCCAACTAGCTACTTGACTATGACACTTGTATGAAAAAGGAAAAATAGAATATTTTATATTGATTGCAGGAGGACAAATGGAGCAGCCATGTTGAATTTAGTTGACCATGACTCCATGAGTGGGGAACACATTGGAATTAACTCTGGGATGATTGTTACAAGTGGAAAATCAGTGATTTGGCCAATAGAAGCCCCTAAAAATCAGAGATTTAGAAAGCTGCAAAAATTCCCCAAGAGAGGGAAAAATTCCTAGGTAAATTAATAAAAGAGCATATGTGAGGAGGCAGGACGGTGCCAACTATGATGGGGAAAGAAGACTATGAATTTTTTTTCTTGTTGTTATGAGCACTACTGTGTGAGTGTGGGGCAAGGGGGATACTACTGGAATTCGAAGGAAATTGCTAGAGAGGAGATTTCAATTCACCCTCATGGACTCATGGTCAGGCTAGGGGGTGAATCGGGCAGGTAGATTGGCTACCCTATTCTATGGTTGGGAGGAACGTGGTTGATCCCTTCGTCTTCCCGTAAATCTGGTTTAGATATGTAAGTCTACCTTGTTCTAGTCAAATGATTATGTATTGAAATTTGTTTTACTTCTATGTATGATTTTGTTTCTGGTCGAATGCTGTGGGAAAGATCTAGCATTTTACTTCATAATGATTGGCTAGAAATAGACCTTTTTATTTAGATATAATGTTGGGTAATTACTAAGAATCTTGGAATGTACCAAATAGCGAAACGAATTCTGCAATAGTTACAAACCCTATAACAGATTGTTTTTTTTTAGTTTTCCTATGGATGCTTCTAATAAATAGTGAGCCTTTTTGAATGAGCATACCATTCATAATCCAACAAGTATACTCTACAACAGTAAAGTACTAATCGAAAAACATATAAACCAGTATAGTTATTGAATCGATATATATAGATATACAATGTAATGGACATTCTGCGACAGAGGAGGAATGACACTAGAGTAAACTGTCCACACCAGAATCATGTAGCATTAAGTGTTTAGATAACCTGATAGGAGGAAAATTTTATTCCAAGAAAAGGAAAAGTCCTAGGACCCCATTACAGGAAGTCTATATATATATATATATATATATATATATATATATATATATAATTTGAGATAGATACGATAGTAAGGGATGGCCCTGTTAAGCAAAAGTTTACCCACAGTTAAACCACAAGTTCTATCGTAATGACCATGCTATCTTTTTCGTGTGAGCAGACCCATAGAGGTTTAGTCAATATAGGTAATAGAAACAAAAGGTATAAGATTGCACGATACGTAAACCCAAAGATGTCTTGTAGAGACGTATTTAATAATGGTAATAGAAACAGAGGGTAATAACGCGTGATTTGTAAATGAATAATGATGTCATCGAACCTTCTGGTGTATATACCTATAAGGACTTATACAATAAGTGATAACAGAAACAGAAGGTAAATAGTACACGGTGAGTAGATCCAAAATTGAATTGAAGCTGTCTATTTCACTGGTGAGCAGTCCGTTAAGGGCTTATTCGACAATGATAAATGACACAGAAGGTAAATAGTACACGGTGCATAAATCCAAACTAATAATGAAGCTATCTACTTCACTGGTAAGAAGACTGTTAAGGGTTATTCAACAATGATAACTGAAAATAGAAGGTAAATAACTTGTGATGTGTAAACTCGAAACTAATTAATACATCAAATTGAGCATAAACAAAATCTGGGAATCATCGCCCATTTTATTTTTGGGAAAGAACAAAACCCTTAGGCGTAATCACTATGCATGTCTGATTCATTTCAGGAAAAGAATTTATAGATCCAATAATAAGATTCAATTCTGGAAACAAAAATAACTATAATAACCAGGACAAAAAATTGAATCTATAGTACCAAATCCATTCTCGAATTATATAGAGGAGAATACTTCAGAATCCCAAATCCACAACAGATTTAACACACATTATATAATGAGCACTGTATTTAACAAAAGAAATGTCTAGTTATCAAAGTCTAACCCGGTGCAAGCTGTGTGGTGGTTTTGTATACCGGAATCATTTTATACAATTCAGGGCATACCCCGTATCAACTACCACAGAACTTGGAATTAACTTCTCAGACTTTAGGAACAAAAAAAAGCCTGGACCAGTGGGGTTTTGAAATCTTGAAAATAACTTAGATATTGTGTAGGAACCTGAATACCTTTTTATGGAGTGAGGAGGGCGTACCCATCCTTTGGCCTGCTCGCACCTGCACAAAATTAACGAGAAGCATTAAAACATAACCAAACAGGATAATATGTTTAAGTTACATAATAGAAAGTAACTAGAAAGGGGGGGCGTTGAATACTTAACTAAAGCAGAGGATTTATGCCTTATGCCATTGTGCTACATCGCCCGGACCAAAAGGGGAAGGGGAGTTCATGCCTCCCTGATGGGTACCCTCTCACATCCAGGGGCCCATCATTAATAATAGATACCAGTGCATAATCCAAAAGGTTATTACAAGAATAACAGAAAGAATAAAAGGCATAAAAAATAGCATGGTAAATATAAAAACCTTTGAAATATTCAACATAAACAAAAGAGATTAAAACGCATTCGGCCATTGGAAAAACTTCGCTTCTAAATCAATGATACTAGCAAACACTATAGTCAAACACAGAAGATCATTGACGTGCCAAAAGACTATCCAACAGAGGAGACTAGGAAACAATAACAAGGGTTTAACCAAATAAGCTCTCGAGTATGCTTTCATAACAGACGTTGTGATAGGAGTAATGGCTCAGTATCAACGGGATGAATGGTGCAGTAACAGGGTTAAACTAGGAGAGGAACCAAACCCTTACCAATAGAACCCGACTCCTTTCTACCACAGTACCCTGGAAGTAAGACGAGGATATTATCAAAGAGCAGAGGTGTGCACAGACCCACAGACGAGGAAGAACGATTTTAAAGCGTAAATAAAAGGATAGACGAAGTTAAACTTACCACACATAACTTCTATCGAGAAGTGCCACCTAGAATCTCCACGCATCTAGCATAGAAACTGGAACTGTGAACTCCTGGCCACGATGTTTAAGCCAACAAGGGAATGGTCTGCAACGTTTTCTCTCCTTCACAAAAAACCTTAACAAGGGTGTGAACGGAATGGTCTGAGATGGTGATCCCTCTTCCACCCAAATGAAAACCTGAATGAGTAAAGGGTATGGGAGTAACCTATGAATGGAGCAAAGGGGAGGAGGTTTTTCGTACTTAGACCATGTGATCATAGGGGAGGTGTCGATGTCTCCTTAGGGAATGTCATTCGAGCTCTGTATCGAGTAGACATATTTTCCCAGGAGTTTTAAATGTGCAAACGGGCCTTTAAGGCATAGTTCCTTCCACCTATATCGGTAGCTAAGAGCATTGATGGCAAGGCAACCGGATGAATGTCTCACTACACCATTATATGTAGAATCCAACTACCTTACATTAAAAACATGAGGCTGTTAGCCTTGTTGTTACCTAACGAGTGATATGTAATACAATTATAACCATAACCTCCACAAGATTAACCTTCTTCGCACTTTAGTTTCAAGGTGCAAGTTCAATGGCGGAGGTTAAACCACTATACCTTTGTTTTCCGAACAAGGTTAACTTCTCCTTGTAATTTTTATAATGTTACATACATATGTCGGACTGAACTTATTAAGGCCTGACACCTCTAACCTCGCAATGTATGATAGCGACTCTAAGTAGTCACTTCTACATGTCTTAAAGTGGCTTAGAAAATAAGACAGTGGATAGTATTAGGTTTCCATGAGATGAATAGCTCCCTAGTTATGGACTTGTTGTTCGTATACAACACTTTACCGATAAAGGAAGCAACGACTCTATGTTAAATAGGATAGAGGAGCGAAAGGCAATAAGACTAACGTACCTTAGGATAGAAAAGTGACTGAAAAGCCTCAAGGACACAAAACCAACTCAATGTCCCAAATAAAAAAAAAATTATGTAAATTTTTAGGTACATTACAACATAACTGATTGCCCCTGAATAATAATACGTCTTGGATCATATATTCGGTCCATTGGCTTCTGTCCCTAAGAATTGGATTCTCAGACGCCTCATACACTTCCCTAAAATCTAGGTCATCCTTGTACATTTCTTTGAGGTTATCAAAACCCAAAGTTTTGACTCTAAATTCCTGCATCAACAAACATTTGCTGCTCAAATCATCAACAACTTTGTTAGCAGTTCCAGAAATATGTTTAATTACAAAAGTAAAATTCTGCATGTATTCAACCTATTTTTCATTCTTTTGGTTCAACTTTTCCTGTTGAGTCACGAATTGTAAGGCATGATTATCACTGTACAAAACAAACTCTTTAGGAACCAAATAATGTCTCCATTTCTTCGACGCTTGTATGACTGCATAGAATTACTTGTCATATGTTGAATATTTAATCTGTGCTTCATTCAATTTTTCACTGAAGTATGCGATTGGCCTATCTTCTTGGCTCAATACCACTCCAATTGCAAATCTACTAGCATCACACCTGACCTAAAATGTCTTACTGAAATCTGGCAACACCAGAATTGGTTGTTCAGTAATCCTCCTCTTTAGCAGGTTGAAACTTTTCTCTGCTTCTTCTTTCCAGTGAAAAGACTTATGTCTTTTCTTCACCGTGTCCATCATCGGTGCACTAAGTCCACTGAAATTTCTGATAAATTTTGTGTAGAAACTAGCCAATCCATGAAAGCTTCTAACTTCAAATATACCCTTCAGTGATGGCCAATTCTTAATCGCCTCTACCTTATCCGGATCCATTTTTAGCTCATTTGCAGAGATAACAAAACCCAAATAAAGGAGTTTTGTCCTCATGAATGTTGATTTCTTCATATTAATCAGTAACTTCTCTTGCTGTAATCTCCTCATCACTGTAGCTAAATGCTTCAAATGCTATGCTTCTGTCTTGCTGAAAATTAATATATCGTCAAGATATACAATGACGAATTTTCCTATGAAATCCTTAAGGACTTCATTCATCAATCTCATGAAAGTATTGGGTGCATTTGTTAAGCCAAACGACATAACAAGCCATTCATACAGCCCCTCATTCATCTTGAATGTTGTCTTCCATTCATCACCTTCTCTCATACAAATTTGATGATATCCGCTTTTCAAATCAATCTTTGAAAAAAAAATTGCTCCACTCAAGCAATCCATCAAATCATCCATCCTTGGCAAAGGAAATCTATATCTGATGGTAATCTTGTTGATTGCCCTCGAGTTTGTGCACATCCTCCAGCCTCCATCTTTCTTTGGGCTGAGCACTGTTGGAACAACACATGGACTCAAGCTCTCTCAAACCAACCCTATGTCCATTAAATATTGGACCTGTCTCTTGACTTCTTCATTCTCCTGCAGCGTCAATCTGTATGTTTCTTTGTTCGGTAAACTAGCTCCAGGTATAATATCTATGTGATGACTTATACTTATGATTTGTGGCAACGAAAAAGGTAGTTCATCCACTACTATATCAACAAACTCTCCCAGCAACTTCTGGATTTCCTCTGGAAAATCATCCACTCTTTTACTGGTTAAAACAATTCTAGACTTCCTGACCACGATGAATTGTGTATCTTCCTTCTTCTTAACCTCCTTAAAATGTTCCTTCCCACTCATGAGAAGTACAGTGTTGCTCACTTCTGGTTTCGTTTCTTTATCCTTAATCAACAACAACATGTGAGTTCTCCCATTCTTCTCCAGGGTGTATGTGTTATTTCTCCCATCATGAATCACATTCCTATCATATTGCCACGGTCTACCCAGCAATAGATGAAAAACATCCATGGGAATGACATCACACAATATTTCATCCTTATATCCTCCTATTTTAAATTCACCTAAACATTGTTTAGCGTTTTTACTATCTTTGTAGAAACTATATTGTCTGTGCTACCACTTTCCACAATGAATTTGCATACCCTATATTTGGTCTTGAAAGTAGTCCAAGAAAGTACGTTCCTTTGGGATGGGTTCTCTGCCTCCTTCTCTGGCATTAAGAGAACTTTTCTCATCATCAGTGATCTTCCACCCTTAGCATCTTCCGCCTCAACATTTTTTCCTTGTGCTTTGGTAATGTGAGTTTCACCTCCTTCTTTCTTTCTATCTAGACATTCATAGGATTTGTGTCCATTTTTTCCACAAGTAAAGCATTTTATTTCTCCAGCTCTACCTCTTCCTCTTCCTCTAGTTCGAGGAAAAGTATTTCTATTAGCATATTGTCCTCTATGTGAGCTTCCACCTCTCTCAGTTTGAGTTTGAGGTTTCTTCCACTCTTCTTTAGGTTTCTGATTTTTGTCTTGGGCAATTGTTTTTCTTTTGGCTTGACTTCTGCCTCGGCCTCTTTGACCTTTCTTTCGGCTCAACTTCTCTTCATCTTTTAGAGCCATATGATAAGCATCCTCCACATTTCCAAGGGTCATCATGCTCATCTCATCCTGAATGTCGTATCTTAGACCATTCATGTACCTGGAAACTTTTTCATCATGACTTTCCCAATGAACTACTCTCATGTTGATCTTGTAGAATTCTTCAGTGTACTCTTTCACTGTCATCAACTTCTGTCTCAAGTTCTGCATTCTCCGAAACAGAGTAATTTGATAATCCTTGGGTATGAATTTTGCCTTCATCTTTGCAACCATTCTATCCCAACTCTTGATTTTTTGCTTGCCTTTACAGCGTCTGTCAGCCTACAGTTCATCCCACCATAATGTTGCATGCCCTTTAAGTCTCGTGACAACATGTTTAACCTTCTTGTCTTCCTCAACATCCTCATAATCAAAATATTTATCCAAAGCTATAATCTAGTCTAGAAGCTCTTCAAAATCCAGGTTTCCTTCATATACTGGAATGTCCATTTTTGCTCTGGCACCTATCCTAGCAACAGCCCTAAATAGGCGTTCATCTGCTACATCTTCGACTGCAACTTCTTCTCCTTCATGTACAACTTCATCTTCACTATCAGCCTCACTGATATCCCCAACGTTGATTGTGTGCCTCTGTGCTGTCTCCATGGCATCAAGCCTAGAACGTAGTTCGTGCATTTCTCTTTCCACTGTTGGATCAACCATTGGCCTGTCTCTTCTTCTTGGCAGCATGGCTGAGAAATTTCTCTTTTCTCTTCTACAGAAATCAAAGAAATTGTTCTATGCTCTAATACCACTTGACACAACTCCCCCTACCCTCGGGCCGAGATCTACTCAGGATCTTCACTACAATCACGCTGAGGGTTAACGGACCCCTTCGTTTAAGCCACAAAGGACTTCGTATTTCGAGGTTTCACGATCCCTAAGGTTGAGCTCCTCGACTCTTCCACATTGCCGAAACCCAAAATGCTGATACGCCGAAATCTCTGACCAAGTTCTGCTCCTCTATCAGGTTTTTTTTTCCTTTTCAGGGTTTCGGACTTCGCGATTTCGTGAGTCCTGATGTAAGGCTTTCGACTCTTTAGTCTTCACAAAACATGAAACACTGAAATGATATCTCCAATGGGATCAATAGCTATAATCCTTCCTTCGCTCTGACAACCCGCATGATTTCGTACTTTCAGGTACCAAGAGTCCAAGACTCTCGATCCCAGAACACTATCCTCTTAGGTTCCTGAACCCCGAAACACTGAATTGTCGAAACGCCCCTTCACACTATTTATTGTTTCGCAACTTCGGAGGTTCTCATGTGAAGAGCTCGAATTCTTGTCAACAGGAATGTCAAAATGTCGATTCTCAAAATGTTGAATTTCACATCAAGTTCTGTCATGACTTGCGACTTCGGGTCTTTCACTTCGTTGTGTCCTGATCGCTTGTCCTCAGGACCTCCGAAATGCCGAACTCTGAAATTCTGAAACGCCGAAATTTCTGCTCTTTGCCTTCACACGCGATAATCCACTTCTTGCTTCAGGAGTTCGAACGACCAAGGGTTTCGTCCACACTACAGACTTACAACTCTCGAAATGACAAAATTATCTCGATGGTCCAATGATCAAAATCAATGGTCCATGTTGGCTCCTATTACCAGAATGATGGATTCATCCCTCCTTATCCACCTTGTAACTTCTCTAGATATTACGGTTCTCGTGATTTTAGGGATTCTCCACAGAGAATTTCGACTGTTTGCTTCTTCCCTCAAGAACCTCTGTGAAATGAACTAATGTCCCCTCGCCATGACCTTCCTTCTGCAAAGCAATTTCACTTCGCCTTCCTTTGAATACTTCAAAGGAACTACCCCTTCTGAGCTTCTCTGACAACTCCAAACCACAAAAGAACTTCTGCATGCACTCCTTGCAACAATCCTTCAATTTCTTCTGGGTATTTGAACTCACGACTCTGTGCACTTTCTTTGCAAAAACAGTCTCTCTCTCTTTTCCACCTTAGTTAAAAAATTTCTAAGGACTCAGCTAGCCTGCACATGCCTTGCACGGATCCTGTGCTTTTCTTGTACTTCTATTGGAATGAGAACAACGGTATCCCTCATGAGCTTTTAGATATGAACTCTGAACCTTCGTCAATGCACACCTTGTGGACGTTTCACTGCACTCCTTGCAGGAAATTCTCTCTCAGGATGAGAAACAATTGAAAATCATTTTCTCTCTCTCTCTCTCTCTCTAAGACTTCAAACATTCAACATGAAATCGTACATACACAGCATAGCATCACAACAAATGCATGGCAAAGAGAATAAAACAACTGTAAGCAGACCATTCAACATGTACAAACATAAAACATCATAACACCATGAATCTGAATTAAAGCTTCATATATTAATTCAAAGCTCCTGTACATGAGTTCTTATTCTCAACTCTCTGCTACAACTCTTTCTTCTCTTTCTCTATGATAATGCTTCAATGATCTAATTATGAATCAATACATAGATACAAACATGAGGGTGTCTATAGTCGTTTTCCCTCCTGTTCCTAAAACTGTCTAATCTAAAATTTTAAATCTACCTACTTTCATTAACTATGCATAAATGCTGCTACGTTCTTCAGATGAGAGCGAATCGCTCATGATATGTTTAAAATACGCAAGTACACTTCCCTTTAACCATTACATTAATGCTTCAAGAACATTTCCAAAACATGTAAAATGTGTGTTGCACCTTCCAGCTGTCTTCTGCCTTCATGCTTACTTGCTGCTATCGATGTTGTTGCATCATCCCACGAGGCTAAGGTAAATTTGGGGGGAATGTTGGTACCAATTTGTTGAAGGCTATGGAAGAGTTACAAGTCAGTGTTACAGTACAACAGGTCAATTACATGTCACATGTGTGATTATGTGATTATATATTATGCTTGGTGAAGGTATGGTACATGCTTGAGAGGCATGTCTTGTTGATGCATCACACATCTTGGTGATATTGGTATGGTACATTGACTAGTAGTACATCTTGGTTTTATTGGTATCTTGGTATTTGGTTTGGTTGCATAGTGATGATGATATGTGCTTGACTCCTATTATCGGTATACTCTTGAAGCATTGACACATGGTGTATGGTTGTCATTGATATTAATACAATGTTGAGGATTACATTTGATATATAATAACACATGTATAAGATACATCTCTTGGTCATGTTGGTACTTGGTTGAGGTACACCATTGATAGTACTTGCTTGATATATCCTATGGTATATGGTGTATGGAATGATTGAGTGATATGGTATATGGCTGAGATACATCGTTGGTACATGGTATGGTATAAGCATTGATGTACTTTGTTAATGTACATGGTTGATACATGGTATGGTGCATGATTGGTTCTTGGTATGTTTTTGATGTACATGGTTAATGGTTGAGGCATACAATACAATATTGCAACATCCCCCCCCCCCCACACACACACGCGCATGCTCACTCAGGCTGGGAGACATCACCTATCTCATGAGGAAACACCCTCATTACCTCACTGTGGAACTTACAGTAACATAGCAAGTATTCTATTGAGTTATACTACTTAAAATTTACATATAAAAAAACATATACACGTATGCATATATACAAATCAAATTGCATGTAATTACACATTCACACACATCCTTCTTTTGGAAGCTTTACATATAAAATTTAAAAGACAATTCATACTGTAACTTACAACTTTATACCGAAATAACAACAACCTCATTAATGCAGCATATACGAGAAATACCCGTAAACATACAGACAATTATAATCATGAATTGTAGGTAACTCATAAAACAAACACGTTAAATAACAATGTAGCATGTCATTTTATTACACAATTGGTACTTATGTTGGTAAGGATGTCACCAACTACGTGCATACCTTCCACGAACCTCCTAGCCTTAGACTACACTGTTCATCACTCTCAATAGTGAGTCACCCCCAAGCTGGGAATGAACTCCACATGGGTAAAGGGATTCCTAACCAGGCTAAGGCTAATGGACAAGAAGAAATACTCTGTCACGGTGCTCTCTCAACCAACAACGTAAAGTCCCTCATTCCCCACATGCATGTCCCACCCAAGGAAGTGTGCACCTTCTCTTCTCAACAGTCCCTCGGCTACCCCACTTCCCTTCCAGGGCTTCAGCAACAGGGCAGACCGGAAGTCTCTGGGCACCGTAACTATAGTTTAGCACCTTCAGGAAATCGATCCCCAACAATTCTCCCACTTAGAGAATTGTTCACTGGCCTGACAACCCGCTTCTTCAATCTCAGTCCCACGCTAACCAACTACACGGACAGGGATAGCTATGGATACAGATTTTGGGTACGGTTAAATAAATGTTCGAAGCTACATGACCATGTGAGTGGAAAAATAGTCATGGAATCATGGCTGAATGATCTACATAATGAAGGTAGGAGATTTCCCCAAAAATGATGTCTTGAAAGATGGAAGAGTAACATAACAATGATCCCCCATCCCCCAAATGAATTGAGTCTAGACAATAAGTATGCATGCCCCCAACTTGACACTTGTCATGCTGGAAGTTACTTTTGGCCACTTGTCCCCAACTTTAGGACTTAGGATAAAATAATTATCCTTGCTTTATGTTTTAAAGAAATATTAATATAATATTCCTTTTGGCTATCCCTTTCCCTAACCATTGGAATTCAGTCCCCCTTCTCTTTTATAGTGGTCAGTCTACGCGCAATGATATATTTTATAATAAACATGACACATATACAAAATAGGTGCACTAGCCTTTCACATCTAGGCTCTCTAGCCTAATTCCAAAACATAAGCATCCAACTTATAATCAATGGCTCACTAGCCTATAACACATATCATATACACAAAGGATTCCTAGCCTCAACATCATGTGCACTAATGTTATTGCGCGCGATATCCTGGAATGTGTATTCTTCCTCATTTTACTACGTCGTTCTTAAGATGTTGCGCGCGGTATTCTTGGAATGTGCACTACCACATTATTTTACTGTGCAGTACCTGCGTGCACTATGCCATGACATATGCATTACAAAATGATGTCAAAACAACTCACCAGCTTAAGTATGCTTGTCTTATATTTACAATTGGGTTCGGTCGAGGGATATTACAATCCCCTCCCCTTATTTATGCATTGTCCTCAGTGCATCATGTACACTTATACAATCATGTTCCCAAGTAGTGTCCTTAGGACCGTACCAGGTCCATTGGACATTTACAAGCCCTATGGCTTGATTCTGGAGCTATTTGATTTTCTGGTCCAAAATGTGCACCGACTGCATTTTGAAAGTGCCTTCTTGCTCCACCTGAATCACATTCCAATCAATAACATGATTAGCATCATGTATATATTTATTTAGCAATGATACATGGAATACATTATGAACAAACATAGATGTAGTTAATGCAATCATATAAGAAACTAGACCAATCCTCTCTAGGATTTCAAATGGCCCACAAAATCTGGCTGCCAACTTGGCGCGGCTTCCCAGTTTCAAGGAACTTCTGTTGGCTTTCACTTTTAGGAAAACATGATCACCCACTTTGAACTCTCTGTGGGTTCTATTCTTATTGTCATAAATTTTCTTCCTGTATTGGGTAGCTTTAAAATTATGCATAATTTTTATCATTTGGTCCTCCATATCCTTGAGAAACTCTGGCCCAACTACTGTTCTGTCAGCTGAATTATCCCAGCTCACTGGAGTATTGCACTTTCTGTTGTAAAGTGCTTCAAATGGACTCGTTTTCAATGATGCATGATACCCATTGTTGTAAGCGAATTCTACCAAGGGCAGGTAGTCTTCCCATTTTGATGGTTTGTCCATCAAAAACATTCTCAGTATGTATTCTATCCCTTTGCTCACCCTCTTTGTCTGTCCATCAGAATCATGATGATAAGTTGTACTAAAGTTCAGATTCGATCAAAATCCTTTGAACAATCCTTTCCAAAAATTCGATGTAAATTTTGGGTCTCTATTAGACACAATTGTTTTAGGAATTCTGTGCAATCATGCCACTTCCTTCATGAAAATATCAACAACATCTGCTTCCTTATGAGTATCTTTCAGTGGAATGAAATGGGAAGCTTTTGTAAGTTTGTCCACCAATACCAAAATCGAATCATGTAGCTTGCATGTTCTGGGCAATCTCGTAATAAAATCCATTGTCACCACTTCCCACTTCCATTCAGGAATGGGTAAAGGTTGCAGCAACCTTGTTGGGTGCCTATTCTCAGTTTTAAATTTCTAGCACTCCATAAATCTAGCAATGTATTCAACTATTTATCTCTTCATACCTGGCTAGAAGTATTGGCTCTTGATCGCTGCCATGGTTTTCTAATAACCATGGTGTCCTGCATAAGGGACATTATGCATCTCATGCAAAATCAGACGTTTCATGTCCTAAGATTTTGGTACAAAAATCCTATTCTTGTGTAGTAGTATTCCATCTATTCCCAACTTATAAATGTCCAATTTCTGTGGTATCTCACCTTGTTGTAGCTTTGCTACCAATTCTCTGTAATGCAAGCATGCATTCGCAGCTTTCAGAAATTTTCTTTTAATATCAGTTTGATACATGCCAATGGTTGTATCATGTATTTCATGCACCCTCCTACTGAGTGCATCAACAACTTTATTCTCTTTTCCCTTGATATGCTTTATATCAAAATCATATTCTCTTAAGAACTCCAACCACTTGCTTTGCCTAGCATTTAGATTTGGTTGATCAAATAAATATTTCAAACCATTGGGGTATGTTCTTAACTCAAACCTTCTTCCCATGAGGTAATGTCTCCATTTCCTCAAGGCATGCACTATGGCTACCAACTCCAAATCATGTGTGGCATAGTTTATTTCATGTTCCTTTAACTTCCTGGATTCATAACATATCACAAATCCATTTTGACTGAGGACTCCACCAAGTCCTTCCTTAATGCATCTGTGCATACAATAAAGTCTTGGTTTGGATCTACAATCCTTAGAATTGGAGCACTTGTCAATAATTGTTTCAAGTGTTGAAAACTCTTTTCACAATCCAATGTCCACATAAACTTCACACCCTTTCTTTGCAAGGAATTGATTAGATGCACAATCTTTGAGAATCCTTCAACGAATCTCCTATAATAGCCTGCAAGACCCATGCATGATCTTACTTCTGTCACATTCTTTGGCACTGACCATTCTCTGATGCCTTCTATCTTCTCAGGATCCACTGCTATCCCATCCTTGGAAATGATATGCCCCAAATAATGAATTTGTTCCTGATAAAATGAGCACTTTCTCAATTTGGCATACAATTGATGCTCTCTTAATACTTGCAACACCATCTTCAAATGATGTTCATGATCTTCATCTGACTTAGAATATATAAGAATGTCATGCAAAAAGACAATGGAAAACTTATCCAAGTATTCTTGGAAAACACCATTCATTAAGCACATGAAAACAACTGGTGCATTTGACAATCCAAATGGCACCACGGTGAACTCATAATGACCATACCTTATCCTGAAGGTGGTCTTTTTGATATATTCTTCTTTAATTCTTACCTAATGGTATCCTGACCTAAGATCTATCTTTGAAAATATCTTTGCATCCTTTAATTGATCAAAGAGGTCATCAATCATAGGCAAAGGATACTTGTTCTTAACAATCACTTTATTCAACTGTCTGAAATCAATGCACAATCTTAATGTTCCATATTTCTTTTTCAAAAATAAGACTGGAGCACCCCAAGGTGACACACTTGGGCGTATATACCCCTTCCTCTGAATTTCTTCAAGTTGCATTTGCAACTCCCTCAACTCTGGTGTACTCATTATGTAAGGAGTCTTTGATACTAGAGCTGCCCCTGGCATTAAATTTATAGAAAAATCAATGTCTCTCCTTCCAGGTAGTCTTAGTACCTCCTTGAATACATCTTCGAACTCTTTTGGGACTGCATAAGATTCAAGATTTGGAACCTTGTCTTTAGGTGTCTCCTCCATATGAGCTGCAAATATTTGACACCCCTTTCTGTAATATCTCTTTAGTTGTAATGATGAAATTTCTCTAACGGTTATTGTCCTGGGAATTCCTTGCCCCTTCCTTTGGTTTCCTTCTTCATCCAAGCAAGTAAATGCCTTGTTATGACAGTCTAAGAGAGCATGATGTTGGTCCAACCAATCCATCCCAATTAGACATTCATAGGAACCTAAAGGCAAGATGTTCAAATCTACCTTGATGTTTAGCCCATTCATGTCCATAAGACATGACTTAACCATCTCGTTAACTTTTCTCTTGGCTCCTGTGGCCTACTGTACCAACCAATATTTTCCATGCTTTCTTCTTGGTAAATGTAAACTTTCCACCATCTCAGGATCTATATAACTATGAATAGCTCATGAATCAATTAAAATAGTAATGGTTTAGTTGTTGATCATACCTTCCACTTCAATCATGTGTGACTGATACTCTGCTTGCTTGTTATCCAGGGATGCATAGATCCTTGGCACATTTCTACCCATGTCCCTCACTGTTTTAGCTTGTTGTACATTGTGAATAGTCCTTCCTTTTTCATCTCTGTGAGGACAATCTCTAAACCTATGATCTCTTTCACAACCCCAACATTGCATAGGTCTCTGCCTTGGCCTTTGAATTCCTATGTCAATTGTTCTGGGTTCTCTAGACGTTTTTTGCTCTTCTGGATTATTTATGAAGAATGGTGGCTGATATCCCTTCTTCCTCTGATCCACTTTGAATTTATTTTTGTCTTCCCAAGCCTTTTGGAAGCTGGCCTTGTTTTTTGCTGATCATATAGGCACTTAGCTCACGTTAGGGCTTCTTCTGAAGTCTTAGGATCATCATACTGTATTTATTCACTGATGAATGATGGAAATCCATTCAAATACCTTTGAATTTTAACTGTTTCATCCTTGATGAAAGAGACATACTTCAGCAGTTCTAGAAGCCTTCTCTCATATTCATCTATGGTCATACTTCCAAGTTTGAGTTCAAAGAACTCTTTCATTTTCTTGTCATAATATCTCTTGGTCAGGTATTTCTTCTCAAAATACTTCTTGAATTCCTTCCAAGTAACACTTTTCTCTTTAAGGTGTTGCACCTGCATGAGCTGATCCAACCACATGGATTCTTTTCCTTTGAGTTGATAGATGGAAATTCTACTCTCTGCATGAGAAGAATAGTTATCCAATTGAAAATACTTCCTCATGCCCAACAACCATATTTTTGATTCTTCATCTTTCTTGTGCTCACCATCAAATGTAGGAGGTTTTATTTTGTTCATTTATCCTCGTAGTTCATCCATCCCAGACCTGTTATTCCTTCTAACAAGGGATGAACTTGATTTGTTGCCTACTCTCTTATTAGAATGCCTTGAGTGAGTGGTGATGTCTGCTAACACCTTTTGTACTTATTTTCTCATCCGAATGTTTGTGATTCCTAGATTTGTTTGAGCCACTCTCCTCGTCCAATTTCTTTTCTATTATGTTCAAGCCCTTCAATAACTTCATTTTGAAGTCATCTTGGTGTTCCTTGGATTTCATAAGTTTTTCATTATCAACTTTATGGCTTTGGAAATCTCTCTACAAATTTTTAATGGTCTCTACCATATTCATGTTTTCATTCCTTTCATCTCCATGTCCATTGGAGTTTGTTCCTTCAATGCTCAAATGGACCTCCATCCTTCTATTCTCATCTTGCTGACTATAATTTCTCTATGCCTCTTGCATTCCTATGGATTCTTCACTTATCTGATCTGATCTAGTTGTTGTCAATTCTACAAAAAGTGTAGCCATCAAAACTTGTCAGGCTAACTAATTCCACAATTCATAAATAAATACGAACCATTTTGGTTCAATCTATACATCAGAATTATTTTTTCTGGGTTCCGAGTGTTATCTCCACGACAACTTTTAGATAAAACTCAATTTCAAGAATTTTAGCATGAAATAAATCATCGCCAAAGTCTTGACGTCATGTGTTTCGTTATGTCAAATCCACCATTCGTGGGGCGGGTGACAGTTAATCAGATCACCCTGTTTCACTCGTTCGGTACTTCACCGCTTCATGAAGTCCAAATAACACCACCATAGAATGAAATCAAATGGCTTACTCATTTGAAATGGATTAACTGTGCATGGAAACCCATCATGTTTGCATGAAAGTCTGTCAGTGATTCATCATTGTGACTCTATAATTACCAATTCCCGAGTTTGGAAGCATCATCTTATCCATAATTGGAATAGTCTTCCAATTTTTCTCTGCTTTCTTATCTCTGTAAGAGAATTTCAGTGTCTGCAAGAATTGAGGTACATGGATAGAGTTATATCCAGAGAGATGGGTTATTCCAGCAACATGAAGGACTTTCCTATGAGTAAGAAGGAAAAGGTAGTCGCGCACATCCTAGCGACTAAGTTTCATACAAAACCTATCGCAGACTCTAAGTCAGAAGTCAAGCTAAATCCTATCAGGAGGGATATGGTCATCAACATCGGAGATGTTAAGAAGAAATAGAGCAAGTGACAGAAAAAGGAAGTTGTAGATGAAGTGGTTGAAAGTGTTGGAGAGAATCAGTCGGTCTAGCTTGATACTTTAAAGGAGGAAATAGCTAGGCTGAATTGAGTCCTCTCATAGAAATAAGTACATTTCAACAATTTTTGGACAGAAGGTAACAAACGTAAGGGACTCCAGAAATGATAGACCTAATCTTATCGGTCCCTTTTTGTAACTCCATTCTATTTGTAGAATTATGCAGAAGTCCGATCATTTTCGAATTCTACAAACATGTATGCCCTCTGCGCAGAAAGACCTTTTTATAATTTTGCGATTAAATGAATATATATATATATATATATATATATATATATATATATATAACTGCAGAAGAGGATTTTGAGGACTATTAATGATAGATTCAATTTGGTGGTGTTGTGAGTCTATTTTTCCTTCATAGTATGTGTTCTTGAAATCTTGTGTTTTACTTTCATCTGTTTGGAGTCAAAGAAAGTAAAACCTAGAATTCATCTCTGAGATGATCTCAGCTTTAGTAGTTTAGACTATATTTATTTTGTCTCCAACCATTCTGAGTTCATTTTAATTAATGTTCTGACACAGTTGTGTGTTTATTTCCCTCCAATACTATGCAAATTTTCTATTAAACTCAGACTCATAGAAATCTGTTACGTCTACTGTTGTTCGCCTTCCAAACAACTTTGTGCGCACAAAATTCAACCTGTACACCCATATTTACTGTATGCAACCACACCATAAGGTAAATCGTGCTTCCATGCACCTTCATCCACTATACATTTATTCTCCATTGCAGCAATAACTTGCACGCATTACTTTGGCATTGCACATCAGTACCCACTGCACACAGTTTTCGTATCGCGCACTAATATTCCACATGCATTTCTTTCTACGCATTATACCATGTCAAAGTTCAATATTCCCTACCGTTCTCACTAATCTGCATGAACCTACACAACTCCTTTGTGTTTTGCAATACCACGCACACTATGTGCACCATTACTAAGTGTGTATACCAGGGAAAGCTAAATATAGTGCGCACATCTGCAAACTATATCCTTTCGCACGACATCCCAATTTTACCGCGCACACTTGCACACTAACATTTTCCCGCGTGGTGCTCAAAATTGACCGCGCTCTTCCGCACGTAAACGTATTTCTGTATGGTGCCAGAAATTTACCATAGATGTTCTACTACCTTGGTAAATCGGCCATTTCAAAATTAATCTTCTGTGAATATTCGATTCAACTAAACCTTTTTGGCCCATCTAGACTCAGTGTTAGAACTAAGGAGCTCTGATACCAAACTGTAACTTCTCCCAGCCCCACACACACACACACACACACATGCGCGCACCCACTCAGGCCGGGAGACATCACCTATCTCACGAGAAAACATGCTCATTACCTCACTGTAGAACTTACAGTAACATACCCAATATTCTACTGAGTTATACTACTTAAAATTTACATACAAAAAAACATATACACGTATGCATATATACAAATCAAACTGCATGTAATTACACATTCACCCATAGCCTTCTTGTGGAAACTTTACATATAATAGACAATTCATACTGTAACTTACAACTTCATACTGAAATAACAACAACCTCAATAATGTAGCATATACAAGAAATACCCATAAACATATAGACATTTATAATCATGAATTATAGGTAACTCATAAAACAAACACATTAAATAACAATGTAGCATGTCATTTTATTACACAATTGGTACTTATCTTAGTAAGAATGTCACCAACTATGTGCAAACCTTCCACGAACTTCCTAGCCTTAGACTACACTGTTCATCACTCTCAACAATGAGTCACCCCTGAGTTGGGACTAAACTCTACCCGGGTAAAGGGATTCCTAACCAGGCTAAGGCTCATGGACAACAGGAAAGACTCCTTCATGGTGCTCTCTCAACCAATAACTTACAGTCCCTCATTCCCCACATTCCTGTCCCACCCAAGGAAGTGTGCACCTTCTCTGCTCAATAGTCCCTTGGTTGCCCCACTTCCCTTCCAAGGTTTCAACAACAGGTCGGACCGGAAGTCTCCGGGCACCGTAACTGTAGTTTATCACCTTCAGGAAATCAATTGCCAACAATTCTCCCACTTAGAGAATTTCTCACGGGCCTGAAAACCCGCTTCTTCAATCCCGCTCCCACGCTAACCAGCTACACAGACAGGAATAGCTATGGATACGGATTCTGGGTACAGTGAAATGAATGTTCGAAGCTACATGACTGTGTGAGTGGAAAAATGGTCATGGAATCATAGATTAATGATCTATAAAATGAAGGTAAGAGCTCTCCCCAAAAATGATGGTCTGAAAGATGGAAGAGTAACGTAACAATGATCCCCCGTCCCCCAAATAAATTGAGTCTTGAAAATAAGTATGCATGTCCCAAACTTGACTCTTGTCATGCTGGAAGTTACTTTTGGCCACTTGTCCCCAACTTTAGGACCTACGATAAAATAATTATCCTTACTTTATGTTTTAAAGAAATATTAATATAATATTCCTTTTGGCTCTCCCTTTCCCTAACCGATGGAATTCAGTCCCCCTTCTCTTTTATCGTGGTCGGTCTGCGTGCAGTGATATATTTTATATTAAACATGAGACATATACAAAATAGGTGCACTGGCCTTTCACATCTAAGCGCTCTAGCCTAATTCCAAAACATAAGCATCCAGCTTATAATCACTGGCTCACCAGCCTATAACACATATCATATACACAAAGGCTTCCTATCCTCAACATCGTGCGCACTAACGTTGTTGCGCGCGGTATCCTGGAATGTGTATTCTTCCTCATTTTACTGCGTTGTGCTTAAGATGATGCGCGCAGTATTCTGGAATGTGCACTACCACATTATTTTACTGTGCAATACCTGCGCGCACTATGCCATGACAAATGCATTACAAAATGATGTCAAAACAACTCACCAGCTTAATTATGCTTGTCTTATATTTACAATTGGGTTCGCCTGAGGGATATTACAAAGATATAGCGCATGATTCATGCACAACTTGGTATAGGTGTTGGTGCATGATTTGGCACAGTTTTGGTGCATGTTTTGGTACATGTGTTGATGAGTGGTTGATGCACTTTTTGTGGTACAGGTTGTTGTACACGATTGATGATTGGTATGGTATAAGTTGATGGTTTGGCACATCCTTTGGTACATGGTTGGGACACATATCTTTTGATGGTATGTTGGTGATCTTAGTACATGCTTGGTAGAGACATGTGTTGGTGATGTTGGACATCTAGTTGAGAGGTTTCCTTGGTATATGATCCACGTGAGAGGATATGATTTAGTATCGGTGAAAGTGACATGTTAAACAAGTTGATCAACTACAGGTTGATGTGACATGTTGGATACAGGTTGCCAAGTTACAGGTTGATGTGATAGTGATAGTGATAGTGAAAGTGATAGTGATAGTTAAAGTGGTAGTGACAATGACAATGATAGTGGTAGTGACAATTAATCTACACTTATATTTTATAGTAGCATGACAGGGCAAGGAAAGGGGGTCGTAGCCTCCTTCTGGTTGATGTCGGAAAACATAGGGAGTTGGAGCTTCCTTCGGGTTGGAGCTTGAGAATCATGGGGTTATAGCCTCTTTCTGGTTGGAGCTAGAGAATTCAGAGAGTTGTAGCTTCATTCAAGTTTGAGACTTTAAATAGGGGGTCATAGCCTCCTTCCAGCAATTGGAGATTTGAGAAGTTGGTTCTTCCAATGAATGTATTATTTTGATATATAAGAAAACATTTTGTGGTTTTCGCCCATTTGAGGTTTCACTTAAATTCTGGTGTAATATGTATATTTTTATAAGACTGAAGTTTATTTATTATGGTTAAAAATGATAAAAGTGCTCATATTAATTCACTCCCCTCTCAATATTCCAACATTACTCTTAATAATATTAATATATCTGTTATTAATGTATTTATTTATAGTAAAGCTTGGAAATATAAAAATATATTCAAATAATTACAATTAATATATGAATAATTATATGAATATTACATTTATATTAATGTTATTAAGTTAACTTATATTAATGTCACAATATAATGTTATTCTAACATTGTATGAAAAAATGTTTTATATTATAATATTAATGCCACATGGGTGGACAAATATCCCTTTTTAGAGAACCACCTCATAACTCTAGATGTGCAAAATATCGACCATTACTCAATTGTTACATCATGTGCAGGCGGACCAACTAAAGACAGGTGATAAATATCAGTTAAACGCAAATGAACCTACGAAATTGAAATTTCAAACATATTATCTCGACCATATTGGTCAGCTAGTTAATTAGTGTTGGCAATGCTCAACTCCCAACGTAAACAGTGGGAGAAACATTCAATTCCTAGAAAAAGATCACAGATCTCAATCTTAGGTATGACAATTCCCACTCTCATAGCACAAGCCCAAGAAGATGACGTGTTATATATATATATATATATATATATATATATATATATATATATATATATATATATATATATATAATAAATAGAAGTAAAATTGATATATAATATATATAAAGAAAAAAAAAAAATCACAACTGTTATTATTTTTATTACTGAAAAATGTAACCATATATAGAATGTGCAGAGTTTATAGAGGGTTTTTGCT
The DNA here is from genome assembly GCA_000966675.3 of Picea glauca. Lineage (NCBI taxonomy): Eukaryota > Viridiplantae > Streptophyta > Pinopsida > Pinales > Pinaceae > Picea > Picea glauca. The sequence goes on along the minus strand of JZKD02S2035569.1, from coordinate 421,599 downwards.
CTATATATTTTCTATGGACTGGATTAAATATGGCAGGAATATTCTTAATAGTCAAACAAAATAAATGGTTGTGAATTCAATCATTAACTTCCTAGCTATTATAAAGACATTTGTTTATGTGTTTACTTTTTTATTTATTTGTTAATCAATAATAAAATTTAATAAATTCTTTATCAACTTATACCTTTCAGCATTATCCAGCTGCTGTATTAGCGACTATGCTAGTATATATATATATCAATTACTTTTATAAAGTGATTATTTTTATATCAATTACTTTTATAAAGTAGTTGTTATTAATATATATATATATGAGTATAATAAATTGAAGTAAATGTTAGAACATGTCAAGTCTTTGATGATGAAGTTTTGGCAGAAAGAATCGATTATATTGGTCTGTTACTCCAACGAGTTGGAGTCTCCCCATGAGTAACTTTGGAGCTTTAGGAGGAATATTTGGGACGTCGATCCGGCTGTGACTGGATCCAATTGATTGATTGTTTACAAAGTCGTTCAGTATGGAAGTTCTGAGACGATCGTATGTGGTGAGCCGTTTTATTGCTGCCAATGCCAATGCCAACGCCTCCTCGTCGCATCTGCGACCTCTTGAACACGATGACAGACTAGGGAATCCATCAGGATTCCCAGAATGAAAAATGACACTTTTTTCCATTGCCTCCTTCAAAACACAGTTTCAATTTGTTAGTTAAAGCACAGTTATAACTGCCGTCCAACTGCTTAAAATTGTCGATCGCCCAACTACCGCGCCCCGTCAGAATGCAGGACAAGCGAAATGGATTTTGGTAGCTCGCAGCTCGCTGAAGCCAATTGTATACCCACTATCTCTTGATTTCGGATCCAGATTTATAGTTGTGCCCCATTTCTCTAACAGGGTAGTTAATTTTTTTTTTTTTTAATTTGTAGAATTTTTAAATGGACATTTTTTACAACAATGATCAAATTGATCTTGGGCTTACATTTGTGAGGGGTCTCCTTGAATCTAGTAAGAGGCTTTACATTTGTGAGAGGTCTCCTTGAATCTAGTAAGAGGACTTTTCATGCTTCACCTTAATTATAACAGGTTATTAGGCCTATGTATGTAAATATATAAGTTTATAATATCTTATCATATCACTTAGTAATGATTTGATTAGGCCTATTATATATATTAGTTAATATTTTAATTATTCTATTTTGTTATTATTTAATATTTTTTATGGTTTAAAATTGTTATTTTTTATTCTTTGGATTTATAATAAGTTAAATTTTCAAGTATCAAGTTCATTTTAAATATATATATAGATTTATTTTAACTTCTGATTTATCAGATTTATCATATCTAAGGAGATCAAATTCCTTCAAATGTAAAGCTTTCCTCAAATTTTTTACTATAAAATTAAAATAAAAGATTTATTATAAAAATATAGAAGAAATAAATCTTTTATAATAAAACAAACTAAACATAAATTCATAACTCGGTATTTCTTCGGAAGAGAAATAAATATAAAACTAAAATAGATCTGCTGAGAATTGATAAATTCTTTTGCAGGTCTTTACTATTTTTTTTTCTGAAAATTACAATAAATATGATCATTTGAGTTAACTCCTGACACTGATAGGGATGAGAGAAATAGGGAAATTTTTGTGATTTATTGTTCTTCTGTTATTCAAAGTTTTTGACGGAAGTTGCACGCATTCATGTAATCTCGGATGAGAAAGAACTTTGAAAGTATGTTATAGTGCCGACCAACCATTTTAAAAGTTTGGCACCCCATGCTAAGTCTGTTTCAATAGGTAACTAGACTCGTCACCAGCGAGCAAATTTGAAATGTTGCTCTTAATTTCAGTTGGAATGGTATATATTCAAAGTTACTCTTCCATTATGAAAAGTTTTGAAAAATTACATTTTAATTGATAATAATAAATTAACTACACAGTTCATTAAAAAAAAATGTGTTAAATAAAATATAGTTTTTGTAATTAAATGTATCCATTATGAAAAGATTTGAAAAATTACATTTTAATTGACAATAATAAATTAACTACACTCTTCATTAAAAAAATGTGTTAAATAAAATATTGTCTTTCTAATTAAATGTATGTTTACTAAAAAAAATTAGTAAATCAAAATATCACTTTAACCTTTACAAAATTTTCTACAAAATATGACCTTAACATTCTCAAAACATATATTTAAATATTCAAAGATCATGGGCATAATTATAAAAGAAAATTTTAAAGATATTCCAAATATTTTGTTTATTAAGATAGAGAAAATGCACAACATTGTAGCATGTTTTCTATAGAATTATGACAATAATTAAAAACACATATTTGTAGTGTGTCTATTGTCTATACAATCCAAAATATGTGAATGACTTATTGAATAATATAAAAAGATATATTTTGAGCCCTTCAATAAAAAAAAAAGTCATTTGATCATTTTGATTTTTGTTTAATCATTATTTAATTAATTGCAACAATAGAAAGATTGAAATCCAAATTTGGATGGCCCTTAGGTTTCTACATCAAGAAAACATAGATATTTCATTTTATACCTCTCAAAAAGATAAGTAGATAAGTAGATGCTCCACAAATAAGGAGTGTTTCACTATTACAACTAATGGTAAACAATAGTGAACACATGAAACTAAAATAAGCATCAATAACTAAGGATTCGAAGGCACATTATTGGATATCAATTTTTAACAAACGATGAATCCATAAATTTAAAGAATACATTCTAAGAAGAAAAAATATCTACAAATCCCCCTTTAAGAACAAAGGGCCTGACAACAATTCCACATAATTTAGGATGGGAGTGATGCAAGGTTCTTGGCCATGCTATGGGTGGTTTAAAAGAATGAAAATACCAACATAATGAAAATCACTAAAACAAATCATAAGAATAATTCAAATAAATCATTCAAGAGAATGGAAATACAAACATAATTCAAATCATTGAGATCAAGTATAGAAAGAATTCAAATAATTACCTCGACCAAAAAGACATAGTACAAAAAAGCATAGCAAGAATTCAAATAATTATTGAGTACAAATCCATTCATTATTGAACTTGGAATGCAATGTAGATAATTGATAATGGCAATAAAACCACAGTTTTGTTGATGCCATGGATGGTTTGAGAAACTAGATAGGTAATATTAAATGATATTCTAGAAACAAATTGAAATGGATAGGTAATATTAAATAATTGAAATAAAGAATTCAAATAAATGATTCAAAAGAATGAAATACAAACATAATTCAAATCATTGAAATCAAGTATAGAAAGAATTCAAATAATTAGCTGGACCAAAAAGAGAGTACAAAAATGCATTTCAAGAATCCAAAATTAGTGAGTACAAATCCATTCACTATTGAACTCTAAATGTAGTATAGATAATTGATGATGAAAATACCACCACAAATTTTGTGATGCCATGGATGGTTTGAGAAAACAAAGAGGTAATATTAAATGATATTCTAGAAAATAAATAGAAATAGATAGATAATACTAAATGATATTCTAGAAAATAAATAGAAATAGATAGGTAATATTAAATGATATTCTAGAAAACAAATGAGAAATGCAATTTTAATTTTCCTCTATATCTTGTGGAGTATTATTTTCCACTTATCTTCCATCACATTAATGCAAGTTGGTATGGTATAATAACATTGTTTTTGAGTAAATAAAGAAAATTTCCACACAATATTAAGTTCAACATTTATTCATTTTTCATTCAAAACTTATATGATACTTAGACATTTATGTGTTTTTTGTCTAAAAATTTTAGGATCAATATACTGTAAAAAAAAAGGACATTTGATTCTTGAGTTTTTCCTTCTTTTTGTTGGAAATAGTAATTAAAAGTCGGTGAGCTTTAAGTCTCCGCATATTTGTCTCTCAGTCAATATGTCTGTCAGTCAGTTTGCAAATAGAAATTCTTAAGTTTACTCAAAATCAATTTTGTCAGTGGGCAAGCAGGGGAGTTATTTAATGAATCCAATCTTTATCTTTCTCCATTTAAGTAGATGAGAAGTCATTCAAATTTATTTGTCTCAAATGTTAAGTCGATTAGCTTCTGTAATAAGTCTTAGTAACAATGCTTATATGTCAGAGTCTTTAAATAATCGACATGCAAAAGAACAGAGAGAAGCAATAGCACTAACTGAAGGTAGTCGAAAAATTCTAAAAGCTCAAGCTCTGTGTATGTGTTATGTAAGTTGCAGAAGTTGTTCAGAAGTAGTTGGAACCGAAGGTCATGCTGAGTATAGCACTTTGTTGTTTCTATGTCAAGAAATAGTTTGATTAAGTATTTTGTCTCAGCGGGCAGTAAATCATGCAGTCTGTGCAGAGGGCGGTAAGTCCCGAGAGTTCTTTCAACAAGTTTTGTGGAGGGCATTGAAATTCACTCCGTTACAAATAGTTTCTCTGAGTGTTGTCCATCCGAAACTTTTCACTATCACCATTAAAATTCTACCCCAGATTCAAAACTTGATCACAAGTTGCAAAATAAACAAAGTTACTAGTGGATTGTAGTTCACTAAAGACATACCATAATAGACAGTTTGGAAAATAATCCTTTTGATGAAAGTTTAATATACAACTTGCACTTCTTAAAAAATGGATAAAAATAAAAACAAACGTTTCTTTGGATGACCATTTTTTTAAAACACTTCTAGGATGTGTTGGAACATGTTCAATTTTGATCCCTGCTCACCACCCATTTGATAAGAAAAAAAAAAGAGGGTTAGACACATCACACATAGAAATCATCCTATTCTGACTAAAATAGTTGTCAAATATTTATTGTTGCCCCCGACATTCCACATGAAGATGATAAGTAATGCATGAGCCACAATAACGACATATCCAGAGCGAGTTGTTAACTAATATCAATCACTAAATGCCAAAAAAAATGAATTCGAATTTGATGGAAGAACAACATCATGTCTCTTATCTAAGACTGTCGGATATCATCTCAAAAAGTGGAACAACTTTCACAAGACACAAGCCAAATTTCACGTGAACGCTCACTTTCTGTCGAAGCATGCATTCATTACATGCAAGTTGCTCGTTGGAGGTCCGAGTTCCATCCACAGACGTATTGCAACATCACCGCACCGTTATCGGCGAGAACATATCTCTACATACTCTATAGTGTGTTTCTTTCGTTTCTAATTTCTCCTATTTACTTATCAATATCTAATAAAATGAACTTGAAGGTTGTTGATGCAAATTGGTTATTTAGCTAGTTATGTATTTGAAGGTTGTTGATGCAAATTGGTTATTTAGTTGGTTATTAGTTAAAATTATCATAACATATCACTGGGCTATCGAGCAACTCAATTTGACATTTAATTTCTGGTAATACTAGAATAATTGAGACAATATTCTAAACTTTTACTGAAGCGGTAGTCCGATGAATAGAAGGCTATAAGCAAAATAATGCTCACAAGATTGTTTGAATGTATATTTGGACAATGCAAACATGAAGGGCTAGATGTCATTGAAAAGGAATTCAATAATAGCAAACTGATAAATAAGATGTGAAGGGAAAGATTTTTAAAGAAACCAAGAGAAAAAGGGACAAAAGTGTTAATCATAATAAGAATGTGTGTTTGGGTTGGACAAAGGATTAGGAAAACACAAACCCACTTAGGTAATACAAAGACAGTTGATAAAATTAAAATTTCATGCAGATAAGTTTAAGAGCCAGTAAGTATAGTGGAACTTATATTGGAAAGTAACAAGGAGAGGCCAGAAGAAATAGAACTAAAATACAGAATGTTTTACTCAAAAATGATATTTTTTTATGCTGATATTGATTCTTCTTTGATATTATTACATATTCATTATAATCTCTGATATTGAGCATTTACAGACTTTAAAGATAAAGAGACTCATTAACATGCTACATCAATACATCAATTCAATCATAAAGATAGTCATTGACATGCTACAACAATTATACTGCTTGAACATTGATCATGTGGACCTCTGAATGCAATCTTTGTACATAGTATGTTGAATATAAAATGTGCTTATTATCAATTTGCAACAACTAAACAACTTAGATAGTGAGAAAGTGTAGATTTGAATATGAGTTTTTTTAAAGGGCACAATTTCCAACAACACTTTTTGTGACGTGGAATATAAAATCACGAGAGTTTAATTTGATGGAGAAACAAGTTGACACAAAAATGTAGTTTGATGGATAAGCAGGTTCAAAAGCAAATTCCAACACTGCTTCGGACTATGATTAAGAAATGGACATAACACTTCCTTGTGAAGAAATACAAATAGATTATTTCTATCTATTTTCGCGGTCATAGAAACCGCCATCTTTCAAAATAGAAACAACTGCGTTATGGAAAACGTTATAGCACGGATTTGTTGATGGTGTCATAAAATTAATCATTACATTGCCCAAAAGATGGATTATCTTAGTCGATAGAATTTGGAAGAGATACCACTGCTTAGAAATTAATTATCTTTTTTTGCTGATCGAATTTCAAAGGGGAAATGAATCATTTATGTTCTCTAAAATATAAATTCGACTTAGGTATAGTGAAGCAACAAGCTAACCGACTAACTGTATCAGTGTATATATACATCTATGTAATTTTGATTTCGATATAGAAGAGTAGAAATAAAAATTGACACAGAGTTATGAAGAGTGTTAACAAGAGATTTTATACTATGTTTCTGTTTGAATCCGAGTTTGTAAACTCATGCTAATGTTCATATTTATTACGGAGTAATTTATTTTGATGTAGCATGCATACTCTATTTATTGTTTCAAAACTTTAGTTAAAACTTTATGTTGTGAAGTGTTTTTCTATAGAATGCTATTGAGTTTTTAGTACATAAGTATTGGGACAATTTACTATTGCAAGGAATGATTCAGTGTTTTTCTATAGTATGCTATTGAGTTTTTAGTACATAAGTATTGGGTGAATTTACTGTTGCAAGGAATGATTCAGTGAAGTTATTTGATTGTTGTTATAATTCTCTTGTTTCTACTATAACTCTATTTTGGTGTAATAACATTTTACTTTCTGCTGAAACACCTGTTGAAAAGGTTGTTGTAGAAAAGAGTATCGATCTTTGTGTATGATGCAAGACTGGTTCACTTAATTTTTTGTTGTAATAGTTTTTTTATTATTTGTTGAAACACGTGCTGAAACACCTAGCTGTAGTTTACAGGTATTGTTACAAAGTGTTGAAACTCGTGTGGTATATGTTCATTATTTTCTGAAGCACTCCCCTACATCCTTCATTGTGGTATCAGAGCTAGTAATATTTTTGGTTCCTCTTTGTAAATGAATATAGTGATTTGGAATTTGATTTGAAATGGATACAAACAGTAATTTGGCTCAACCACGGATTCTTTTTTTGACAATAAGAAATTATAATGCATGGTTTACCAGAATGAGAACAATTCTACGTTCTTAAGATCTTTGAGAGTTTGTTACTATTGGTTATCCAGAGCCTATTGACCAAGCAGTATAAATGGTTGTGACAAATGATGAGCAAATTTTGTTGAAGGAGAACATAAAGAAAGACAAAAAATCCCTCGATCTTATTCAGCAAGGCCTAATTGAAACCATATTTCCGAATGTGTCAAGTGCAATGTCTTCAAAAAAAGATTTGGACATTCTTGAAACTAGCTATCAAGGTGTATCTAAGGGGAAGACTTCCAAGGTTCAAAATTTGAGAAGGGACTTTGAAAATAAGAAGATGAAGAACAGTGAGTTAGTTGATAGTTTCATGACTCAAGTAATGAATGTTGTGAATCAGCTAAGGAACTATGGTGAAGACCTCTCAGACAAGAGAGTTATTGAGAAAGTTCTCATATCTTTTCCAAAGATGTTTGAATCCATGGTTCTACCCATAGAAGAATTTAAAGATATTGGTCTAATTCATATTGATGAATTAATTGGTTCTCTCATTGCTCATGAATCCAGGATGTCTAGATATGATAATCCATTAGAAAATTCCTTCAAATACCAACTACATGTTACTAGAGGTAGAGGTAGAGGAAGGTCTAGTAGGAGAGGAAGAGGAGGTTGATTTGTTGGTCAAAAAGACAACAAAAATGATTTAGAATCTGAAGAGAAAACTCAACAGAATCCTCCTAGTTTAAGAGAGAGTAGCAGTAGATCTTGGTAGGAAGGAAATCAGAGGTATGATAAATCTAAGGTATAATTTTATTATTGTAAGAAATTTGGAAATTATGCTAACAAATGCTAGAAGAAGCAAGTAGATGTTCGAAAGCAGTCTGCACCCATGATAGAGGAGTCATAGGATGACCAAAAACCTGTGTTTCTAACTTGTAATGTCACCCAGGAAAGTTTAAGTGATGTTTGGTTTTTAGACAATGGATGTAGCAATCACATGACTGAAAATAAAAAACTTGTTTTCTAGTTTAGATACCAATATTCAGTCTGAGGTAAAGTTGGCTAATGACTGTAAGGTAAGATTTAATGGTAAAGGTGTGATTCTTGTTTATACCAAGAACGATGAAAGAAAAAAAATAGATGATGTTTATGTTGATATTATGGTAGCTGTGGGAGGTATTTCCCTCCACGTGTAAACCTGACGAGAATAGAATATTCCAGGAAGCAAGAAGAAACCCTAATTAATTGGTTAATAACCCTAGAAGACAAGTCAACTCAAGAGAATGACTTGTATTAGGTTATTAGTCTTCTAGAGAAGAAGTCGACTAAATTTAATGTTATATACTAAAGAATTAGTACCCAGAATGAGAAGTCGACCAAGGAAGTCTACCAGAAATAGTATAAATACAGGAGGCCCGTCTTCATTCTGACCAGTATTCTCAGAACTGTAGAAGCAACACTTGTGCACACTGCAGTTGGCTAGTTTGTGCACAAGTTTGGAGGAGAGTTGTTGTTGTAGCTGCTGCAGCTAGCAGATTTCAATTTTTGCTTGGACTCTCTCTTGGTTATGGATTGGAATCTCTAATCATCTCTTGTTTCTCTTGCTTGGTGCGCTATCCTTGGAGAAAGGTGTGCCACCTTAGGTTTGGTTATCCAGTCTAGGGTTTGCTTCTAGAATGATTCTCTGTCAAGGTTAAGGTGCTAGGGGGTGGCTTTGGCCTATGGTTGGGTGACAATATTGTTATATTGTCTATGGTTAAACGAGCACATCCATTATATTATAATAGGTTATGGGCCCACACTGTCTTTAGACAGTCTAACCATTGGAAGATAGATTGAGAGGATTTTCTCAGTTGTAGTTGCAGTTGCAGCCATTTTTTGCTACAACAACGAAACCCTAACCCTCTCGTTGAGGCACCTTAAGTGAAGGGATTGACCTAATTTTCGGATAGACTAGTGCACCCTATACTAGCGCATATCCTGGTACTCTCAACAAGCTAAGACGTCAAGTTTGAGTTTTTGGTCAAATCGATGGTTGACCAAGTCAAAGAAGACATGAATTACTCTATGAAGTCAGAAAACAAGTTAGAAGGGGATTCCAACTTCATAGCATGGAAGACAAGGATTGAACTCATCCTTTCCAAGGACAAAGTGTCGGATATTATGAAAGGAAAGATTGTGGAACCATAGTTTGAAGAAGGAAAAGAGAAGGAACTGCAGAACGTTGTAGTTATGGATAAGTTCAAAGACAATGACATCAACGCCATGAGTATCATAGTGGATTCTATAAAATACCACTTGATACCCTACATCTCCCATCTTGATTCATCCAAGAATATGTATGATTCCCTAACAAACCTCTTCTTAGTCAGAAACATTGGACAAGTAATGAGTCTGAAGGATGAGCTTCGTAACATGAAAATGAATGAAGATGAAAGAATAACATCATACTTTGTGAGAATCTCTCAGTTGAGAGATCAACTACAAGCTATTGAAGAGATTATTTCAGAGAAGGAACTGGTAAATATAGTACTCAATGGTCTTACCAAGACATGGGATGCATTTTCCGCAAGAATGAACACAAGGAAGGAGTATCATACATTTGAAGAACTTTGGACTTGTTGTGCACAAGAAGAATCAGGGATTAGTGAAAAAGAGAAACCCTAAAAGAAATATGATGATCAAGCCTTAACAACAAGGTTCAAGAATTTCAGGGATAAAAATAAGTTTGGCTCCAGGAAGAAACCAAATCAAGAAAAATATATGTCAAAAATACAATGTTTCAATTGTTGAAAATATGGTCACTACAAGAATCATTGTCTCGAGCTAAAGAAAAGGAAGGAAACACACAAAGCTTTAGTTGCTGAAGAAAGGGAATCCTCAAAGAAGACCAAGAAGGACAAAACAAACTTCTTCTAAGACAAGGTAACAATACTCTTCATAGCTCTTGTACATACCATGTTTTTCTGTACATATCTTGCATATCTAAAAGATGTTCAAAGAGAAGCTACACCTATGGAAAAACAACAAAATAAGGACTGTTATCACAATGACTACAAGTAGGTCAATACACATGAAAGGATGAAGTACATCATCAACCCCTAGTAAATTTATGTGGAAGTTATTGCATAAGTAACAACTGCAAGATAAGACGAAATCAGATTCAATCTTGAAGAAACCTAGAAGAAGTAAAAACAGGAAAGTTAGCAATCAAGAGGAAATTGGAAAAAGACTTGTGACACTTTGCAGAAAGCAATAAGAATGCAAATGGAAGCATGGACTCTGTTAGATGGAGGGAGATGATTATATATTTCCAAAAGAAGAGCATGCATCCATGCATGAAACAAGGATTAGGAGGGAGCTAATCCTAAATTATATGATCCATTGAAGATGATGAGGTATCTATCCATGGTAGAAACCATGAAAAGCAGCACGTGTTCAATTTGACTTTAGAAGAAGTCTTCTTCGAAAATAATTCTTAAAGTATCCCTAGTTATCAGTCCACATCCATGATCCTATGATGAAAGGAAGAAGTCAAAATCCTCAAGGCATGGAATCTATAGAAAATTCCATGGACCCAAGAGCTAAAAAGAAACATGAAGTATAACATGAAGATTCCAAGAAAGAAAGAAAAACTAGAAGAACCAATCATTATATCAAGAATCACAAGACTACCATATTGAACCCCCTAGAAGCAATCAAGTAGAAGAAATGAAAGTTGTGATGAAGAACAGTGTATGGAAGACTTGTGAATGAAAGCATTGTGAGATCCATAACTAAAGGTTCTCCCATATGGAGGGAGAAGACTATGATAATGAGCTTGTTCCAGACATACCTCTACCTAAGACATTATATCTCGTATAGTATCCACGAGTGAGAGTCTACATAAGATGAATGCAAATACTATTCTCCAGAATAATTGAACAAAGAGCGTATGTAGAGAAACCTCAATGCTTTGAGGTATACTAGAAAGAGACCCTTGTATGTAGATGGAACAAGATCTTGTATGGATTCAAACAATGTCATGCAAATCCTCTCATGCACAACAGAAGTGTGGTGAAAATATTCTATGACAGATATCAAAATGGTTACTCACAATTTCGTGATGATGAATTGCTAATCCATGACAATATCTCATGATGACAGAAAAAGTACCACTTGAATATGTTCCAATTTGAGATTTTCCACGATGTCATGAGCTAGAAATAAACAAAAGAGTTGAATCCAACCGCGATATACTATAATGATGATAGCCATATGAAGCCTTTAGAGAAAACCAGTGTTCCAAAAAGATCGAAGTATATTGAGATCAAGCATTACATTCTCCGTGATGAAGTCCAGAAAAGAGAAGTGGTTCTCCAATATATCTCCACAGATGAGAAGATAAGAAGATATTTTGGTAAAGCCTCTATCCAAGTTGAAGGAGTTTTCATACTCAAAAAACAAGTTGGAGCTCATGGAGACGACTTCCTTATTAAAAAGGGAAGAGGTGACTCCCAGGTTGGGAGGGAGCACTAATGTGTTATTGATTTATTGAAAGTCATTCTTCAGTTCGAAAAATGGTCCAGGATGAGAAGTTACTTTCCAGTTCGAAAAGTGGTTTGAGATTTCTAACGGACATGCATTTCCAGTTCGGAAAGTGGTTTGAGATTTTTTACGGAAAGGCATTTTCCAGTTCAAAAAATGGCCCATATCGAACGATCATTTTCGTAATGAAATTGGTTCGATGGATTGTTGATGTACCATAGACAACAATTCCCCTTGTGGCCAGTGTGGGGGAATGGTCTAGGACAGTCTCTCTTCTTGATAGTCACTCTCAGTAGTGTTCAAGAAGACTGGTCTGCCTCGCCAGACAGTCATTCTTTCAAAGCTCACAGTTGTGAGAAATTTCGAAGAATGGCCCGTTTTGGAGTTTGGTGTAGGACAGTCATTTCCTTAAGAAATGGTTTGGACAGTCATTACCTAGGGCAGATTCATTCTCTCCAGGTTGCACTTTATTTAGTGTTGAAGGAAGGGCCCAAATAGGTGAATGGTCCAGGTTCAACAATCAGGGATAGGCATTCCCTAGGGCAGACTCATTTCCCTCCAGGTTTCAGTTTGTTTAGTGCCATAGAAATGGCCTAGATAGGTGAATGGTCCAAGCTCATAAATCAGGACAGTTATTCTTCCTTGCTTGAGAAGAATAGTCCATGTAGCTCACCATTGATGTTTTACCTCTTGAGGGAAGATTCTCTTCCAGGTATCACGGTTGTGAGTGGAAGTATGGCCCAGATGTTTCATCTTATATCATCACATTGTTTTTTTGTGTTGGTTGATATCAGATGATATGATTTCCATAGAGACTGTATGTCTCTGGATAGTATATGTATGCTGCTGTGGTGGATGTGTTCCACTGATTATGACTATATGTCACTGATCAAGTAGTTGTGTGCTACATGGTGTGGTAGTGTACCATTGGATTGTAGTTATGTACTGCTATGGATAGACACAGTTGTGCTCTATTGAATGACATTGTTTCAATTGGCTTGCAAAACTATCAGTAGTGTTGAAATAGATTATCATCTAGATAGATGATTAGTGTACTGATGGATAGAGATTCCCCAGATGAAAAATGATCCAGGACATTTATTCTTCTAGGACATATGTCCAGATTATAAGAATGGTTCTTGTGTCACTCTGTGGAGTGAGTGACTTATCCAGCATCATGTCTGATTACTCAGATGGAGTATGGTTTCGAGAGATAATGCAGTTGATGACACTGATAGTGATGATGGTGTTCATAAGATAATCTATATGACTATGTTGATTCTACCGGGTGAATGGTATGTTTGTGCTCAAGACCACTACCTTCAATACCTCCCTAGCTAGGAGGGAGTGTTGATATTATGGTAGCTGCAGAAGGTATTTACCTCCACGTGTAAACCTGACGAGAATAGAATATTTTGGGAAGCAAGAAGAAACCCTAATTATCTGGTTAATAACCCTAGAAGACAAGTCGACTCAAGAGTATGACCTGTATTAGGTTATTAATCTCCAAGAGAAGAATTCGGCTAAAGGAAATGTTATATACTAAAGAATTAGTACCCAGAATGAGAAGTCAGCCCAGGCAGTCTTCCAGAAATAGTATAAATACCAGAGGCCAATATTCATTCTAGCCAGTATTCTCATAACTGCAAAAGCAACACTTGTGCACACTGCAGTTGGCCAATTTATGTGCAAGTTTCAAGGAGAGCTATTGTTGCAGCTGTTGTAGCTAGCAGATTTCAGTTTTGGCTTGGACTCTCTCTTGGTTATGGTTTGGACTCTTTGATCAGCTCTTGTTTCTCTTTCTTGGTGCACTATCCTTGGAGAAAGGTGTGCCACCTTTGTTTGGCTATCCAGTCTAGGGTTTTCTTCTGGAATGATTCTTTGTCAAGGTTAAGGTGCTCGGGGTGGATTCAGCCTATGGTTGGGTGACAATATTGTTATATTGTCTATGGTTAAACGAGCACATCCATTATATTCTAACAATTTATTATGTACCTAGTATGAAATGAAATATGTTATGTGTTGGACAGTTGATAGAGAAAAAGTATAGAGTGTTCTTCAAGAACATGGTATGTACAATTTATGATAAGTATCAAAGTAAGCAGTGGATTGACAGAGGAGAGATGACAAAGAATAGAATGTTTCCACTTATTATGAGAAATGATATGAATGACTCTTTGAATTCTTATAAAGCTAAAGGTTTGGATGAGTCAAGGTTATGGAATTTGAGATATGACCATTTACATTTTGGAGGTCTATATTAGTTGTAGAAGAAGAAAATGGTGAATGGGTTGCCCAATATTCAACAACCATCAAGCTCATATGAGAGTTGCATACTTGCAAAGCATCGCAGGGATACATTTATTTCTGGAGTTTCCTACAGGGCAAAAGCTCCATTAGAACTTATTCACACATACTTATGTGAACCGATGAAAACATCTTCATTGACTGGTAATGTGTATTTTATGACTTTTAATGATGATTTCCGTCGAAAAACTTGGGCTTATTTGTTGAAGAGGAAGTCTCAAGCTTTTGATATATTTAAGAGGTTTAAGGTTATGGATAAAAGGGAGAGTGGAAAATATATTAAAGTCCTAAGATAAGATGGAGGAGGTGAGTATATGCTAACTGATTTCATGTAGTTTTGTCATCATCATGAAATCAAGAGATAGTTTACTACTCATTATACTGCACAGTAGAATGGAGCAGCTGAAAGGAAGAATCAAACCATTATGAGTATGGTTCGAAGAATGTTGAAGGAGAAGCATCTTCCAAACAAATATTGGGATGATACAATTCTTTGTTGAATATATATTATGAACATGAGTCCAACTAATATTGTGAAGAACAAAGTTCCTCAGGAAGCTTGGAGTGGTAAGAACAATTTAGTGTATCCCATTTGAGGATTTTTGGGTGTGTAGCTTATGCACATGTACCTGAAGAAATGAGGAGAAAGTTAGATGGAATAGGTGAGAAATGTGTATTTGTTGGATACAGTGAGGATTCTAAGGCATATAGACTCTATAATCCCATAACAAAGAATTTTTTTATCAGTAGAGATGTTGAGTTCAAGTAAGAAGAATCTCTGGATGGTAGCATTGATAAAATTGTTTCAGGGGGAGATGAAATATCTCATGAAGGTGATGATGGATATGAGCAGGTCGTACACGGTGGATAGTTGATTCCACAGTCATATACACCTACAACAAGAACTCATGTAAGACAATCACCAAGTGTCGGCCCATCAGAAGTAAGAACACCCAGAACATATGACAGTAGAGAACCATTAGGTTATGGTGGAAAACAAATAGGATCATAGGTAAGTGATGAATCAAGTCCTACTTTAGCTTCATTAAGAAACAAAACTATAGGTTATAAGACTATAAGTTTAAGAGAATTGTATGAGAAAAATGATGAAGTAGTTCAAGTTTCAAATTTTGCATTAATTGCATATGATCCTGTAACTTTTAATGATGTTGTTAAAAAGGAAGTTTGGGTAGAATCCATGAATAAAGAAATTGATGCCATAGAAAGCAATAATACTTGGGAACTTGTAGATTTGCCTGAAGATAAAAATTGTATTGGTGTTAAATGGATTTACAAGACCAAGTTAAATGTTGAAGGTGAAGTTGAAAAGCACAAGGAAGGGTTGTAGCTCATGGGTTCAGTCAACAACCCGATATTGATTATAATGAAAAAAATTCACCTATAGCCACGCTTGATACAATAAGAATCGTGTTATCCATTGTTGCTCATAATAAATCGTGTATATACCAGACGGATGTAAAATGTTCATTTTTAAATGGTTTTCTGGAAGAAGAGGTTTATGTGAAACATCCTACAGGATATGAGATTGATGGACAAGAAGGTAAAGTCTACAAGTTAAAGAAAGTGTTGTATGGATTGAAACAAGCACCCAGAGTATGGTACAACAGAATTGATGAATACTTGAAAGGTGAAAGATTCAATAGGAGTCCAGGTGAGCCAAACCTGTATACAAACGTAAATAAGGAAGGTAAACTCTTGATTCTATGCTTATATGTTGATGATTTGATTTTCTCCAGAAATCTTTCAGTAGATGAGTTTAAGACAACCATGAAAACTAAGTTTGAAATGACTCATTAAGGAATGATGAAGTATTTTCTAGGCATTGAATTAAATCAATTTGAAGATGGTATTTTTATTTTTCAAAATAACTATGCAAATGACATATTGAAAAGGTTCAGGATGGTGAATTGTAAACCAGTTGTAACACGAATTGAAACTGGAACAAAAATCAATAAGAATGATGAGAGGGCATGTGGTGATTCGATCCTGTATAAATGAATGGTTGGAAGTTTTATGTATTTGATAGTAACAAGACCTGATATTATGTTTGTTGTAAGTTTGATTTCTAGATTTATGGAGACTCCAAAGAGAACTCATTTGCAACCAGGAAAAATTATCCTAACATATGTTGATGGAACAACTAATTATGGTGTTTTGTACACATTATATTCATATTTCAAGTTGATTGGATATACTGATAGTGATTTTGCAGGTAGTGTAAATGACAGGAAGAGCACATCAGGATATGTGTTAATTTTTTGCTCAGGAGTTGTAGCTTGAGCTTCAAAGAAGCATCCCATTGTGACTTTATCGTCCGTTGAGGTAGATTATGTTGTAGCAACAACAACTACATGCCAGACCATGTGGATGAGAAGGATTGTGACTGTGTTGTTGCATGAACAACAATAATCAAATCAAATTTTATGTGATAATAAATCAGCCATTTCTCTGTTACGTAATCATGTTTTCCACAAGAAAACTAAGCATATTGATACAAAATATCATTTTATTCGAGACCTGATAAACAATGATGAAATTTCTATAGATTTTTTCAGATATGAAGATCAGTTTGCATATATGTTTACAAATCCCTTACCCAAGGAATTATTTGAAATTCACAGAAATAATATTGGGGTTTGTGAACTGTAATATTGTAGATTTTTGTTTTTGGGTGAAATAATTAAGGGGGAGAATGTCATAAAATTAATCATTTTACCACCCAAAAGACAACTTATCTCAGTGGATCAAATTTTGAAGAGATACCACAACCTAAAAATTAATTATCAGTGTCTTAACCTCCTTATTCATTTAATGATCATCACCATCACACTATTTCATTTTTGGCTGATCGAATTTCAAGGGGGCAATGACTCATTTATGTTCTGGAAAATCTAAATTCAACTTATGTATAGCAAAGGGGAAAGATAACCGATGAATTATATATATATATATATATTGATTTCGATATAGAAGAGTAGAAATAGAAATTGACAGAGAGTTTTGAAGAGTGTTAACAAGAGATTTTATACTATATTTTTGTTTGAATCTAAGTTTGTAAACTCATGATAATGTTCATATTTATTACAAAGTAATTTATTTTGTTGTAGCATGCATACTTTGTTTACGGTTTGGAAACTTCAGTTAAATCTTTATGTTGTGCAGTGTTTTGTTGTAGAATGCTATTGGATTTTTAGTACAAAAATATTAGATGAATTTACTATTGCAAGAAATGATTCGGTGAAGTTATTTTGCTTCTTTTATAGTTCTCTTGTTTCTTCCATAACTCTCTTTTGATGTAATAACATGTTAAAAATGTTATTGTAGAACATAGTATCGATCTTTGTGTATGATGGAGGAGTG
Organism: Picea glauca; assembly: GCA_000966675.3. Lineage (NCBI taxonomy): Eukaryota > Viridiplantae > Streptophyta > Pinopsida > Pinales > Pinaceae > Picea > Picea glauca. The sequence goes on along the minus strand of JZKD02S2035569.1, from coordinate 403,974 downwards.
GTTCACTTAAATTTTTGTTGTAATAATTTTTTATTATTTGCTAAAACATGTACTGAAACACCTGAAACACTCCCCTATATCCTTAAGATGGAACTTCTAAAGAAATAGAAATAAATGGGATCGACTTGGGGTAATAGAAACTGCCATCTTTCGTGCATTTAAGATGGAAACAACGAACATGATAGAATTATCGGCAGAATATAATGGAACCCTACGATGAAGGATCAACGTTATTAGCATTAATGACGCCCGTCAACCCCTAAATCTGAGAAGTACGACTGAAGGTGGGGACGATGAAGAGTATTCTGTAATGCACGTCGGAGATTGATTTTGTGATGATCACTAATAGAGTTATTAATTCGAACAAAAAGCTTAAACGTAGACAAAAGGCCTAAACATAGAACCAACCTAACAAATGTCTTATCACGTAAATTTTTACATTAATTTTTTTAATGATCATTGAAACTTCTACATTTTAATATCTATAAGATCATGATAAACTGACACACCACAAAGAACAACTTTTTCATACTCCACACGATTCAAACAATTTTGATTTGGAAAAGAGCAAATTGATAAGTATGTCAAGTTATAAGTAAATTTTTTACATTTTAATAGATTTAGGGTCATTATAAATCAATGCCACCTACAAACAACATTTTCTTCATTCTTTCCAAAGAAAAAACTAATAAATAAGATGTCAAAGGGTTAGATTCGTGAAAGGATTAGAAACATAAAAAATTATTAAATTTAAAAGTAAGTAAATATAATGGAACTTATATTTAAGTCGAAAGATGTACACCTATTGACAATGGGCACAATTAATGATCTTTTAACCTTATTTAATCTTAAACCCTAATGTGATGGCTATGCATTGAAGATGTTGGCATATTCTTAGTCGTCCTCCAAAATCAATGGGTCAGATTTATTGTTCATAACGTTCTTGCATTTATCAAGGCATACGTTAACATGTTTACTTTTTAACATTTACCTAATCACATTAAAAAATTACTGTAAGAATGTGTAATTGCCACGCGTTCGTTCCATTTATCAACCTAATGCAGCCAAACGTTTCATTACCTCAAACGGATTACCACAGACATTTTATATTGGGACACACATTAGAAGACCATACCTTTTGGCGTTCTCAGCTTACCTTCATGTTGGGGTGGGTAGGGTAAGGTAGGGTATGTATATCTATGGAGAGTTTGAGGAATCCCTTATCCTTCAAAAAAGGAGGTTTCATATACCAATTTTGGGGTGGGTAGGGTAAGGTAGGGTATGTATATCTATGTAGAGTTTGAGGGATCCCTTATCCTTCAAAGAATGAGGTCTCATATACCAATTTGGTGTTTGGCTTGGCAGTGATATTAAAAATATATTATTATTATTGAAAAGTAGCATTGAAAAACTCTTTAAAATAGAAGCAAAATTCAAAATGATTAGTGAAAAAAAATTGAAATTCTAATTAAAAAAAATCTTTAGTTATGAGGAAATGAGAAAAGTATTTTTTTATTTTATTTTTATTGACTAATATGAAATAGACCAAATGATAAGCATGGAAAAAAGCATTGTCTACCACAGGTGATGAGAAAACAAAAGTGAAATTTCACTATTTTTTTTATAAAAAAATTGAAAAAAAAAAATAATAATATATGTATATATATATATATATGTTGATTAGAAAATTCAACAATTAATATTCTATCATTCTCTCTCTTTATATATATATATATCTATATATATATATATATATATATATATATATATATGAAAAATCAGCAACTTCTGTTCTACCTCTATAAGTCCATATATAGCCTTTGTAAAATAATTTTTTTAATAAAATTATATGTAAAATTATGTAAAATCTAAATAATTAGTTTTAAAGCTATACCTTTAAGATTATAATAAACCTGAAGTAATTGTTGGAATTTTGAAAAAAATACTAAATTTTTATACAGTTTTGTTTTATAAATTTTATATTAATTTGATCATAGAAAGTATTCCTTTTTTAGAGTTTAAAAAAAAGAGCACGTGTCTAAATTTTCTATTATCTCTTCGATCGAACGATAATGCTATTAACTGAAGATAATTCGGTATCATTAGAGGCAATTGTCATCGTTGTCTCATCAAACAGCCGGCAAACTGTATTCCATCGAATGATAATGCCACTTAAAGAAGATGATTCATTATAGTAAGTGGCATTTACAATGGCAATGCTGATAATTTGGCCGTTGTCTCATCAGACAGCCGGCAAATTGTATGCAACCCTATTTCTTATGACACATCTTCGGACTGTTCGCAGGCAGGACGTCGTCTTTCCAGCCAAATTTCATCAGAAAGGAATTAACGCATGACTGAACCTTCTACCTTTTTCAATTCAGTTCTAGGAAATCTCCAGGAGAGTATCAAAGCGTTTTCATGATAATCAAAGCCAAGCTGCAAATTCAACGATTTTCCATTTGGGTAACTGCATTTCATCACATTATAAAGTCCCCTGTTTCCAATCCGACTCTTTGTGGCAATGCAAATTAATGAGCTCATCCACATCCACAGTTTTGAGCACTGCTTTCTCTTTCCTTCTCAACATGGTCGTAAGATTCCCGAAAACAATTTCTTCATGTAAGATACATTTTTAAATTATTGTTCTTATGAAAAATAAGGCAATTTAATTTGAATAAACAGTTAAAATATATGGAAATATTGTTTGCAATTGTACATATACGTACAGCGTCTCACACGGCTGCACTGCACTTGAAATTTATGGAAAAAAAAATTATATGATATGATATAACATATATCATATCATATAATCTTTTTAGACAAAGATTTGTAAATAAATTTTTTATTGAATTGAAGTTTACAACATTACAGCTTGTTATTTTGTAAAAGCTTAGTCTAAAATAACATTTTATTTTTTGGTAGTTTTTTTTGTGACTTTTCTATTTGATTTTGTCCAAAATTTTTTGAGAAATGGTTGGATCTGCAAATTTGAGTAGCTAAGTTTGTATAATCTAAATGTCTGAGGAGATTTTCAACATGATAAATCCATTTATATATTCAAAAATACAATTTAAACAACAGAAAATAGTGAATTTATCCAAAATTACATAACCAAATTCAAGCCAAAAAATAAAACTTTTAACCAACTCTCAAATATATATGGGGACTTACATCTGGATTTTCAACTTGACCATATGGTTTAAAAATTAGGTAAATGTACTGAGGTATAAAAATCGCGGATATATGACAACTAAGAGAAAACGAGTAAACACTCCTCCAGCAGTTTTAAAATTAAATAAAAGTTAGTAAGGAGGAACAGTTTTAAAATAGCCATTTAGGTGTATACTTATTGATAATGGTCAGAATTAATGGGTTTTAATTATATATCGGTTTTTTAGTGGACACCATTTTTATGTTCTAAATCTTTTTTAATAATTAAAAAAAATATATTTTTTAATTATTAAAAATATTAATATGATTAACGTAATAATAACGAATCACTTCAAATACATGTCCATTCGTCATTAAAAAAAAATGATTAAAGTGATAATAACGAATCACTTCACATTTTATTTGTTTGCTATTTTTTTACTGTGTTGACTTTTTTAATACGATTCGATTTTTTTTTACTGTGTATGGGGTTTTTTCGATTTCTCTAAACTGTGTATAGAGTTTTTTAACTGGATCAGCGTGGTGGAGTGCGCTTCGCCTTCTTGACCAGCTGTCTTGCATGGAGCGCCATCTCCTGACCGCCTCCTTACCGCGTGTTCGTGGACTGCCCGCGACATATTTTTAATCTGCTGGATTCTTATGTCCTCGGGCTACTGTGCCGCCGCCGTCGTCGGCTGTCCTCGGGTTAGTTTGTTTTTGTTTGGTTTGATTTTATAACTAGAAGAGTCACTCAAAACAAACTGTGGTTTGATTTGTGGTTTGATTTTATAACTAGCACAGCTACTCAAAAATGTATAATCAGAAAATGAGTGTCTACAGATAGCATAGTCAGGGTGTTAAATCTAAAATTTAATCATTTAAACGTGGTAATCATATAGTGTTACAGTAATTTCTTAATATAATTAGGTAAATGTTAAAAAGTAAACAGATTAAAAAGTAATTAATTGTACTCATTATCAATAAGTGTACACCTTTCAGCCTAACTAACGGTTCTAATGCTGAGTTAATAACACATAGAAATGCGAATTTGTGGCACATAAAAAGGAAAGCATCCAGAAACTAGTGATACTTAGACATTGACGTCAAGTCAAGTCCATGACTGACGAGGATGAAAGGAAAGCGTGGAAAAATTGAGCTCATGCTGGAGAGGACGCTTTAAAAAATCCTCCAATTTTCTCCTCATTAAATAAAATTTCTCCTCATTACTTTCAAGTCAAGTCAATACACTCATTTCCAATTTTCTCCTCATTAAATAAAATTTCTCCTCATTACTTTCAAGTCAAGTCAATACACTCATTTCTCTGTAATTGCCTTGCAATTTCCTTCTGTGTAATTAATTGCCTTGCGATTTCCTTCTGTGTAACTGACTATGGTAGTGTTTCCCCGCAGTGTTTTATATGGTAGTTTTTCTCTCTTTCCAACTCGGAGTTTGAAGCGAGCGACTTTTCGACGATTGAGTGGTGGGGCACAGAGATGAAAGGAAAGGTTAGGAAAATTGTTCGATAACTTTACTGAGATTCTCCCGAATTTTTCGCCATTAAAGTCATGTCAATATGGACAGTTCACCATTTGGAGGAAAATCCTCCAATTTTCTCTTCATTGAAGAAAAATTTCACCGGATTACTTTCGATTCAAATCAATACACTCCTTCTCTGTAATTTCTGTGTAATTGCCCGATTTTTTCGGCAAAGTCAAATCAATACAGACAGATCGAGGCTAAAGGAATACTCGGATTTTCTCTTTATTTAAGAAAATTTCGCCAGATTTCTTTCAAGATACTCATTTTTCACTTCAAGTCAATCCACTCTTTCTTTTGTAATTACTTTGCATTAGTACATCCAAAAATTAAATGTAGTAATTTCAAAGGTTAATCAGTGAAAAGTAGCAATCATATGGTGATACAGTAATTTCTTAAAATGATTAGGTAAATGTTAAAAAGTAAACACATTAGCATTCAAAAATACAAGAAGTTATGAATAGTAAATCACATTAATTGATTTGGGAGGACAACTAAGAATATGCCAGCATCTTCAATTGTTAGCCATTGGATTAAAATTTTAGATTAAAAGGTGATTAATTGTGCCCATCTCCAATAGGTATACTCCTTTCCGCGTAATCAGGGATGATTTTAAAGATGGAAATTTATTCTAAAATGTAGAAACCTTGGCGAATCTTACTAATCCTTCATATACCAACTATAAAATGTTAAGCTATATTTTTGTAAAAATATTCAAATTTCTAAGGATTTTATATAGTTTGTATAAAATTTTGGCAAATTTTGAGGTAAAATAATTTTATCCCATAAAATTTGGGATAAAATAATGAATTTTTTTTTGAAAAAAACCTTGAAAAATTAGCCCATGAGCGAAATTTAGCCCCTAAAATTATCTTTGTTTATGATGCATAGAATAGTTTGATTTAAATTTATGCCCTGGAGTTGTTGTGAGTGCATTGTGCCTACTGCGGCATGTCTAGGCATAGTTCCAATTATACATTGGTTTCATATTGCATAGTACTTTTTTCTAAATTGCATGTGCATATGAATAGTTCGATTCTATAATGTATAGAATATTTAGATTTTATTTAGGATAGTTTGATTTTTATTTTTATTTTTAAAATGTTTTTAAAAATATAGTCTTAGGCAAAGTATAATTATTGACAGTGTGTAGAATTAATGATCTTTTAATCTAAAAATTGAATTTAATGGCTAGTAATAAAAGATGCTAGCATATTTTTAGTCATCCTCTAAAATCAATGGATAGGATTCATTGTTCATAACTTTCTTGTATTTATGAATGCATCAGTTAATCATTTTACTTTTTAACATTTACTTAATCATATTAAAAAATTATTATAAAACCATATGATTACCACATTTAAATGATTAACAAAAATTAACATATATGAAAATTTTTATTGTCAATTTACATAAACATAATAATAATGATCCATTATTTACTACAGCTAGCATGGGGTTTTAACTGCTTTAAGTATTGAATTTATCTGCTTTATGATTATACGTGGTAGCGTTTTAATTAGTAAATGACAACTATAATCCACCCATACTTTTAAGCTCTTTATTGAATTTACCTTACCTGCTTTAAGAAAGAGCTTAAAAGTATGGGCGGATTATAGTTGTCATTTACTCATTAAAACGGTACCACTTATGACGGCCCACCATTTCTGTTGTTTGGCCTCTAACGCCATGTACAAAGCCGTGTCGTTCCGTAACATGGAAAGACAAATGCATGTGACAGTGAGTCAGTACCAATCCGTGAAGAAAATAAAGATGTTGGAGTCACCGGTCTCAAAACCTAAGGATCTACAAATTTTTTCAAAAGCGCTCGACATTATAAGGGAAGATGAATAGTATGCACATGGGTTCTAACAACATCAGCTACATAGCCAGCAGTTGACTGATAAATACAATGACAAATAATTCGAATTCGATGGAAGAAAGTGACGTCTTTTCTCTAACACTTTGTCGGATATCGACTCAACAGATAGAACAACTTTCACAGTATGAACGCCAAATTTCACGTGAAGGCATACCTTCTGTTGAAGCATGCATTCATTATACATAATGGGCACATGGGAGGCCTTGAGTTCAATCCACAGATATGATTGCAACATCGTCTCATGTCCACACCGTTGTCGGTCAGCAGGCAGCTCTATACTTGGAGGGGCCACACGCCTACTGTGATTCGTTCTCTTCTAATTTCTCCTATTAAGTTATCCATTTTAAATAAAAGAAATTTACTGTATAGATGGAAATACGTTATGTTTAATCGCTCGTAATGTTGAAATAAGCGAGGCACGAATCTAAACTTTTACTCAAGTGGTTGTTATAAGCAAAAGAATGCTCCCAACCTGGGCACACAAATTTTGCAATGTTTTTGGAAATTATAATGATAAATTAGTATTTAGTCGTATTGGATATTGAAGTGACTTGGTAAAGGCATGGCAGTCTTGAACGGAATCTTTTTTAGGGTAGGGAAATCATCGCAGAAAAAGCCTCCATTTTCTCTTTTATCAATAATCAAACTAAAAAAATTGAAAGATTAATCAAACTAAAACATTCAAAGGATTAATAGCTGCCAACGCTAATTAATTACTGTTAGAGAAAGATTGATCTATTTTAACAACGCAATTACGAATACCAGAGGGAACAAATTTTCGTGATACACAAAACATTGTAAATTAATTACAAATATATATTTTTTTTTTCTCAAAATTTTTACAAAAATTTAGTATAAAAGGATTTGAAATTTTCTTTATAAATATATATAATTTGAGTAGGTTTAAGGTTAATAACATGTGTTTTTTCTGGTCCCGGATGGGGTGACACGCGGACAAGAGGAACCACGTGGAGGCGGCATGGGAGAGGCCATTTATAATGGCTCTCACCACACACACAGCCATTTATGAATGGCACTACCTCCGTCGGCCTCCGTTCTCTGATCGGGCTTCGTACGAGCTTTCACTGGACGGATAGCAAGAGCATTAAGCTCCTGGCTTTAATGGCAGCCATTATAATTCATCCCTCCAACAACATTGACGAAAATCTCAGGGTGAGTTTGCAGCTTGTTGAGCAGCGGTGTAGCAGTGGTGTTGTCGACTTTCTGGATCTGCTCCTTGCTCCTGCTATGCCGAGGCTGAGAGGGAAGCCCCGCAGGGGAGCCAGCTGGTACGCTTTCGACTCCAGAAGGAAGAGGCACCGGAACTTTCAGCGAGCAGTGAGCGTGGCTAAGCAGAGACGGCGTCGAGTGAACACGGCAGCTTGCTCGCCCCCCAGAACTTTTGTAGAAGAAGACCCGGATATGGAACTCCCATCAGACTTCTCAGAGAGAAAAATGTTTACTGTACCAGACAATGGGGATCCCCCGACTAGTTTCACTGCAGCAGAAGCACTACCCCACTCCACAGGAGTCTCAGGTCCTTGCGCAGTGCAAAGCGACAAGCACAACACCTGCGTGGTCGAGGAGGAGCCACCGAATAGCCCCATAGAATTGAAGACAAACACGGAGGTGCCGGGACAAAGGGAGACAAAGAACGAGCCGCAAACGCCGCCCTCGCCACCCCTCCTACACCCGGAGCATTTGCAGTTGATATTCGAGATCTGAATCCTGGTTGATGACCAACTCTTCAGAGCAGTCTGCGTCAGCCAACGCTTGGACATGCTCTATGCGGCCTACTCCAGAGCCACTTCTCGGCAATAATGCCCAACCTACTCTCAGGCATTCACCATCCCAGCCAGCAGTGGAAAAGCGAAGGAAACTCACGAGGACTCCGGGGATTAGGTTTTCTTCTGTCTTGCATGTTTTCCAAATCTTTTTATGTAGTCGTTTACCAGAGTCGTGGCTCTGTAGTTGTTAGCATGGTTAGCATTAGAACAGTAAGATTGTTGTCAATTTTGAATGGATACCCTGGTTTCCTACGAGCAGGGTGGTACAGTGAACTCTTTTCTTTTGCATGCTACTGTGGGCAGGCCAGCTGTCCTGGTTTCCTACATAGGCAGGACAGCTGGCACCTGCGTGTCACTTGTACTCCTTTTTATGAAGTCATAATATAATAGGTTCCGCCTTTTTATTTAAAAAAAAAAAAAAAAACATGTGTTTCTTCTTTGAAGTTTACAAATTCCAATCTAGATGGGGTAGGGTATGTATACATTTATAGACTTTAACAATCAAATCACTAAACTAAAAAAATTGCTTATCCCACAAATAAGAAGGTCTTATACACAAATTTGATATTTCTTGACCATTAATTTAAAAATAAATTTAATTATAACTATATTAATAATTTGTATTATTATTTAAAATTAAAAAAATAACCCCTAGTTGAATAGATGTGTCCAAGTGGAGGGTACAGAGCCTCAGAGCCTCCCAGCTCAATACATGAGTGGCTCATGCACCTCCTATTCTCCCACACTATGAATATGTGCAGCCCTCAGCCCTCACTCCAGCTAGAGTGCCATGAACTATTCGAGCGCGCTCCCCCTTATCTCCTCATCCTATCAATGGAGAAGTCTTTATGGTGGTCACCTATGCACGTGTGTGTCTTTCCTCTCCATCTCTATTCATATCATGCCGCTCCTAGGCTGGTCCATGAGTTCTTCCTTTTCCCTATAGAGCCACCACTCGATCTGCATTCATCCTTGGTTTTCACCTATTTCATTAACCAGCTCTCTTTGCCTTCATTCTTTCTCTTCACTTCAGTCATGCCACGGCTTCAAGGGAAATCCAAGCGGGGCTCCACTTGGTATCAAAACATGCCTCGCATGGCCATCCGACCCCATCCTACCCGAGCACCATCACACAACTCTCTGCCTTGTTTGCCTTCCTCCTTTGGCTAGTCCTCTCAGAGCCAAAGCGACCTCCCTCCTTTGTTCTCTCCATGGGCCTGCCGAGTGAGTGGTTCGACCTTCTGCAGAATTCCCTAGGTTTCACTGCTGACCCATTATCGGACCTGGCCTCTTCCTTGCTATGCACCTTGATCGTCTCACCAAATTCACCAGAGAATTATGCTCTGGAGCCACCACTTGTGCATCCACCCCTGACCCTGTCTCCTCTAAAGACACCTCCATCCACCGGGAGAAACCACCAGACTTGCCATAGCCCTGCTCGGAATGCGCCTCTTGCGCCAAGTTTCAAGACAACCTGGCAATTGTGCAAGAACTTGTGTCTGCGGTCCACAAGGATGTGGAAGACTTATGGTTCCGTCTGAAAATTCTGGACAAGAAAGGGACACAAATTCTTCAAATGTTATCCACTCTGCAAGGCCCTCAACACTCCCCATACTTGGCATCCAATGCACCAACGACCTCAGCAGTGGTCTTCGCTTTGGTTCTCCAAACGCCAGCAGTGAACGACTCAACAAAGGTCTTGGCTTCGACTCTTCAGACGCCAACGCTTCGACTCTTCAGATGCCAACGCAGAGGCCAATGGAGGTCTTGGATTCAACTCTTCAGAGGCGAGCAGCGAACTAAGTGACAAGCAACAAACCGTCTACATGAGCTACCATACCTGCGCATGTGTCAGACTGCATGGCTTCCACAAGTGATTTGAGTTATAACTTAAATTAAAAAATAAATAAATGTCAATCTATAATAAAACAAACTAAACATGAATTATAACTCCACATTTCTCCCTAAATTTTCTCAAAGATAAATAAAATATAAAATTAAAATAAATCTGTATCTAGAATTGATAGATAGTTCTGCACCTCTCAACCGTTTCGTTTTGTTTTGGAGTGAATTTATTTTCAATAAATATACCAATCCGTACAGAGAATTGATAGACTGTTCAGAACGTCTCCACCGTTTTGTTTTGGCGTCAACTTCTTTTAACCTTTCTTACACTATATCTCGATTTCACTTCATATAGTTCTGACACAGATAGGGATGAACGAAATACGGCGATTTCAGCGATTTATTGTTCGTCTTCTATTCAAAGTTAGGTCGGAAGTTGCTACCATTCATGGTTTCCATGATTTATTGTGCGTCTGCTATTCAAAGTTTGGTGGGAAGTTGCCAGTATTCATGTAACTTCGGATGAGAAAGAACCTTGAAAATTCGTTATAGTGCCGGGCCTCGGCCAACCATTTTGGCGGTTTGGCGGCAACCTCTAAGTACAAAGCCATGGGCGGTCCGTGGTGAAGAAAAATAAAGAGTTAGAGACATCAGACTTAACAATCAACCTCTTCGGCAGTAAAATAATTGTGCTGCGCCCGACATTCCACAGTCCTGAACATGATAAGCATATGTATGACCCACAATAACATCATCTCCAGAGCGAGCTGTTAACTAATATCAATCACTAAATGCCAAAAAGAATTTAATTCGAATTTGATGGAAGAACAGCCTCATGTCTCTTATCTAAGACTTTGTCGGATATCATCTCAACAAGTGGAACAATTTTCACATTACAGAAGCTAAATTTCACGTGAACGCACACTTTCTGTCGAAGACTGCATTCATTACGTGCAAGTTGCACGTTGGAAGTCTGAGTTCCATCCACAGACGTAACTGCAACATCACCGTACCTTTATCGGCAAGCAGGTATCTCTACGGACTATATACTCTTCTTCATTCTTTACTAATTCCGCCTACTGTTTATCGGAATTAAATAAAATGAATTTGAATTTGTTTTTTCTAAAAACAAATATCAAAATGATTTTTTCTTACATTCTCTTTTTAATTCTCTTATTTTATTTAAACGAGTTGTTTAACTGTTAATTTTTTTTTTATATTTAAATCTTTCAACATAAATCGTAAATTTGGACAAGATAGTAATTTTTATTTATTTAAATTGTATTTCTAAATATACAAATAGGTTTAGAATGCTTAAAAATTTTAAAGACACTGAAATTATACACTTTTAATGCAAATTTAATCACTCAAATTTACAAATCCAACAAATTTTAACAAAATTACAAACAACAATAAACAAAAAAAAATATCCCAACCAAAACAAAAAAATCCTTAAACATTAAAAATCCACAACATTTTGCCAATATCCTCAAACCTTTTGCCATTTATGTTATACCTAAACCGCGTGGTTATAGATATTTAGCCAAATGAGTATGAATTTGGCCTTGTCAGCAAGGAATCCGCCTTTGGCAACAATGTCATGCACGAAGAAGCATGGGCAGTTTCAGTTCAAATGCAATCCGAGTCCAAACCCGCAGTTGATCATGTTTACACATACCATAGACGTCAAGTGAAATAATTGATTAGGTTTTCAAGATTCCAAATTATTAAATCAAATATGGCTCTCAGAAGCATAGGCGCTAATGGTCTTGACTAAATTTACAGCATTTTTTTCATCTGAGCTAGACCTAATAGGTGACCAAGCATGAAGTCCAGCGGACGGAGATCGGTGAAGATAACCGTACAGAAAATAACCTGTTACAATCACTTTCTTTTGGTTTAGTTTAAGCGTTTTTATTATTGGAGTTTTTTTTTTCATATTTTTTCAATTGAGTAGAAAATTATTTGGAATTGTAAATTTGAGTGATTGAATTTGTGAAATTCAAGTATTCTTAGTTTTTACAGAGTACTGAATTTATTTATACATTCAAAATGTAATTTAAACAATAAAATATTAAAAAAACTCACTGTCCTTTAAAAAAACAAATTTTCCTTTTTATATCTACTAGCACAGCCGTAAAGTGGCTGGTGTTGCGGCTGGTGAATGCCGAAAGTTATTGTTAAATCCAAAAGTTAATCTTAAATGTTAATCTTAAATGCATATAGACCTGAGGAAATCCAAAAGTTAATCTTAAATGTGGTAATTCCAAAGGTTAATCAGTTAAACATGACAATTATATGGTGGTACAGTAATTTCTTAATATGATTAGGTAAATGTTAAAAAGTGAACAAGTTAATTGATGCATTAAAAAATACAAGGAAGTTATGAAGAGTAAATCACATTCATTGATTTGGGAGGACGACTAAGAATATTTCAGCATTTTCAATTGTTAGCCATCAAATTAGAATTTTAGATTAAAAGGTGATTAATTGTGCCCATCTCCAATAGGTATATGCCTTTCTGCGTAAAAATGTTATGTGAATTGAAGTTTCAACAAACGAATAAAACTAACATTTAAATACATATAAAAAAATTAAGATAAGAAGCTGCATCTGCAGCTTCTTAGTTGTAAACCTCAAACCTCAACATAGTAGTGACTGCCAGCTATACGAGTCAGTTAGGATTTTTGTTAGGTTTTTGATCTTCTTGATTTTTTGGAACTTATTTAGTTCAACTCTTTTCTCTTAATAAAATGCACTAGGAGTTATGCTTCTAATTAATCTTCTCTGCTTCTCATTTTGTCACAGCTGATAGAGTTGGTAAAGATAGCCCCGGGAAATTGAACCTACTACTACCAACATCTTTCATGATGTTAATTTAAATATCAAATAGATATGAAAACGGGCAATTTCCAACCCGATTTATAATTTTCGTGATTCATTCTTCACAGGAATCCAACACTATTTTGATTTGGAAAAGAAAAACCGAAATAAGATGTCAAAGGGCTAGATACATAAAGAAACCAAAAGAAAAAGAAGCAAGAGTGATAATAAACATAAGCATGTGTTTCTGGGTTGGAGAAAGGATTAGGAACACACAAACTCATTAAACGTGCAAGTAATACCAAAACAGTTGATTAAATTAAAGGTTGATGGAGATAAATTTAAGAGCGAGTGTTGATGCAGATAAATTTAAGAGCAAGTAAATAGAGTGAAATTTATATGGGAAAGTAACAGTGGTTAAGAGAAATAGAAGAAAAATTCAGAATGTTTATAAAAGAATTTCGAAAGAAAAGAATTTTGAAATTCTAATTAGAACAAATCCATGGCTATGAGGAAATACGAAATTTCTAAATGTATTGATTAATATGAAATGGATTAAATGATAATCATGTAGAAATGCACTGTTTATCCAGTGGCTGAGCAAGCAAAGAGTCAAATATCAATAAATTTGTTATCAAAAAGATAAATTTTTAAATGTATTGACTAATATGAAATGGATTAAACGATATTCATCGAAAAATGCATTGTTTAGCAAGTGACTGAGCCAGCAATGAATCAAATCTCAAAAAATTTGTTATCAAAAAGATGGAAGCAAGAAGAATATCCACAATGAAAATGAATCCAAAAATCTCTCATTTTTTCCACAATAATTTTTTAATAAAACAATACTTAAAACTAAGTAATTAGTTTTAAAGGTATAGCTTCCAAGAACAGAATATAGTCGAAGTAATTGTTGAAACTTCGAAAAAAAATGAAAATTGGAAAGCAATTATTCTTTATAAATTTTATATTAATTTGATCATGTTTACACTGAAAGACGTATATCTATTGGAGATGTACAATTAATCACCTTTTAATCTAAAATTTTAATCTGATGGTTAACAATTGAAAATGTTGGAATATTTTTAATCGTCCTCCCAAAAATGAATGTGATTTACTCTTTATAATTTCCTTGTATTTTTGAATACATCGAGTTTAACCTGTTTACCTTTTAACATTTACCTAATCATAGTAAGAAATTACTTTTCCACCATATAAACCACTTTTAAATAAATAAAAATGAAAAAAAAAATTATGTTTGTCTAAATCTTCTATTATTCCTTCCATTATAATGTCATTTACAGAGCATGATTCTGATTCACTATAGTAAGTGAAAATTACAACGGCAATGCTGATATTGTGACAATAGTTGTCTCACCAGACAGACGGCAAATTGTATACAACACGATTTCTTATGTAGTCGATCTTTCTGTATTGCATCATTGCTTCAATGAATTCCACATGACATCGTCGCCCTGTTAACGAGGCAGGACGTCGTCATTCCAGCCAAATTTGATCAGAAAGGAATTAACGAATGATTGAACGTTTTACCCTTTTCAATTCAGTTCTAGACAGAGTATAAAAGTGTTCTCATGATAATCAAAGCCAAGCTGCAGATTCAACGACGATTTTCCGTTTGGGTGAGTACATTTGGTCAGACTATAAAGTCCCCTACTTGCAATCCGACTCTTTGCGGCAATGCAAATCAATGAGCTCATCCACATCCATACTTTTGAGCGCTTTTTCCTTTTTCCTTCTCAACATGGTCGTGAGATGCCTGAAAACAATTTCTTCACATGGAATGGTGAGTCCCATTTCGTATTCAAAGCCATATTCCTCCTCCGCTTTCTCCAGTAATGCCCTGAACACTGAATGATTCAAATAAGTGGTAGGAATTATAAATCTACTTCGTTCACTGCCAACATACACTGCACAATGCCCTTTCGGAACATCTTTTGGAAGATCAGTGCCTGCTTGCATGATCTCATCTTCAAATGCCAAACACCTTCTCTTCTTTGGAGAAAGTACAGACCCAACTGCCTTATGGGCATTGGCAAACCTGCGAATCGCCTTTGTTATCTCCTTCAGAAACAGAGCCTGAGGCTTCCCCATCTTTTCTGTTACCCACTGAGAGACTTTGTTCTAAGATATAGAGTTGTTCTCTCTTCTATCACAAATCACAAGGAGAAAATAAAGTGTAGTAACTTATAAAGATGTTCTCTATATATAGTAATCTAGGGTATAGGTATTTGCAGAGAACTCAATCACTACATGATAAGCTGTGATCGCGGAAGGAGAAGTGGTCCACATGTAGTTATAGTGGATGTACAAGATGTCCCATCTACTATTTGTAAAAGTAGATAAACATAAGATGCGATTACAGTGGAGTGAACGGAATGGTATGTCCAAATCTAAAAATATTCATGAACAGTTACCAATGTATATTTAATAGTGTATATATAATTGGATAGATATCTGAAGATTGCATGCATATCATGTGGTTTATATCATTGAATGTGTCTATTTCCAATCTAAACTCATAGAGTAAGCGATCACCACTTATAATTGTCAAAATTCACACTGTGGGGTCGGAAATCTAAAATTACGCCGCTGGGTTATGTAACAGTGAAAACTCCGTCAAGAGCTACGATTTCGAGGATCGTCGGTGCTGATAACAGTGCATTTCAAATGCTCACTGTACTTTCAGTGAACACTTGGGTAGTAGTGAAAGCGAAGGAAAATCCTATAGTTTCCTGTTTTCTGACTCGATTGAAATAACAGTCACCGGAAGCGAGTAACTATATATGATAGAATTTATTTTAAAAATCTTTGCAAGTCCTCGAAAATAACACTGCTGTTGAGAGTATACTTTTTGGTGTTGGTGGGAAAATATTTGTATAGCAATAGTTGAAATGTTTTAATGTGATTCCAGCCTTCCAGCAATGGGCGAAAATTGGTTTGAACCAAAATACAATTTTAATCGTATGGTTGAATATTTTTTTTTTTTTTGTAATTTAGTTAATATATTAGAACCTTCTTTAGAAAATTACAAACCTGTTGTCTTTAGTGTCAACACTGCCCAACTGGGAAACCATTGTTGGCATGAGTCTAGAAAGAGTGGCACTTGTCCCCCAAAAAAGTGTGACACTTGTCCAAAAAGAGACTTTGTTTGTCATGCAAAAAACTACAGTGCCATGCAGGGCAACGGGCTGTCTGAAAGATGATCTATAGAAGAAAAAAAACTACAAAGCCTCGTTGAGCGAAGGTTGTCTGTAATCTGAACTGAACTAGAAAAGAACTAAAACAACTTAAACAGAATAGCTCTAGAAACCTGGACCAAATTTTGGGACTGCAAAGCCCTGGGTTTTCTTCATCTTTCCCTTGTCGCTATCTGCAATTTCCTACCAGAGATCCTAGAGAAAGGACACCAAGTTGTCCACCCTGATTCATCGTTTTGCATCTCTCTTCTGCAAATCCCTGAGGGCTGCTTTGACGTCCTTCTGTCCTTTGGTCAATTCACACAGGGAGGCTATGATTTTCCCCCGGTCCGCGCATTTGTCATAAGTGA
Organism: Picea glauca; assembly: GCA_000966675.3. Lineage (NCBI taxonomy): Eukaryota > Viridiplantae > Streptophyta > Pinopsida > Pinales > Pinaceae > Picea > Picea glauca. Next base: position 387,379 of record JZKD02S2035569.1, on the reverse strand, counting down.
AACGAGGCCTGGAGTTCGACGGGGTTGAGGGAGCAAAGGTGGCTTCATTGGGGTGGCAATGTGGGGATTCAGGAAGAGGTGGTCGATGAGGTGGGGAGGTGGGAAGAGGCAGTCGACGAGGTGGAGAGGGGGGGGGAGGGGCATAACCCACAGAATTTCCCATGGCTTCAAACCATTCTACCCTACAGCCATATGGATTTGAAAGCGGTGACAGGTCCTAGGAAGCTTCAAGAATTGGCTCAGTGGGAGCAAGGGCTACGATGGGAACCACGACAGGTAAGTCTTCTGCGCGAAATGGCTCTTGAGGAGCAGAAGCGAAGGGGGGATCAGGAGTGATGAGAGGTGCAGGAGCTATGGGAGGATTCATAGCGAGGAGAGCATTGAAATTCGGAGTGTGGTCGGAGTGGGGAATTTCCTTGCCTCTGACAGCGTACCAGGCGACTCCTCACCTTTGTTTACCTCACAGATGGGGCATGGGGAGGGGGTAGTGGATGTAGAGTCGAGTGACCAGGGAGCTCCAGAGATGGAGAGGGAGAGCTCTGAGGTTTGAGAGAGGGAGAATGCTCTCGTGCTTGGAGGCTGGGGCACAAAAAGGGCGAGAGGGGATGGCCTGTGACATGACATGCAAGTCATCGGGCGCGTGCAAGCGACGTTCATCTTGAGTTCTTGGAAGGGTGGCGGTGTTGGAGATTAAATGTTGAGGTGAAGTGTTGGGGGGAGGGACTCCATCATATGCCATATGGCTAGCGGTTTAGCCAGGTGGGCTCCCCATGGCCTGTCCACTCATATTGCCACGAAACACCCCATCCAGGGTCGGTCTTTGGTGTTAGCTATTTCTTTGCAAGCTATCACAAAGGGATGAGAGGAGCTGGATGAGGGTGAGCATGAAAATTCCCCTTCCTTCAGATCAATACCATGATTTGCCAACAAGTTGGCCACTTGGTTGGACGATCTTATGACGTGGGAAGGTAAGATTACCCAATTAGGTCGAAGAATGGATTTGATTTTGAGGAGTCCATTCATAAGTCTCCAGCTGGAGGAGATTTTTTCTGGGTCTACCCCATGCAAGAGATGACCGAGGATATGGATGACAATTTGTGAATCTCCTTTAGCAATAATGGCTAAGAGCTCATGATCTTTAGCTTCTTGTAGACCTCTGAGGAGTCCCCATATTTTCATTGCGTTGTTGGTGTTATGCCCCAGGTTTCCCACTACAATGTCGAGGATTTCTCCTTTGGTGTTGCGGATGACTACTCCATAGCCTGTCGGTCCTAGATTTCCTTTGGAGGCTCCATAGAAATTCAGTTTATGGTACCCTATTTCTGGCATCTCCCATTTTGTGGGCTAGGATTGCGATGTGTTTTGTTATCCAGGCAAGTTGGCAGAGAGTGTGAATGAAGTTTCCAGTCGTCGAGTATGATGCACTCATTTGCTGGGAAATTCCAATCCTGGTCAGTCCAGGGGTGGAGAAGAAGTGTTTCTCTCATGTTGGAATGAATAATTGCCCAAACCTCCTGCCATTTTTTGGTATCGATTTGAAGATACGATGATTCCTTTCCTTCCAGATTTGTCAGAGGATGAAGCCTGGTAAGATTCACCATATTTTATTGAGGATAGGGGATTGAAAAATTGAGGCACACCATCCTGCTAAAGTTTCCCATATGCCTATACGATTTATGTTTGTGGTTCTCATGAGGCTAGCGGCATGATCCCAAATATTCGAACTGTAGGAACAGATATTTAAGAGGTGATTTGGTGTTTCTTCCTCTGAACCACATAGCTAACACCAAGAAGGGCCAATGAATCCCCTTTTCCTTAAGTTAACCCATGTGAGAATGTTTTAGTGGGCAGTTAGCCAGAGGAAAGTGTTGATTTTTGGCCAAGAATTTGTTTCCCAAATTTTTCTCCAGACTTCCTCTGTTCGTAGTGAACCATGTCCCACTTTGAGTCGATAGCCCTCCTGAGTGTTGAAAGTTCCTATGGAAGTATGTCCCCATATGAGGATGTCATTCCCCTATTGGTTTAGAATTTTCCTTGTGTCCAGATGAGCCAACAATGGTTGGATGTTTATTTCGTTGGGGATGTTCAAGGCCTCGTGGGTGTTTTTCTAGGTGTGCCAGATATCACCATTTCATTTTAGGTTCCAATAATCTTCTACTTTAAAAAGGCCTTCTTATTTCATGTGGATGATGAGGGTGCTCATTGTCATACCTGTTTGTAGGGATGAGAGTTGTTGCCAAGAGTCACTCCAGAAGAGGGTTGAAGTTCTTCTTTGTAATTCAAAGAAAGAATGGTATTTAATGAGTCCCCTATTGTTTATGGATGCATTCCAGATGAGCGAGCCATTCCATATGAGTGAGCCAGGGCTTTTCCCATTTCATCTGATGAGTTCTTTTTCCGGGGTTGTGGGGGTATAATTTTTCATCCAAAAGTGGGCCCACAGGTCATGGGTTCTCTTTAACCATCTCCACTAAATTTTCGCACTGAGGACCTTGTTGAGAAGGGTGGGGTCTCTGAGGCCTAGACCCCCTTCTTTCTTTGGTTTGCAGACTTTTTTCCAGCTTACAAGGGTTATTTTTCTTCCTTCTTTAGTGCCCTGCCAAAGAAATCTCCTTTGTATGTTTCTCAAGGTAGTGAGGATGAATTTCAGAGCCGCCAGGGCTGAGAAGTCATAGATCGCTAGAGCTTGAAGTATAGACTTAAGGAGGATGAGACGGCTAGGAAGATTGAGGGAGCGAAAGGTCCATAGCAAGAGACGTTTGCGAAAATTGGAGAGAAGGGACTCCTGGGATAGATTTCTTAGAGGATTATCTATAAGGGGGATTCCTAGATAGGTGGAAGGAAGGGTACTATGAGTGAAACCCGGTAAAAGTGTGAGATGGTTTTGGATCTCCGGAGGCGTATTGAAAAGGAAGACCTGTGATTTGGAAAGGTTCACCTCCATGCCCGAGGCTTCTTAGAAGAAGACGATGATGGATTTGATCCGGATGGATTCTCTAGCTGTGGGCACTCCCATTAAGAGTAGATCATCCACAAACTGACTATGTAAAATGGGGGGCGAGATCGGAGAGGGATTGATATGAAATTATTGCTTTGATGGTGCGGTTGAGTCCTTCCACCATGATAATGAAGAGGAAGGGGGAGAGAAGATCCCCTTGTATTATGCCTCTGGTAGGCAAGAAAGGTCTTGACGGAATGCCATTGATCAGGATGTAAAACAAGGATGAAGAGGTGAGGTTGATTATCCAGAAGATCCAATTGGGTTCAAAACCAAAGGCAAGGAGAGTAGATTTTAAGTAACTCCAGCTTAATTTATCAAAGGCTTTTGAGAGATCCAGTTTTAGGAGCATACCTGGGGATTTTGTCAAGTGGAGTGAGTGGATTACTTTGTGTGCCAAGATGAAATTGTCCAAAATTTTCCTTCCTTCCACATACCCGGATTGTTCCTACGAAATTATGAACGGTAAAATGGGTTTGAGACAAGTAGCGATGATCTTCATGAGGAGTTTGTAGATGACGTTGTAGAGAGAAATGGGTCGGAAGTGCGAGGGGGAAATGGTGTGGTTTTCCTTGGGAATGAGTCTGAGGAAGGTGGCATTGAGGTCTTGGAGGACTTGTCATGATCTTCTTGAGTCCTCGATTATTTGCCAAACATTTTTTCGGATGATTCTCTGGAAGTGGTGGAAGAAATCTGGAGTGAACCCATCTGACTCTAGAGCTTTACCGAAAGGGGTATCCCTTAGGGCTTGATCCACCTCCTCCTGAGTTATTGGTCTCATTAAGGCCTCATTCTACTCTTTGGTGACCTCCTTGGGAATGTTCTTGAGGATGGTCTCGATTGCGCGAGACAGATCTACTGGGGGTTCTGAGAGAAGGTTTTTATAGTATGAGAGCATTTCCTTTTCAATGTCAGCGTGTTGTTGAATTTTTGTTCCCTTATCTGAGACTAGGTGAGTAATGCGATTTGATTGGTTCCTCTGGGTCATGGATCTATGGAAGAATCTGGTATTTCTTTCACCCTCTTTTAACCATTGGATTCAATATTTTTGTCTCCAAAGGATTTCCTCCTGCTCTCTTCTTGCAGCCAGCTGGTTATTCAGATGGGTTTCCTGGTGCTTGAGGGACTCTATGAGGTCGTGTTGTCTGATTTGTTGTTGGAGTCTCTGAATTTGGTAGTTGAGGTTATCATGTGCTTGAAATATGTTGTCGAAGGTGGATTTGTTCCAATATTTTAGATGTTGTTTGAGATTTTTAGGTCGTCGTTGGAATCTGTACATGGGAGTCCCTATATCGATAATTGCCTCTTTCTACCATGACTTGATATTATCTTGGAAGTATGGGTGTGTCATCCAGAATTTCTCAAAGTGAAATGGCTTTCTGCCAGGAGTGTCACTTATGTTGATACTGAGGAGGACCGACCAGTGATCTGAGCTTGGAGATTCAACAATTGTGGAGTTCCAGGCTAGTCCATCCTGCATTACAGCTTCCGAGATGATGAAGCGGTCGAGTCTATAGGAGACATGTTGAGCCCTCGAGAACCTATTGGACCATGTGAAAGGTTCGTTGTCTATACTGACATTGATAAGATTCTGGGATTCTATGAAGCAATTGAAGTGCTCGCTATCACTTCCGAGAGTGCGGGTGCCCCCCTTTTTTTCCTCCAAGCCTGTTATTATGTTGAAGTATCCCCCGAGAATCCATCTGTGGGGGATGATGTGATCAACTAACCAATCCAAGTGATTGAGGAAGGATTCCATGTTGCCTGGTTTAGTGGGGCTGTATACATTTGTAATGTAACCGAGTTTGTTCGAGCCAATGAGGCGAAAAGATGCAGTGATGGTCCACCTGGAGGTGAAGAAACGATCCAACAGAACTGTGGATGGATTCCAAACCATCGCTAGACCACCCGCAGTGCCCTTGGCATCGATTTCCATGTGATGGGCTTGATTCTATCATTTTTTAAGTGTAGAAGAGGCCTCCTCTCCCACGCATTTTGTTTCTTGCAAAATGAGAATATCTGGTTGATCTTTCTTGATTCTGTCTCAGAGCATAACTTGTTTGTTTTTGGCATTTAGGCCCCTTATTTTCCATGATATCATCTTCATGAGGATGGTGGGGGTTGGAGAGGGAGGAAGCTATTTGAGAGCATATGTATCTGACTTGAGTTGACGTGGAAGTTCCTGACATCTTGAATTAGTTGATGCTTAAGTTTTCAGCCTCTTTTTTTCTCATCCTTCGTAGGTTTGCATGGATCCTTTGTTCCCTTTTGAATTTCAAGGTTTGTGTTGGCTCGGGCTGATCCTCCTATCGAGGAATTAAGAAAGACTTTATGCACTTTACGCGGTTGGTCTGGTGGTATGGTGTATAATTACTTCTTACAATAAGCTTGCTCCAAGTGTTCCATATCAATGCCTTCTAGCTCCTGATCTTCTAGATCCATGTCTAGATCTCCTATTTCTGGACCAAGTGTGGTGGGAAGGGAGACATCAGAGGGTGGTGGTTGAGAGGGATATGGGCCTAAATGATCGATATTTGCGGTGCTTTGGCATTTAGCAGGGTCGGTCTGTGGTTTCGTTGAGGAGGAGGGTATGTCTGCTGGGGTTTGTAGGACCTCAAAGGAGTTCTTGATTGGAGGTCCAGGGGGGGACTGGGGAGGTTCCTTTTTGACTTGATGTCTGTGCTTTCCCGTGACAGGATGAAACCGTCCTTGGATTTGTTGGGGTATTCCACAGGGGGTTTGGTGGGATTATTTAAAGGGCATTCGCAGAAGAGGTGTTCGTGCTCATGGCATTTTCTGTAGCAAAGGAGATGTGCTCATAGTCGAGTGTTTGGGACCATTCATCATCCTAGTAATTCAGAGTGATGGCTCCTGGGAGGGGTTTCGATATATTCAAGTAAACACATATACGAGCGTAGGCTATGTACCTTCTTTGTTTTGTTTCTTTTGAAACTTTGACATAGATGTCAATGTTGTTCTCAATTCCCACAACGATTTCTTCCAGCCAGAATTCCTATGGGAGCGAGTAGAGTCTCATCCATACTGGTGCATGCATGAAGTCTTGTTTTTTTGGGCTGAACCGTTCCGTCTAGAAGCGGAGGAAGAGGCCGACCAAGTTGTAGAAATAAGGTCCTCCTTCAAAGATCCAATTTTTGTCTTCCAGATTATGCAAGATGATGGTAAAAAAGCCTTTTGATCTAAGTTGGAGGTCATAGTGGCCTTTGGACTTCCACCAATGCTGGATCCATTTGATTAGATCTTTTTCCGAGGGCCATAGCCCTAAAAAATTCCCTATCAGAGAGAAATCCCTCAGGTATTGTTTTTGGTCCTCTATTCTGGGAGAGCTGATAATGTATTTCAGAGTGATTGGGGCTTGTGGAGTGAATTTTCCTGGTTCCCAGGTGTGACTGGTTTTGGTGTGGTTTGCGGCTAGATCAATGTCCATTAGCTTTTCCTCCAGCATCTCTTCCTCCAAAAGAATCTTTTGCATGCCTTCCGGGAGTTCGAAGGTCGGTCTTTTTTTGTGGTAGGATCCATGCTCCTTAGTGGTGACATAACTGTAGGAGGGGGCCTAGGGCTCCCCTCCCTCGGCCTCCATAGCTGCAGTAGCTGAGAGAGGCGTCGCGCGTCTTGTTCGAGGCATAGAACCCTAACAGATTGTTTATGCAATGCAGTGTACCCGACCTTAAGACTCCCTTCAAGAGGTAATTGTATGGTTGAATACTTAATGCACATTAGAAAAATGAAATGAAATGAAATATTCCAGAGCATTTGGTCACTAAATAACAAGAATTATTTTTGTCAGAAGTGTCAATCTTTAAAAGATTAAGCATAGTAACTATGAGATTAATCTATCTCACATTCTCCTCTTGTTAATAGAAGATTCAACTTCTTTGATTCAAGCTTAGATACAAGTACACCTACTAACACCCTCTTACCCAGTGTTACATGATCACACAATGACCTATGTAGGTTTGATTCAATCCGGGCTTAGAGAACATTTGGGTAATACAGCTTAACTATGGAAATGTTTACAACTTCTTTCAAGTGGGAGCAAAAACTTAGACCAAACAACACTTACTAATGCAATTTTTACTGTTCAATAATGTTGAAATGTTGTCCATAAAACATAAGAGGAAATACTTTTGTCTTGTGTCTTCTTCTCCCTGGAAGCCTCGATCTTCTTCTTGCAGACTATTAGCTCCATGACTAAAATATGCTTCTTTTGTTCACTAAACTTGCTTCACTCTTTGTAACTTTCTTAATAAATCCAAAAATAAATCTCATCACCATGAATTTACTTTCACCATAAATCTCATCACCATAAATTTACCTTCACCATAAATCTCATCACCATGCATTTACCTTCCTCTTGGATTTCCAAATAATAAAAACTTTTTAAAACAATTTAGGCAAAAAAAAATTCAATTTTCCCAAAAAAATATCATCATCATTAGCTAACCTTCCCTTTTGTGCAGCAGTCTCAAATCACTAAGATGATGATGATGATTAACGTCCACTAAGACCTAATTGGTCTATCGGACCTTAAGAGGGTAAGTGATTACTTGTGATTCTTTAGAATATTGTTTCTGTGCTCGAAAAGCATTAAGAGAAGCTTTCTAAGATCACCATACTTTTAACTCTCTCATTCAAGCTATATTCAATACAACTTTCTCATTCAGAGGCATTGTTTTAACTCTACACGGGTAATGCTATATAAACAAGGGAACGTAAAAGAAGCCTTCAATATGTTCCAAGGCATTCGGGCAGACTCTAGCACTTATGTCTCTATCTTGATGGCATGCACCAATAAAAAGAGCTCTAGCACAAGGAAAATTAGTCGAAGCCCACATGAGGAAAGTGGGATTCGAACCGGATATCTCTGTGGCAACCAAACTGTTGAGGTTATATGCCAAGTACGGTAACTTGGTTGATGTGTACAGGGTTTCAACGAAATGCTTGTGTGAGAAATGCGGTATCATGGATGGCCATAATTGTTGTGTGTGCCAAGAGAGGTGATCCTGCCGAGGCCTTAAAATTATATCAACAAATGAAAAGAACCCCAAAACAAATGCAAAGAAACCCAAAACATTGACCACTTTTCACATGGTGTAGCAAGTTCAGGCTACCATACTGATTAATTCACTAACTAACTGCTTTGATACTATGAAAAGATTAAGTAAAAACAGAATTGATGCAACACACCACATTATTGATGTGTATTCTATTAATATGAACATGTACAATTACATAATATGATTACAAGAAGTTACAGAATTATCAAACATGTACAATTACACAATATGATTACAAGAAGTTACAGAGTTATCAACTTTTATATCGATAAACTAACTAATTATTTTTCTTAACAAATCTCTTTTATGTTCAAAGTTTTCTTATGCAATTCATTTTACAAGACTTTATAAAATAGACGGTACATGTATATTAGTTGGCACCCAAAAATTGTTAATGATTTCAATACATGTACTTTAGTTGGCACCCAAAAATTGTTAGTGATTTCCGTTGAGGATGAAAGCAAAAGAGCTTGGGCCAAAAATCAGAGCTTGCAGTGCCTATATGAGATTGTCTTTTCCAAACTGATTGTGTTTCCCATATGTAGTCATTGTAATTTCTAATCTTAGTATTAACAAGTTGATTAAAATATATTGCAATTTCATAATCTTAATATGAACTAGTTGATTAAAATATTCTATTATAAATAATTTATAGTATTTAGTTGATTAAAATACTCAGTTATTTATAATATATAGTCAATAAATTCAAGAATCAATTATTTGCATCACATAATAAAGCGTGGCATCTTGTATTTGCATCTCGTATAATACGGCCCGACATCTTATAACAACCGCTTTACATCGTAGAGGTGACTACTGATTTACTGATTTTAGGATGATTACAAACTAATACTGAAAATATAGAGAAATTTATAAATATCAATAAAAGAGAGGATTCTAGAAGTTCTACGGAAATTTTAATCGTTTGTAATATTAAATAGAAAAAAACGAATAAGAGAAGATTTTAAATGTTTACTTTCTATATTATGCCTTATTGAAATATGAAGATTTTAATCATGTGTAAATGAATTGGTTTTCAAAGTAGTAGACATAAAAATATGTAAAGACAATCTTGAAATCAATTATTTTATAAATTCTGACTATATATATTATTTGGTTTTATATCAATTTATATTGAGTAAGGATAAGAATATGAAAATTATTGAATATTATCATATTAATATAAATTAATTTTTGAATTTATACTTATAGCTGAGTTGATAATTAATATTAGCCATATAATAACATATAATATAGAAGACTTATTAATAATAATAATATTAATGTAACTCTTGTTATTATAAATTTATTTGATTATAAAATAAGTATTTTATAAATTTTATTATATTTTTGTTTTATATTTTTTATAATTTATTTATTTCTCAATTGAATGTAATTATAGTGGTTAAGAGGAAATGTGTTATCTTTTTTTTTTTTGGAAATCAAATACTTTCATGTGAACTAATTGTAACAATGAGGGGAAGTACATAATAAGTTTCTAGAAAAATATATTATGCCATATATATATATATATATATATATATATATATTAATATCATAGGGACCTCGGATGGGGTGCCACCTAGCACAGAGTGGCCATGTGGTACAACGTTGGGCTAGGACTTAAATATAGGCTATCGGCCCCCATCCCCTCGCCATTAAGGATGGGGGCAAGTTGGTTCAACCAGACTGATGAGCCAAGACTTCTCGTGCACGGGATGGGAATGGAACCATAGAGCACTCAGCGAACTGCCTTAATGGCGGGTCTGGTCACTTTACTCTTCATGAATTTACTCGATTTCAGTGAGGGAGAGGCTCATTTGGAGCTGAAGCTACAGCCTTGGTGCATCCTTGAGCTCTGGTGCGATTGGAATGGTCTAACTATCGCCAAAGCCACTGCCTGGCACCTCCAAATGCCAAGGGAACGAGGCAAGCCCCGCAGGGGGGCTACTTGGTATGCTTCGGCCGCGGGTAAGAAGAGACAACAAAACTTCGAGTGGGCACTGTCCATGGCAAGGACGCAGCTTGTCCGAAATCACAGAAGACCTGAGTCGCCTCCCATGGCCTATAATGAAGATATTATCCTAGACAAACCCACTCAAGTCCCCCCAGCACACCTGCTCTTCACAGTCCCAAACAATTGGAACCCACCGACATGTTTTCTCGGGGAAACTATCTAGCGGGCCATCAAGGAACATCACAGCTCCAACACAGGAGAAGTCCAATTGGATGATTTCCCCCCTGCTATATCGTAGAAGAAATTCCGACAGAAATGGATGCAGAACCGACCGCAGGAGCAGTCGAGATCCCTCCAATAGAAGCCCTGGAACAAAAAGATACACCCAAGGCTGAGGCAATTGGTATGGAAAGCGAGGCATTAGAGGCTAGTCTGGATAGCGAGGGTGGCACCGCTCCTATGCCACGTCCTATGTCTATCATGCAGGAGGAAGGGTGTGGCCACCTACCGCTCTGCCACCCAGACCACCTGAAGTTAATCTTTGAACTACGGAGCTTGGTGGAGGACCTAATCCATCGAACCAGTCTAGTAAGCCAACGATTAGACCTTCTCTATGAGGCCTACTCCAATACACCGCCAGGAAAGCGTTGCTCGACATGTGCACAGACCTTCGTTCTGATAGCCACCGAGGATTGCGAGGGAGACGTGGATGAAGGCGAGGCCACCGGGTAAAATGTCACAGTTAATAGTTTCAGTCTTTTTCTCTGTTTTCCTCAGACTAGGCATGGATAAACACCAATATTTTGTAACTATACGACTCAAAGATTGTTCTCAGACTAATGGCTTCCAGTCGTCTTGGTTTCCTTCGGGCAAGACAATTGGTAGCCATTCTATCTCCCTCATAGATTACATAGATAGCCAGTTGTCTCGATTTTCGCTTACACAGTGACACAATTGGCAGACATGGTGTTTATGGTTTAACCTTTTTTTGGAAAGTTAATACAATAGGCTTTTCTCTTTTTTACTTAAAAAAAAAAAGTATCATAGGGATTTCATGCCAGAAGAACAATATTGTCAACATAGGGAAGAAGGTTGATGACTATTCGAGAGACCTTCCGTTAACTTGTCTATCAATATGCCAAAAAAGGTAGGAAATAGAGGACAACCTTTCTTTCAACTCCTATATTACGATTAATTTCTTCTTACTATCCCATAGTGTTGCTAAATTTCCTAATAACATTCTCAGAGACATCAACTCTCAACTCAAAGGGAACTATTACCTATTCTAATATATTCCAAAAGTTAGTTGAATAATCTTGTTTTCTAGAATAATTCCACATAACTTGGTAAAGAGAGGGCTCATCATAATGGTCCTATAATTAAAGAGATTTTTTTTTCCATACTTTAAAAATAGGGACATCAAAGATTTTAATCTATGGTTTAGGGAAATCCCACAAGAGCTTGTGAATGTAAGGGATGAGTATAAGTTCTCCAACTTTTAGGATTTCTTCTTGGTAACTTTGGATGCCTTTAGCTTTCCCTTTTTCAAATTGCTTAACCCTAAAATCTTTGTATTCTAAATAATAAAAAAATTCTTTAGTAGAAATGGTTGGAATGTTCTCTACAAATTTGTAAAACTTTTTAAGATGAGAATTTAGTTTTCTAAAATGAAATATTTTTTTTCTAGTTTTATTAATTAGAATTTGTCTCCAAAATTTCTTAGGATCTATCTTAGAAAGGTATGAAATCCCCTTTTACTTTTTATTTATTTAACATTTTTTGTTACTTTTAATCATGGAGCCCTATTTATTTTGCTGGATTTTAGGGATTCATTAAAAGCATACCTAAATGATTTTCTATCAACCTTAACTCTTTATCATTCCCAAAGTTTGTGATTCTATTTTCCTTCCTTTTTACTAAACACATTGATAGAGAACTTTGAGTGTTATCCTAAAATTATGATAAAGGAATTCATTATTGTTCTTAATTGAAAGGAGGTTTAATTCATTATTTAAATGGTTTAGAAAAAGATGATTTTGATGTTTGTCAATGATCAATTACTTTTCGATTATTAGAATTTTCTTCTTAATTTTGTTAATGACAAAGTTTAAAGTTAGGGTTAAAGGTCTATGATGTAAAAGGGGATATTAGTTGGATTTCAACCACTTCACTAGACCATTGCAAATTATTAGATATTGAAAACTACATATAGCTTTATGAGTTGTGCCACAAACACATTCTCAACTAAATATTTGGAGTTTCTTTTGTATTTGCTTGCTAGCTTAAACAAGATCCCTAGCCATAAAATATTAGAGTTGGAATCATTGTTTAAGACAATATCTTCATTAATTCTATACTAGCATTAAAGTCTCCTAACAAATAGATAAATATTTTGAAAAAAAAATTTAATATAAATTTGTTTTATTTTTAAATATTTTTAAAAGTAGAGATAAAAAAAATTGGTTAATTATAGAACCATTAGAATTAACAGTATTTGAATCTATTTAAATTGAGTTATATGGAATTATTTTGGAGAAAGAAATCAAAATATAGTTTAGAAAGTCGCTAAAAAATAGTTAAAGGCCAAACCAAATTTAAGAATTATCTTTCAACTATGGACCACTTTTCTATGCTTAAGATCATAACCAGTCTATTGTGTTGCTTCATTGACTTTAAAAATCATTTGGCATAGTGACCATAATTAACCTATGGCATATATTATAAGAGCTACAAGTTCCATTTGAGTTGAGAGGTATTTCAATAAGGCTATAAGAACATTATTTCCAAATTTAGCAAAATTGAAGGTTGGTTGAAGAAATTAATTGTAATATATAGTAGTTAGAAAAGATATCCCTTGTTCCCTACCATTTTTTTCATATACATGGACACTTTAGAGGGTTGAATGTTGTTTGGAAGAAGAGGATGTGTCAACCTACCTTTAGATGGAATAGTGATAATATGATATTCTTCTTATGGTGAGGAGTCACTATTGTTATAGATTTTTTTCTCTAGTATGGTTATGTATGTTAACAATGACAAAAAAACTTGTTATGATAATCAAATGAGGAGATTACTTAAGCTAATTTCTCTATTTGGAATAATCATAATCCTTCTTGTTTATGCTAATGATATTTTTTTTATTGTGAGGTTTATACATTTTAATATAAATTTCCTCCTTAAAATCATCCATTCTCATAGTTATTTTCTCTAATATGGATATGTATGTTAATGTTATGTTAATCAATTCCTAAAAGATCACTTAAGTTAATTTCATTATAGAAATAACATTTTGATGAAAGTGATTTCATACAAATATCTTGGAATTGATAATTATAGAAGCTCAATTGGAAATATAGCATGGAGAAAATGATGGAGGGTGAAAACCTTATTATGGACTTGAAAACAATAATGTGGAACATTATCACTTTGATGGAAGTGATTTCATACAAATATCTTGGAATTGATATTTATAAAAGCTCAATTGGAAATATAGCATTGAGAAAATGATAAAGAGAGGGTGAGAACCTTATTATGGACTTGAAAACAATAATGTGGAAGATTAAAAGTATCTCTATCTTTTAACTAGCATAAAGAAAATCAACTTTGCTAAAATAATAATAAACTCTCATCAGAGACTTTGCAAGTTAAAGCAAAGCCTTAATAGTCTTGCACTAACCATCTAAGCATTGAAAAATTCCTAAAACATCTAGATTGGGTTTAAAGAATTTATTATATTTATGGCACTAATAAAATTCAAAATGAAAATATACTCACATCAAATTTTATTTTCAAAAGATTTGTTCTAATTTTAACATTTTAATTCATTTAGACTATGCTGATTTAAAAATAATTTTTTTAAAAATGATTATGCTAATACTAGTACTTTTAACATTTTAATTCATTTAAATTATGCTGATTTAAAAATGTTTTTTT
>JZKD02S2035569.1:341096-355064 GCA_000966675.3 Picea glauca | reverse complement strand
TTTTAGGTTTTATATGTTTTGTTTTTTGTTATTTATTTATATTTTGTTTTATTAAAATGTTTATATAATATAATTTGTTTTATATTTTTGGTTTTTGTTTATGTTTTTGTATTTTATTTAATGTTTTAATATATATGTCTTTTATATAGTTTTTTGTATTTTTCCTTTTATTTAATTTTTCACTAATCCTAATTACTAACCGAGTTACTAACTTAGGTTTTAACTTAGTTAATAACTAATTAATTAATAATTAATTAGTTATTCAACTAGTTGTTTACTAATTAATTTTAACCCAGACTAACTTTATTGCTAGCATTATCAGTTAATCTAACTGCTTTTATTGTTATTTTGTTCATCCTAAGTCTTGTTTATTCACAGGTGAAGGTGGCGGGATAAGGGATGCTGACAAAAGACAAGGGGAGAGAGGGAGCAGTGTGTATGAAGGATGCATCAGGGTGATGGAGAATTGAGCGACAAGAATGGAGGGAGGAAGTGGAATCACCTAAGCCATACTTCGTCATCACGGGAGAGACACCAAATCACAGTCGAAGAATCGATTCGCCTATAATTATAGGACCCCAACAGAGGGCTTGTCTTGGGATTCCGTCGATTGCATTTTCCATGGAGCTTCGTGGGTCTCGAATCCGTTCGAGGTCCTCAGTTGTATTTTGGAACACTTTCTCTTGATACCCCTGATAGGTTTCGGGCTCGATACCCTGCTCATTGTGGTCTACCCGACTTTTGACTGTACCCGTTTGGTGATTGTTCGCGTGCTGGCAACCTAGTTGCCTATATTTTTTAGGGACATACACAGGTGACTGTGGGGGTATACCACAGTACCTAGGATATACATCGGGCCATGTTTTGCAGAGTATACCTAGAGGGTGCTTCCATTTTCGAGTTGCACTTGCATCGGTAAGTTGCTCTAGTGTTGGTTGTTGTAACTGTTCTTCCAATTAATTTAGTGTTTGCTTGTCTTATCTTATAGGGACTTTTTTAGTGTGTGTTGTTTTTGACCGTCTAGAACACCCTAGCATGTCTTTGATCTTCTCACACAGTGGAGGATCACGAGCTCCGTTGGTCACGAAGACTTATTGGCTTGTTGCCAGTTACACTGGAGCCACCCTCTCCACCACTAAGGTGAAAGCTAGACCAACAAGGGTCTTTTGAAGGGACCGAGTCACAAGAAATTGTGCCCGACCAAAATCTAGAGGAATCAACTATTTTAAAACTTGGAGTGAAATATTTTGTTCTAGTTCAAACCTCCACCACTGATCTTTCGGCACCCACCATCGTACTGGTTCATCCTTACGAGTGCCAGACAGTGTTGCACGCAGTAATGGAAACAAATGTTGTTACTCCTTCTCGGAATTCTTCAATTCCCACTATGTTTTTCACCACAAAAGAGTTTCCACCTCCTAACCCACCATCACCAATCCGAGCCACCATGGTCTTGACCGCCTCTACATCGCACAATGGTCCAATCCTGTCTTTGGCGGTGGCCACAACCCCTTTCACACCAAGTGCGACAGGCCCTCCGTTTTCATATGGGATGCCTAGTTTAGGTACAAGTCCTGTACTTTCCTACTCCACTTCATAGACTTCAGGTCTGAGGGTAGGGATCTCTAATGCTCCTCTGCAAGGCCACATGGGGGGCACTTCCGCTCCCTTTAACGTTTTCCCTTATGAAGGTGGTCATATACCTCTTTTGTCCCCTTCACTCGGTAGCACACACCAACCATTCGTCCGACCGCTTTCACACCATAGTTTATTTGGAGCAGGGAATCAAGGACCACCTTCGCATAATATGTCGGTAGGTTCGACACCATTTTCTTTGTTCAATGCATTTGGTAACAACACCTTCTCGTCAGCTACTTTCCTGACTGGGGGCAATCCCGGTCTTAGACAGTCTATTCCTATGCAGGGTATTATTTCTGCATAGGGGGCACACCCAGGAACTTCTTCCGCATCAGGGCCTTGGAATTCTTGGCAGGGATCCATTCCCTCATCAGGAATGTTGATCTGGGGTAATTATTTTCACAATCAATGGAAACCCGGACAAAGTACTATGCCTATCCCCTCGAGACCAACATGGGGAAACCCTTCCCAAAGCCCTTTGAATGTAATGCATGCCCAACCATCTATGTCCTATTTTGGAAATCAGCCAATGATGTATCCTCACACGCAAAATCCTTATGCTATCCATGGCCATGGTTTTTACCAGAACCCAAGCGAGCAACTAAACTTTTCCTATCAACCTGGTGCCAGTCAAACTTCAGGTCTCTTTTTCCCCGGTTATCACCAACAACCCAAACTTCCTTTCCTAGCAACCTTGCATTTTCCAGACTTGACATGGTTGTTGAATGACCCTATCTGTCACGATCCACATTGGCCTCCTATGCCAACGAAGTTGCCTTCAGACATACCAAAGTTTGAAGCCAAGCCTAACGAGGATCCAGGAGATCATGCGACTACCTTCCATCTTTGGTGCTCATCTAACTCGTTGAAAGATGACTACGTACAGTTGCGATTGTTTCAATGTACTCTCATTAGGAGTGTCGTGAAATGGTACATTGAGATCGATCGCTCAAGATACTCTTCCTTTGGCGAACTGGTGATGGCTTTCCTAAACGATTTCCAGTTACCTGTGAGATACGATGCTAGCAACGAATTGCTGACCGATTTATCACAAACAAAAGCGGACCATATCTCTGATCACATCTAAGAATGGAGACACTGAAAGAGTTTAATTAAGGTACCATTCCCACCAACATTCCTACTCGAGTGGTTCCTTAATTCTTTTGTCCCACAGTTATCCAAAGATGTCGCGACATCGGGAGTATTTTCTGAAGAAGACGCCATCATGAGAGCTCAACAACTTGAGCTAATCTATTCTCAGTTCGGTTTATTATACGAGATCTTTCCAGATGCGCCATGCTCAATACTTGATAAAACCAAACAGAGATCTAGACCACATGTCGATGGTATTGTTGGTTCAACACAAACAAAGCCCGTTGAGCAATTGACAAAGCAGCTGGAGCAGTTGTCTATACAACACACAACAGCCAACCAAACTACATATTTGGATTCTCATACATTTATATTCATTATCATCATGTAATTTCATACAACCATAATTTCAATTCGGTATCTATGTACCAACAACTTAACATCAAAGTTTTCAAGTTAGAAATAGATCTCATAATATCCCATAATTCAATTTCGACACCCATTCATAAAATTATCATTTACAAAATAGATTGCATCATATCCAACACCATTCTAATAGCATTAAAACCTTCATAGGATTCTCATTCACACAATATGTCGCATCATATCCATCATTATCCATAACAATTATACATTCAGATAATTTACATTCACATAGTAGATCGCATCATATCCATCATCATCAATAATATTTAAACATTCATAAAATTTACATTCTCAGAATATATCACATCATATCCATCATTATCCAAATATATTTAAACATTCATAAAATTTATACATCTAAAAGTTCAAGTGTATCATTTAATAGTTTCACTTGTGAATAGAAAACAAAAGTGTGTAGGCCTCAGGTAATCCTGGTTGTCTAAGTCAAAAGGTGGTGTTACATACACCCAACCTTCGAGAAACATATTCTTGACATGGTAAAAAAAAGTGAGGGATAGTCTCATCGTAGTGTCTCGACATATTCCCAAGTAGCAGATCTTGGACTATAATTGTCCCATTGGGCCTTAACTTGGTCTATCAGACGGTTCCCGAGCTGTCAGAATCTACGCTCCAATATGCATAACTATTCTACCGTGAGAGTTCCCACGTCCGATACCTGCAATTCCTTCTAATTTAGTTTATGTGATTCATCAGCAACATAATGACGTAAAACAGATACATAAAAAACATTATGATTTTTATGCAGGTGGGGTGGCAGTACGAGACGATAGGTGATGCAGGAGCATCGTGACTACTAAAGCCAGCGTGGAGCCAGCGCATGTGTTTTAAACACATGACATATAAGCTTGATGACTTTTCGAAATTTCATTAAAGACGAAGCACCTTATCCTTCAGGTTAACATTTATGAAGGAGTGCCTTTTGTATGTTGCATCATACCTCGAGCCATACGCTCTTGTCTGAAGTAGATAGACGACATTTACTTTAGTTAATGCAAGTAGATAGAATTTATTTCCAGATTAGACAGTTTTAGTTGGAAGGAGGGAAAATGGATATAGACACCCTCATTGTATCATTGTAACATTAGCCATCATAACAGAAGAGAGAGCAGAGGATATTGTATGGAGAATACCCATGTATACACGGTTGAATTAATAGAAGAAAGCTTTGATTCGAGCGCATAGTTTTGTGTTGTTTTCTCTGTGTATTATGCTCATGAATGTTTGTTTTTGTTGAGCATTTGTTTTGCATATGCTGTGCATATCATTTCATGTTTCAACTGAAGTCTGGAAGGGAGAGAGAATGAGTTTAAATTTTTTCTCTATCTGAGCTAGGAGATTCCTGCAAGGTGTGCAGTTGAATTCATCCGCATAGAGTGCGTTGATGAAGGCTCAGTAGTTGAATTCTTATTCTCATTCGCCCAGAAGTTGTTTGGGTTATTAAAGTCATGCAAGGTGAGTGTGCAGACAGAAAGAAGGAGTCTCAGTTATTGATCTGAGCAGAGGAATTTGAAGACTACTGCTGTAGAGAGTGCGCAGAGTCTGAAGTATTCGACATTTGAAGATTGATTGAATATTGAGCACAAGCAGTGCGCGGAAGCTCCAGAGGTATAGCACCTTCTTGATACAGCTGGAAAAGGGCCAGGAGGTTCAGGTCGAGGAAGGGTCACTCAAGGTGGTAAGAGCAGGTTCGATGACAAAATCCTAGAAGGAACTTTTAGCCACCCCAGGAAATCCTCGAGAAGGAGAAATCGACGGATCTGGATCCGCGGACAGAAGACGTGGAATTTCGACAGCCATCAGATCTAGGAAAGCTGTGCTCAGGTTAAGCCTTAGCGTGCAGGAAAGGAGCCAGGAGTCATCGGGACCCATCTCATCGGAGAATCGGGGTTTATGGAGACGAAATTCTTATGCACACCGAAGTCATGATTGGAGAATTCCCGAAAGGGTCTCAAACATTGATTTCAACAGGGGCACGTGTCGCAAGATCCTGAGGAGTCGGGATTTGGAATTTTGGATTTCTCAGTGACGACAGACTCACGACTGGGGAAGTAGCGATATCCCAAAATGCGATAACCATGTGGTCACCGTGTCAAGTGGAGGACAGGTGTCGGAAGGCGAAGCCTTGCCATGAGTAGAAGACAAGTGGCGTTGAGAATCGGGGATCGAAAATCCCGTGAGCGTGAGTTCCACGCCTTTCTATTCTGCGAAGTCTGAATTTCTGATAAGGGGAAAAGGATGTAGTCATGTGGGCCAATAGGTTGCATGTAGGAAAGATTAGCAGAGGGAGCTAAGACGCGCAAGATGCCATCGGAGGTCAGGATTCGGGGTTTTGTGGGTGTGTGACTCATGACCTTGTGAAGGTCGATTTCCCAATAAGACCTCAGAGAGATCAATAAGAGCATCCTGTGGGTGATAAAAGGTCCTGATAAGGGATTTGAAGAAGCAATTTAGCTCTTCGGGCCTAGAGAAGAAGAAGGTCCTGGTGACAGCGGACGTGTCGGGTGGCGGTCTGCGTCAGAGTGGTATCAGAGCGAGAAAATCTCTATGTTTTCTGTAACAAAGGAGAAGAGAAAATTTCACCATGCTGCTGAGAAGAGGTAGACAATCACCCAATCCAGAGGGGGAAAGAGAAATGTCCAGAGAAAGAAGCAGCCAAGGACAGAATGTAGAGATGGAGAGGGAAATATGAAATCTTCGTGCCAGAATGGAAGATATGGAAGCAGCGCAGAGATGCACAGTAAATACGGGAGATATGAGCGACTCTGAGGGCGAAGCTGAAGCTGAACAGCAAGGAGAAGTTGCAGCCGAAGATGCAGCCAACGAGCGGTTAATCAAGGCTATCGCTCGGATAAGTTCAAAGACGAAGATGGACATTCCAACTTATGAAGGAAATCTAGATGCAGAAGAGCTGTTAGATTGGATTAGAGCTCTTGATACCTACTTCGATTATGAGGATATCGAAGAGGATAAAAAGGTCAGGCATGCTTTCACGAAATTAAAGGGACATGCAGCATTATGGTGGGACGAGCTTCAGGCAGATAGACGTTCCAAAGGGAAACAAAAGATCAAAAGCTGGGATCGAATGATTGCAAAGATGAAAGAAAAATTCATCCCAAAGGATTATCAAATCATACTGTTCAGGAGAATGTAGAACCTGAGACAGAAGTTGATGAGGGTAAAGGAGTATACCGAAGAATTCTACAAGATCAATATTAGAGCAGGTCATCGAGAGAGCGATGATGAAAAAGTAGCCAGGTATATGAATGGCTTAAGATACGATATCCAGGATGAGATGAGTATGGCAACCACCAGAACGGTGGAGGATGCGTATCAGATGGCATTAAAGGAAGAAGAAAAGATAAACTGTAAGCCAGCACAGCAAGGTCGAGGCAGAAGTCATCCAAGAGGCAAGGCAATTGCTCAGGATAAATACCAGAAGCCCAAGGAGGAGTGGAGGAGACCCCAGGGTAAAGTTGAAAGAGGTGGAACCTCACAGCGAGGACCACATGCCGAACAGAGAAGGCGGCAAGATGATCAGCGAGGAGATTACGCTGATGTAAACACTTTTCCTCGTACTAGAGGTCGAGGTAGAGGAAGAGGAGGAATCATCAGATGCTACACATGTGGGAAGAACGGGCATAAAGCGGTTGATTGTCTAGATAGAAAGAAGGATGGAGGAGAAGCTCACATCACAGAAGCGCAAAGGTGAGCTGCTGAAGCAGAAGATGCAGAAGACAGAAGGTCATTAATGATGCATAAAGTTCTCGTTACACCCGAGAAGGAGCTGGAGGACACATCTCAGAGAAGCAGACTGTTTATAACTGCGTGCAATACCAAAGACAGGAAATGCAAAGTAATCGTGGACAGTGGAAGCACCAACAATCTAGTTTCAACCGAGATGGTGGAGAAGCTAGGACTGGAGACGACTGATCACCCGAGTCCATACAAAGTTTCATGGCTACAAAAGGGACATCAGGTGAGTGTCACTAAACAATGCTTAGTGGACATCAAGATAGGAGGATATAATGATAAGATTCTCTGTGATGTTATTCCTATGGATGTATGTCATTTATTGCTAGGCAGACCATGGCAATATGACAGAAACGTAATTCATGATGGAAAAATGAATACGTACACTTTGGAGAAGAATGGGAAAACACATATGTTGCTTCCGATAAAAGATAAGGAGGTAAAACCGGAAGTAAACAACAGGATACTTCTCATGAGTGGGAAGGAACTTCTGGCAGAAGTAAAGAAGAAGGAAGATCCACAATTCTTTGTGGTCAGGAAACTGAAGGTTGTTTTGACCAGCACAAGAGTGGATGATCTGCCCGAGGAAATTCAGGAACTGTTGGAAGAGTTCGCTGATATTGTGGTAGATGAATTACCTCATTCATTGTCACCGATGAGGAGTGTGAGCCATCATATAGACCTCATACTAGGGGCCAGTTTTCCAAACAAAGCAGCGTACAGGTTGATTCCATAGGAGAATGAAGAAGTCAAAAGGCAGGTACAGGAATTGCTGGATAAAGGACTGGTCAGGGAGAGTCTAAGTTCGTGTGTCGTACCAACGATACTAAGTCCGAAGAAAGATGGAGGATGGAGAATGTGCACTGATTCCAGAGCCATCAATAAAATAACCATCAGGTATAGGTTTCCATTACCACGAATGGATGACTTGATGGACTGCTTAAGTGGAGAATTTTTTTTTTCAAAGGTTGATTTGAAAAGCGGATACCATCAGATTCGCATGAGAGAAGGCGACGAGTGGAAGACAGCCTTCAAAACAAATGAAGGGTTATATGAATGGCTAGTCATGCCGTTTGGTTTGACGAATGCACCAAGTACATTCATGAGGCTGATGAATGAAGTGCTGAAGGAATTCATTGGTAAGTTTGTCATTGCTTATTTAGATGACATATTTATTTTCAGCAAAACAAAGGAAGAACATCTGAATCATTTAGCTGCAATAATGAGGAAGCTACAACAAGAGAAGTTGTTGATCAATGTGAGGAAATCTTCATTTATGAAGAAAGAACTCATTTACTTGGGGTTTGTCATATCGACAAATGAATTGAAGATGGATCCAAGTAAAGTGGAGGTAATTAAAAACTGGCCATCACCAAGAAATGTTTTTGAGGTGAGAAGTTTCCATGGACTGGTGAGTTTCTACAGGAAATTCATCTGAAATTTCAGCAGAATCAGCGCAGCGATGATGGACACAGTCAGGAAAAGACATAAATCTTTTCACTGGACTGAAGAGGCTGAGAAAAACTTCAATATGTTGAAGCTTAAGATAACAGAGCAACCAGTGTTGGTGTTTCCAGATTTCAGGAAGACATTTCAAGTGAAATGTGATGCAAGTGGCTTTTCCATAGGAGCGGTCTTGAGCCAGGAGGACAGACCAATTGCCTATTTCAGCGAGAAGCTGGATGAGGCAAAGGTGAAGTACTCAACATATGATAAGGAATTTTATGCTATCATACAGGCATTGAAGAAGTGGAGGAATTACTTGATCCCAAAAGAGTTTGTATTGTATAGTGATAATCATGCATTACAGTTTGTGACTCAGCAGGAGAAGCTGAATCAGAAACATGATAAATGGGTAGAGTATATGCATAATTTTACATTTGTAATTAAACACATTTCAGGGACTGCTAACAAAGTGGTTGATGCTTTGAACAGGAAATGTTTGCTGCTGTAGGAGTTCCAAATCAAAACATTGGGTTTTGAAAATCTTAAGGACATGTATGCAGGTGATGCATCTTTTGCTGAAGCATACGAGGCAGTTGAGAATCCAGTTCTCAGAGACAAAAGATCGTGGATAGATTACATGATCCAGAATGGATTTTTGTTTAGAGGAAACCAGTTATGCATTCCGAATTGCTCCATGAGGGAGAACCTGCTAAAAGAGAAGCACAGTGGCGGATTAGCAGGGCATTTTGGCCACAACAAGACATTCACGAAGCTGAGCGGATCATATTTTTGGCCAAGCATGTGAGCAGATGTCAAAAGGTTTGTTGACAGGTGTCGAATTTGTCAACATTCGAAGGGACAAAAACAGAATGCAGGTCTTTACCAACCATTACCCATACTAGAGAGGCCATGGGAGGCGATCAGCATGGATTTCGTACTGGGATTTTTGAGAACGCAGAGAGGGGTTGATTCCGTCTTTGTAGTTGTGGACAGGTTTTCGAAAATGGCACATTTCATTCCATTCCAGAAGACCAACGATGTGACTCATATCGCGAACTTGTTCTTCAAGGAGATTGTTAGACTTCATGGTTTACCCAGGAGCATTGTATCGGATAGGGATACAAAGTTCATTGGACATTTTTGGAGGACACTCTGGAAGAAAATGGGAACTAACTTGATTTTTAGTTCTAACTATCATCCTCAGACGGATGGGCAAACAGAGGTTGTGAATAGAAGCCTGGGAGACTTACTCAGAAGCCTAGTGACAGAGCACCACAGCAGCTGGGATAATGTGTTGCCACAGGCAGAATTTGCTTACAACGATTCAGTGAAAAAAAGCACAGGTAAAAGTCCATTTGAAATCGTATATGGTAGGCAGCCTAGAGGAGTATCTGATCTGAGGGATTCAGAGAAGATAATGACAAAGAGCGTGAGCGCTGAAGAATTCACAGAGGCGATGCAGGATCTTCACAGCAGGGGGAAGCAACGATTGCTGGAATCAAACCAGGAATATAAGCGCAGAGCGGATCAACATCGGAGACAACTTCAGTTCAAAGTTGGTGATCTGGTTTTGGAACATTTGAGGAAAGAAAGGTTCCCAAGGGGAACATACAACAAGCTCAAAATGAATAAAATTGGGCCATGCAAAGTCTTGAAGAAATTGGGAGAAAACGCTTATGAAATTGAATTGTCGGAAGACATCAGAATATATCCGACATTCAATGTCTCAGACTTATATCCCTATAAGGTTGAGGAAGTAGAAGCTGGAAGTGATGAGCAGCCAGAAATTCAGTGGCAGAAGCAGATGCCGATGGAAGAAAGGCCACAGATGGAGTGGATACTTAACAGAAGAGTCAGCAAAGGAACCAGACGAAAGCAATACTTCGAGTATCTGGTGAAGTGGAAGAACCACCCAGTGGAGGATGCCTGCTGGGAGACAGAAGCAGTGATTCAAAGGCATGGACAGACCGTGTAGGAGCTCATGGATAGGAGCCCATGAAAGTCTTCAAGCCGAGGAGTATGATGCAGGAGCATCGCGACTACTAAAGCCAGCGTGGAGCCAGCGCATGTGTTTTAAAAACATGACATATAAGCTTGATGACTTTTCGAAATTTCATTAAAGACGAAGTGCCTTATCCTTCAAGTTAACATTTATGAAGGAGCGCCTTTTGTATGTTGTATCAGACCTTGAGCCATACACTCTTGTCTGAAGTAGATAGACGACATTTAATTTAGTTAATGCAGGTAGATAGGATTTATTTCCAGATTAGACAGTTTTAGTTGGAAGGAGGGAAAATGGATATAAACACCCTCATTGTATCATTGTAACATTAGCCAACATAACAGAAGAGAGAGAAGAGGATATTGTATGGAGAATACCCATGTATACGTAGTTGAATTAATAGAAGAAAGCTTTGATTCGAGCGCATAGTTTTGTGTTGTTTTATCTATGTATTATGCTCATGAATGTTTGTTTCTATTGAGCATTTGTTTTGCATATGCTGTGCATGTGATTTCATGTTTCAACTGAAGTTTGGAAGGGAGAGAATGAGTTTAAATTTTTTCTCTATCTGAGCTAGGAGATTCTTGCAAGGTGTTCAGTTGAATTCATCCGCATAGAGTGCGTTGATGAAGGCTCAGTAGTTGAATTCTTATTCTCATTCGCCCAAAAAAAATTTGGGTTATTAAAGACATGCAAGGTGAGTGTGTAGACAGAAAGAATGAGTCTCAGTTATTGATCTGAGCAGAGGAATTTGAAGACTGCTGCTGTAGAGAGTGCACAGAGTCTGAAGTATTCGACATTTGAAGATTGATTGAATATTGAGCACAAGCAGTGCACGGAAGCTCCGGAGGTATAGAACCTTCTTGATATAGTTGGAAAAGGGCCAGGAGGTTCAGGTCAAGGAAGGGTCACTCAAGGTGGTAAGAGCAGGTTCGGTGAGAAAATACTAGAAGGAACTTTTAGCCACCAGAGGTAGGTACTTCTCCAATGGATTTGATTATCCATGACATACATCCTAAGCATGTCTTCCATGACTTGATTTACTCTCTCAGTTTGCCCATCTGTTTCAGGATGATAAGTTGTGCTTAAGTTCAACTGAGTCCCCAACGTTGACTGCAAACTTTTCCAAAACCTAGAAGTGAATCTGGAGTCCCTATCTGAAATGATATTCTTAGGTATCTTGTGCAAACAGATGAACTCACTTACAAATACCCGTGCCACATCAGTGACATTGTAGGTGTCTCTAACCGGAATAAAATGAGCACTCTTGGTTAACTTATCAACTATCACAAGAATGGAATTGTGTCTATGAGATGTGAGTGAAAACCCCACAACAAAATCCATAGAGATGACTTCTCACTTGGACATAGGAACATCATGTGGTTGTAGGAGGCCTGTCGGGTGGTGGTGGTCATCTTTCACTTGTTGACACTCCAGACACTTGGTGACGAAATGGACCACATCGCGCTTCATGCATACCCGGAAGAAGAGCTTCCTCATGTATGCGTACATCTTCTTCACACCCGAAAGCGCACAATAAAGTGCTCTATGGGCTTCCTTCAGTATGATGCTTCAAATATCTCCATCTTCAAGGATGTACATCCTTCCCCAATATCTCAATAGTCTGTCTACTTCCAGACTATATCCTTCGTACATTGGATTTAATTACCTCTCACTCTAGAGGTTTGAAGTAACCTCTAAATACCAACTGTCTCCTTGGAGTTGTGTCAACACACGTTCCCTCAGATTGACTTTTAAGGGTACCAAGGAGAAGACATGTGGTCTCCTACTCAAGGCATTTGCGACCACATTTTCCTTTCCTTTGATGTATGAAATACCAAAATCGTACTCACTCATAAACTCACTCCATCACCTTTGCCTAGCATTCATATTCCTTTGAGTGAAGATATGTTTTAAACTTTGATGGTCTGTTTTGAGCTCAAAGTTTCTCCCCACAAGATAGTGCCTCCAAAGTTTTAGAGCTAGCATTACAACTGCCAACTCTAAATCATGAGTAGCATAAAGCTCTTCATGTTTCTTCAACTTCCTTTATGCATAAGCTATCACTCCTCCATCCTGCATTAGTACGGCCCCCAACCTTTGCTTCGAGGCATCCGTGCAAACTGTGAAGTCCTTTTCCATATCCGGCACTCGTAGAATTGACACACTAGTTAGTAACCTCTTAAGCTCAATGAATGCACTATCACATTCTTCTATCCATTCACAACTGACCCCCTTGCACTGCAAAGTGGTGATGGGTTTCGCTATTTTTGAGAATCCTTCCACAAATATCCGATAATAACCTGCTAGACCCATGAAGCTTCTCACCTCATGGGCATTTTTTGGCACTAACCACTCCATAATGGCCTTTACCTTTTCTGGGTCCACAGAGATTCCTTCACTGGAAATGATATGACCTAAATAGTGGATCTCTCTCTGGAAGAAGGAACACTTTGACAACTTCCCATACAATTTGTTCTCTCTAAGGCAGGACAACACCACTTGCAAGTGTTCCTCATGTTCTCTTTCATTTTTGGAATAGATGAGGATGTCATCTAGAAAGACTTGTACAAAATGGTCCAAGTACTTCTAGAATACTCTGTTCATGAGGCTCATGAATACTGTTGGCGCATTGGTCAATATGAAAGGTAATACAACAAACTTGTGATGCCCAAACTGAGTTCGAAAGGCAGTTTTAGGAATATCACCTTCCTTAATCCTTAATTGGTGATACCCTGATCACAAATCAATCTTTGAGAATACCTTTTCTCCTTTCATCTGATTGAAGAGGTCATCTATTCACGGCATTGGGTACCTATTTTTCACTGTAGCACGATTCAAGTCCCTGTAATCTATACACAGTTGTAAAGAACCATCCTTCTTCTTCACAAAAATTACTGGTGCGCCCCAAGGCGAGACACTGGGCCTTATTAGCCCTAAGTCTAGTAGCTCTTTCAACTGCATTTAAAACTCACAAAGTTCCGGTGCTGTCATCCGATATGGAGTCTTGGAAATTGGTTTTGCACCAGGTTTTAACTCAATATTAAAATCAAGCTCCCTCTCAAGAGGTAACCCTAGTAACTTGCTCGAAAAAACATCCTTAAATTCTGACAATACCGAGTACTGATCTAATGAGGGTCCCTTCCTTTCATTCACTGCTTCCACTACATATAGTCGACACCCTTGCCTCAAGCATCACTTAAACTTCATAGTTGAGATAAAGCCTAATGACACCTTTCTCCGTACACCCTGGATCTCTATTGGTCTTCCTTCATCGTCGACACAAAGCACCCTTTTTGCGAAACAATCTACCAAAGCTCGATGAGCTTCTAACCAATCCATTCCAATGATTAGGTCATACGCCCCGAGAGCAGTGACGTATACCTTCAACCTGGTAGTACACACGCCCAGGTCTACTATACAATTATCAACACTAGGTCCTACTGCTTGTTTTTCCCCCGAATCCATCTCGACTTGCTTAAAGTCATTGTGCTTGTAGGCTTCCAACCCACTCTTTTCTAATGCAGATGGTGAAATGAAACTATCTGTCGCACCAGAATCAAATAAAATCTTAACATTGATATGATTTAGCG
>JZKD02S2035569.1:308709-321137 GCA_000966675.3 Picea glauca | reverse complement strand
CATTTCCATCCATCTTAATGCCTAGCAACTTAGTTTTCAGGAACAAAATGCGATTTGTGTTGCTAGTTTCATACAATGCTTTAAGAGTTGTCCATGTTGCAGCAGAAGTTGTAGCATCTCTAATATGTGGAATTATGCTATCTTTAACTGACATGCGCAACAATAGCTTTGCCTTGTTTTCGCGCTTCTCCCAGTCTTGGATCTATGTTGTTGTCGCACCTCCTACCGTTGCTGTCGCACCTGTAGCCGCGACAGGTTTCAGTTCGGTTCCATTCACAATGTTCCAAACACCATAGCCCTCCATGAGCGTCTGCATCTTGAATTTCCAATTAATGAAGTTCGATCCATCTAACTTGTTGGCTTTGTTGAGGTAGGTCTCTGCCAGCGGATTCGCCATTGCTACAATTTAGTCTCTGCAAGAAAATCACCAAGGATATGCAACGTTTTGTCACTCTGCCTTCAGATACCACCGATCCGACTCAATTTATCTCTGTTCTCAACTTATATCATGCATGCATGCAACTTAATATCCAAAAATCTCCACTTTTTTTTTTTAAAAAACTTATAACTCCCTCCTTAAAAAACTTTTTAAAAAAAAATTCACCTTAGGTTTTAAAAAGTATCCACTTAATAAAACAATGCAATAAAGCTTATAACTCCCATTCAAAGCTTGACATATAAAAATTAAAGCTTATATATATAAACTCCACATGCATTCACTTTATGCATTTATATCTCCACTAAGGAAGTATGCCATTCATTAAACCCTTAAAACAAAATCTTACGTGAATAAATCTTACCAAATCCACACGTCCTTCACGATTTGGTGTCCACTTACCGCTTCAAACCCACTCACTATTCTTCTCCCAAATGGACGCACATTCAAGGGATCTTTCTCACGCAGCTTTGCAACCAACACTCACGCAACAGTCTTCTGCGAGCGCATGCACAAACACTCACACAGCAATTTTGCACAAAAAAACTCTACGATTCAAACTCCACGTTTCTCACGCAGCAAAGTTTCACTTCTTCCAAATTAATCACACTCAAAAAAGCTCTGTTCCTCACGATTCTCGCACCTCACGCTCTAGTGGCCTTGAGTTGTTCGCACCCCACGAATACTCTGGCTGCGAGCAGTTCACACCCCACGTTCACTCCGCCTACGAGAATTTTTCAAAATTTTTATGCGTGAAAGGCAGAGTAGTATTCCCCCGTACCCTAGCAGAGGAGAGACCTGCGAACCTCTACAATTTTCGCACCTTGCTCCCATGGCTCTGATACCAAGATAAAATATATGAGGCAAACAAACACGGTGAGGCTACGCTCACTTCACAATATTAAATGAAGATGGATTACATCCTTATATAGGAAAAGGCTCTCGCAAGTCGGCTACATGCAAAGCAAAAGACAACTAGACAACTGACTCTTAACTAAGAACTGACTCTTCTAACTGGCGCTTACAACCCGCGCTTATTACTGGTGCTAACAACTAGCTAACATCTCCATTATTTCCAAGTATATATCTATGTATTATCTCCCTTGCATAATATTAACCGAATATTATCGTCCCATGGATGTTTCCATGTATAAGGTTTTACCAAGTAAAAACCTTGTGTCAAATCTGTGTTTGCTTATTTGTTTGTATCTTGTTCTATATTTGTTTCCATTGTAGTACAACAATTGGTATTAGAGCTTTTGGAGAATTGCAGCAAATGAGCTCAAATGAGTTGTGTTCATAGGCGAGATCTATCAATGAAGAAAAGCGTTTCATGAGCCGAGGACGAAGTTTTTCGCATGTTCATGATCTTTGTCGGAGGGAGCGATCGTTGTTGGTAAACTTTTCGACTGGTCAGGGTTCTCTATTGCACATGAGAGACCTATTTTTTTTATTCTTGTCGGGGTTCACCATTGCACAAGAGCGACCATTTTTTGTTCGATCCTGAATTCTCAGAATTCTCCCTTGCAAAGGTGTGACCACAAATTTTTAAAGGGGTTTTTCGGCGTTATGATTTTCCGTGGAAAGGCAAGAAAAACGATGGATTATTTTATGAGCGTTGACCATTCCATCTAGTGGAAAAGCATTGGTATGCAAATTTTTTGTTTTGCATTAAGAACATTTTGCTCCAATTTCTTATAAGGGGAACGAATATCTTATGCTCGAAATTTTTTAAGTGAAGAATGTTTTTATATGGATGGATTTTATTTTAAAGTGGATGTTTAGTTGTAATATTAACACTTTTTTATGGGTTCCACTTTTGAACTATAAAATATTTCTCCATATTAAGAAAAAGATCTTTTATTTATTTATTGAGAGTTTGTGTTAATGGAAAAAGTTCAAAGTTCGAAGTTTGAAGTTGAAAAGTTCAGCGGTAAAAGCAACTTTGAGCTCTGGAAGCTCAAGATGCGGTATTTGTTGGTGCAAAAAGGGTTGCAAAAAGCATTGGCAGGAAAGACAAAGAAACCAACGACTATGACAAATGAGGAATGGGAAGATCTGGATGCAAAAGTTCTTAGTAACATTCATTTATGTCTTGTGGATGATGTTCTGTTTAGTATTGTAGGAGGGGATACAATATCAGGCTTATGGAATAATATGGAAAGTCTATATATGACGAATTCATTAACGAGTGGGATCTACTTGAAGAGACAATTGTATAGTGATGCAGGATCATCTCTCACATCAAAGCGGGCCAATGTGGAAAGCGGAAGACAGCTGGAAGGCGTCCAGCACAAAATTTTGAAAACACTTTGAGATTGTTGCTCAAGTCTTTAATAAAGCCATTTATGAAGGCACACTTTGTATATTGTAATGGACCTTGAGTGGATAGGTCTCGTCCTTAGGTAGATAGTCGGCATTTAATACAGTTAATGCTAGTAGATAAAACATTTAATTGTAGATTTGATAGCTTTAGAGCGCAAGAGGGAAACGGGATATAGACACCCTCATTGTACATTGTAACATTATTCTGAAGAATTGAGAGCATTCAGAAGAGAAGAGTATGCAGAGAATTGTATGAAGGGAACACCCATGTACAGATATTTGAATTAATAGAAAGAGCTTTTGATTCAATTTCATGGTTTGTGTTATTCTCTGTGTATTGATGTTATGCTCATGAATGTTTTCTTCCTGTCATACATTTGCTTTTATATGCTGTGTATGTGATTTCATGGTTGAATAGAAGTTTGAGGGAAGAGTGAATGAGTTTCAATTGTTTCCCTAATTGAGCCAAGGGATTCCTGCAAGGAGTGTAGTCGAATTGTCCGCAAGGAGTGCATTGACAGAAGGCTCAATTAGTTAACTTTTGTTCTCATTCGTCCCAGAGGTGCAGTTAGGCACAGTGTCGTGCAAGGAGTGCGTAGGCCAGGAGAAGTCTCAGAGTTGTGATTCTAAGCAGAGGGACTGAAAGACTGCTATTCCAGGAGTGCGCAGGGTCGAAGACTTCAACACTTAGTCGTGGTTGAAGATTTGTTGCAAGGAGTGCGTGCAAAGAGTTTCTTTCGGAGGACTTGGAAGTCGTAAGAAAGCTCAGGAGGGATAGGCTTTCAAATTCATTGAAGGACAAGCAAGAAAGTTGTGCCTTGAAGGTT
Source organism: Picea glauca (assembly GCA_000966675.3). Classification (NCBI taxonomy): domain Eukaryota; kingdom Viridiplantae; phylum Streptophyta; class Pinopsida; order Pinales; family Pinaceae; genus Picea; species Picea glauca. The sequence continues at coordinate 317,549 of JZKD02S2035569.1, read as the reverse complement.
ACAAGGAACGCCACAGGTTTGCGCATAGGGTGACGAGTTCTGTGGAAGAACGGTTCGTCATTCCACAGATTTGTATAAGGAAGAAACGGACGGACGAATTTCTCCGAGGAGATTTCGCAAAGCTCCAAGGGCAGTTGGATCTAGCGGAGGTGCAAGGAGGTTACAGTGCAGGTTGGAAGAGGCTCGAAGCTCAGGAGGGCAGGAGTCGTCGTTCCGAGTCACGAGGACTGTTAGATCTACTCGTGATATCGTATATCAGGAGCCAACGTAGAAGTTATTTGACCTTGCGAGAAGCAAAGTCACGAGGGAACGAGATTGCGAGTTTCAGCATCTCGGACATCGGGAGTCGACGTAGAAGTTATTCGACCTCGCGAGAAGTGAAGTCGCGAGGGAGCAAGATCGTGAGTTTCGGCGTCTCGGGCATCGGAAGTCAATGTGGAAGTTATTCGACCTCGCGAGTAGCGAAGTCGCGAGTGGCGAGATCACGAGTTCCGGCGCATCGGGTATCGGTGGTTGGAAAATCAAATGTTTGATATCATGAGTAGCGAAGTTGCGATAGAGCTGAAGTCCCAATAGAGGAAGGAGAAAGTCAGCATTGACTGATATCTCGGGTCTCGAGGATTCGAGAACCCAGTGCTCAACCTTTGAACTCGCGAAGTCATGAGTTTTGATTCCCCGGTAAATTAAGGAAGAGGGGGATCGCGAGAAGAGATCTGTGGGTAGATTTCTCGATAGGGAAATAGAAGAACCTTAGCATTCTTCAGGCCGTGAGTGAAAGAAGGTCCTGGAGAAGCGGACCTGCTCTGAGGAGTGTGGTTGCATCATATAGTTTGTGGATGAAAGAAGGTACAACAATTGCTGACCATTTAAGTACCTTTAATAGCCTTACAGTTCAATTAACTAGTATGGAAGTTAAATTCAAAGATGAAGATAAGGTTATTACACTATTGTGTCCGTTGCCTTAGTCTTTGAATAATCTAGTCACCTCTATTAGCTTTAGCTCAACATATTTTTTAGATTATGACTCTGTTGTGGGAGCTTTGTTGGCTGAGGAGATGAGGAGAAAATCTAGTCAAGAAACCTCAACTTCAGAGGCGATGTTGGTCAAAGGTTGAACTAAAGAGCAGAATCGGAGAAATTATTCTCGATCTAAGTCAAGAAGCAGAAAGGGTAAAGAAAAATGTTAGTACTGTGGTAAAATAGGACATCTCAAGAAAGACTACTGGAAAAGAAAGGAATACAAGGAAAACTCTACGACGGAAGCAAATTTGGCTATAACAAATTCAGGTATGACTGATCAAGTTTTATTCATTTCTAGTAATTTACAATATCAAGAAGAATTGCAGTTAGATTTAGGTGCCTCCCACCACATGTGCTCACATAGAAATTGGTTCATTTCTTACCAATGTGTTGATGAGGGTGTAGTGTTTATGGGAAATGGTATTCCCTGTAAAACCGTTGGGGTTGGCAATATTAGAATCAGGATGTTCGATCTTATTGTTAGAGAATTAACAGATGTTAGATATGTACATGAAATTAAATCAAATTTGATTTCATTAGGAGTGTTGGATTCTTGTGGATATAAGTATATAGGTCAAGGTGGAGCACTCATATTGTCGAAAGGTAGTTTAGTAGTGATGAACGAAATAAAGGTTGATAACCCTTTATAAGATATAAGGGAGTAATGAAGTGGCATCTGAAGTGACAGATGTATCTTCTTGTTTATGGAATAAGCATCAAGGTCATAAGAGAAAGAAAGAATTATAGGTATCGATAAGTGGTAAATCATGTCCAGACTTAAAATCTTTGTTTATGAATTCCTGCTGACTTAAAATCTTTGTTTATGAATTCCTGCTTATTTTATATCTCTGCAAGTTATGATGGTGGTATAAAGGGATGTTGTGTGTGGGATCCTACTTCTCACAAGATCATCATTGATAGAAATATAGTATGTATGGAACAACCAAAAGGGTTGATTCAAGATCGCAACAGTAAATTTGTCTGCATGCTAGATAATTCATTGTATGGCCTATTGGTACCCTGGCAAATATACAAGAGGTTTGAATCCTTCATAGTGAGTCAGAATTTTTCAAAGGGTAGGAATGGATATACATTTTATAGTACATTCACAATCTTGATGTTATTTGTTGATGATATGCTCAATCCAAGTCGAAGCATGGATAAAATCAGTAAGAAAATGACTCAGGTGGATAGGACAATTCAGATGAGGGATCAAGAAGCAACAAAACTAATTATGGGCATAGAAGTACACAGAGATGGTAATGGTAAGTTGTGGTTGGAGTTCAGTATGAACATTGTAAAACCAATTTTTATCCCTGTTTCTTTCCATTATAAGTTTTCTTCAAGTATAGGTCATGTCTATAAAGAAGAAAAGGCTATGTCTTGTGTAAGTTTAGTAGGAGGTATGTTGTATGTGATGAAATGATTAAGAACAAATGTTTCGCATGCTAATGATGTTGTCAGATACATGATATATTCATGTGCTGCAGTGAAATGGTTGCTTCAGCGTTTAAGAAGCACAATTCACCTATAATGGTTACATTGAGATAGTTTGTGATAGTTGTAATGTATATTTTACAGGTGTCTTGGATAGAAGGAGATCTATCACTAAATATGTCTCAAAACACAGTTGTGGAAGACATGTTGGCGGTGGAGTGACCCCTCAGGAAATCCAAACTCGTGCAAGTCACACAAGTGAGATCATGAAACCAATTTTATTAGAGAAGCTGCAATGGTGCTTGACTTCTCTTGGATTGCAACATAGGTGATGAATAAATTGGGCAATGATATTTAGGTAAATTGTTGTCAATGTGGAGATTGTTGGATAATGCCAACGAGTTTACACTCATGTTTAGATATTGGGCATATTTTCTGGCCCCTATTATTCTATAATTAGTTGGATCAAATCAATGATATTTAGAATAGGGATAGAGGCACATTAAATCTAATCAGTTTCTTGTAACTGAGTGAAGACTTCTATATATCTATGTAATCTTGTTAAGGCAATGAGTGTGAGATGCGAGAGTGCTTGAGAATCAGAGCGTGAGTGGTCTGGCTGATGCATTATTTCCCTTTCATAATATCAACCAAATATCATTGTCCTGTAGATGTTTCCATGTATAGGGTTTTACCACGTAAAAATGTTGTTTCATATCTGTGTTTTCTTATTTGCTTGTATCTTGTTCTATATTTGTTTTCACTGCAATACAACATTTTTTATCCATATGAGTTTTTCCTCTAAGGAGGAATGAGTAAGGGTTTGCATTCTATATTCAGTGTAATGTATAATATAAGTCAATAACTTTATAATTCATAAATGGGTGAATATGATTTAATATTTGAGCATATGAATGCATTTAATATTATTGTGACCTAGTTGAACTTAGTTGGAGTAAAGATTGATGAGAATGATAATTGCATGATCCTTTTGTGTTCTTTCTCAAATTCATGGGACAACCTAGTAATGGTCATTGGAAGAACTTGAAAATAAATTGGTCTTTGAAGAGGTTTTGGCTACTTTACTTGGAGGAAATGAGGTGGAACACTTTTGAATCCACCAAGGAGGCCTTGGCTATTCATGGAATATTGAAAAAGAAATGAAATAAGAGGGAGAAGGGAATATCGAAATCCCATGGAAGATCTAAGTCTCCTGGAAAGTCCAAGGAACGATGTTGGAACTATGGAAAGATTGGACATTTCTAAAGAGACTACAAGGAAGAAAAAAGAAGAATAAGAAGAAAGACAAATTTTCTTATGATGAGTCCAAAAAATCTTCTATAGAGAATGGTGAAGATTATTTTTTTGAGGCTTTGGAAACCCAAGCATGTCAAAATACATGGTTGATAGACTATAGAACTTCATTCCACATGAATTTCCATCGGGATTGGTTTTTAGTGTACAAGGACTATTATGGTAGGAAGGTATACCTCAATAATGATTCTCATATCAACATAGCCAGTTGTGGTAGAGTCTTGATCAGATTCTTGATGGAAATGTAAATGGGATTAATGGATTTTACACATTTTGGATTTAGCATGGAACCTATTATCAACAAGAAAATTTAATGATGTTAGTGTGCAAATTGTTTTATCTATTGGAGGCTATAAGATGGTGTGAGGAGCTATGGTTCTCGTTTAGGGTGTTTCTATACACACTTTCCTTCAATTTGATGCATGCACAATTAAGTGAAGTAGTTATTCACTTCCTACAGTGAAAATATATGCAAGATCTATACATTCACAGTCAAAATTAACAACAAAGAGCAATGTTGTATCTCCTTCTGATGGTTGTTATTTTAGCGTGCCTAAACAAGCTCTTGCTTCAAAGAGTAAGTTAACTATAGAAAAGGAAATGTTATGGCACTATAAATTGGGTCATATACGTGAGAATGGTATATGGACCTTCAAAAACTAATCGTGTGGATGGGTTAACTAATTATACTCTTGAATTTGCTTTATACGAGAATTTCATATATGCAAAAAAAATCCATGTTGAATTTTTTTCTAGCTCTCACAAATCTTCTAGGTTGCTCGACTTGATTCATTCTAGTGTGTTTCATCCTATTAAAGTTCCATCATTTTTTCAAGATTTATATTATGTATGATTCATTGATTATTATTGTTAGGATATTTAGACACTTAGGAGTTAGTTAAGATCAACTTGGTCTAATGTTTTGTTAGGTTAAATTGTGTTTCTTAGTGTGTTTCTCTAATAATCATTTATATGTATTTGTAATTAGGAAATCCAACAATCATTATATGTTCATGACATAGAGTGGTTTGACAGATCATATTCTCCTCGATCTTAACAACTACATTGATATGTGGCTTAACACCCCATTTTTCCATGATCATTATTTAAAGAGTATGGAGGGTCATTTGTCAATGATCGAGTGTGAGAAAATATCTCTATAATATTTTTCTTTTGCATTCATAAATTACTCCAAGTGGCCACGTTGGATGGAGTCGTGGATGTATCCCTACAGGGGTTTTACCACATCAAAAAATTGATGCATTAATCTTTGAAATGGTTATGTGACTGGTTATTGAAGGTGTTTATCCTCTATTGGAATACATTTTTTTTTAACATGGTACTGGAGCACATTTGAAAACCTTCTCTAGTTGTAGATCGACATCGTGAAGTCATGTTGTTGCATCTCTGGTTTCTACCATTTTTGTACATTTATAGGCTAATAAGACTATACCATTATGTTCAACACACTCATTTCAGTCATGAACACTTTTCATTTCACTCGAAAAGGTTTATGTTTTCTCAAGATACGACCATTTCAGTAAGATCCGGAGGTATAAAGCATGAATATGAATTTTAAAAAAAATTGCAAAGATAAATTTCAGTTTTGTTTTTGTTTCTTGGTTTCTACTCTTTTCGATTTGTGTATGTTATTTTCCCTGTGCTCGGTGCAATAAAATTTAACCAATTCAACATGCTTTCTCCAATGTTGGAATTATCTAGAAACAAATCTTTTGATCCCTTAAATGAAGACTCTTGAATGATGTTGAAATTTATGATCATTGGCCATGAATTGAACATGCCTCAATTTTTCCAGCGACTCTTTTAATTGTAGTTACGACAATTTGTGTCGGTCTATATCAATGCCATGATTTCTAAACTTAGTTGTAACAATTTCAAAATTTCCCTAAAATTCCTCTCAATGAGGAACTTAATGGTATATGTGCGCAGATATTCCTTAACATAGCATTCCATTTGGAGAGTGGTACTAGATATATATTGATGCTTGCAGCATTTACAAGAACCTTCCTTACACTATGTTCTGGGTGCTAGATATTATGGTTGTTTCTATGGAGATTTTTTTATGATTTCAGCTACAATGGTTTCTTTGAGATGTTTCTTTGAACAACATTTAACCAAACTATACTCATGGTTTATTTTCCAAATGAATTTTTTGAATCTAATAGTCTTATGGCTAGAGGGTTCCTTTATTTTTAACCGATTTTTAGAATCATCCATATGATCTCCAATTGTGGTATGTTTCTTTGAAAAAAAATATGTAACCTTATTTGGCTAACCAATTATATTTACTTTCATTATTATTTTAAGGGGCTTGTAATGAAATGGATTTCTTTTTTGCAACAAAGTATTTTAATTTTCAATGGACAAAGGCTTGATTGTGATCAATGACCTAAATAAATTAGAGAAACTCTAGTGATGACATGGAAAAAATCTAGATTAAAATGGCTTTGATAATATCCTAGCCAAAGGTCGGAATCAAAAAACAAGATCTAATACCAAATGTGACGAACCAAGTTGTTTCATACACAAAATACGCCAAAATATTTGGAATAAAATAAAGAAATTCATTTAGAATAAAAATTTTATAGATAAAAAAACAATATATTGAGTATGATATGATTACAAAGGATGACCCTATATATATAGCTAAGTTGAAGTGCATTTGCACTAAGCGTGATGTCCTTTCATTAAGGTGTCTCTTCATTACAATGTGTTTTTACATTAGTATTTATTTATTTATTTATACTAATGTTTATTATAGTGTATTAAAAAGAAGCATAGTAATTAGACTTAGACTAAAAAAATGTAAAGGAAGAAAATGAGTCATTATTGTGGGAAATTGAGTCATATGGAGAAGCTTGTTGGTGGAATACCAAATACGTGCTTGATATTTTTTTGGATTTTTTTCAAGCTAACATTCATATGAATAAGAGAGTGAATATCATATAACTTGGTGATTTAATAAGTAGGTGGTTTAGGTTTAAGTTGTGGTTTGTTTTTTAATTTAAAAAAAATTAATAACTAAAGGATGTTTTTTTATAAAAGGGTATTAATGTTGATGTGAATAAGGGACTTGATAGTATATCAAGTATCCTTTTAATAAAGTTGGTGTTTTAGGATTGTGAATATATATATGTTTACAACGCTCTCGTGATAGTGAAACACATATATCATCTTCAATATTACGAAGTCCTATTGAATGAATTTACTTATCAAAACTATCATTTTGAATTCTTTAAGAAAAAATTGTTGTTTTTGGAAGGATTCCATACATGTTGTTTGAGCATGTACCATCAATTTAATCCAAAATATGGAGTGCACTCAACAACAAGATATCCTATATTACATGTTTTCCTCCCACTATTCCATGGAGAACCACTTAGTCTTTTCATGGCATTCCCTTAAGGGGTGGTATCGTTGGAAAGTGTTCCTCAAAGACCATAGGCAAACAACATACAATTTGGTACTCGATGTGTAAGTATTGGACGTATTTTTTTTCTTCACATTAGCTTTTCGAATCTTCAAAAATATTCAAAATTCTATTTATATTTTCATTGGTATTTATATTTCAATAGATATTTAAAAAATATGTTTTAGAATATTGAAACAAGTGGGAAACAATAGTAATGTTAGAAATAGTAGCTACCTATATAAGATGTCAAGACATATTTGTAGCATTGTTGATATCTTCAACTTGTCATTTACAAGAAAATACATAGAATTTAGAGATGGAAAGTATGATAGGGGACATAAAGTAAACACCATTTTCAGAATGTTCAAATACGATTATGGAAAAAGTCCATTTATGAAATCTACTCATCTAAGAATTTGTTTATATGTAAATAATAAGGATATCTTTTCCCAAAAGATGATTGTGAACAAGCACAAAAGTTTCTTAATTTTCTATTAACAAAAACACAACATGATTTCTTCTTTTTAGTTTTATTGAAGGATGGTCGTGATTATATAGAAGTGTAAATATATATCCATGTAGGATTGGTTTTGTTGAATTTTACCATACACAATCATATGGTGTGAAAATTCAATATATGTAGAATTGATTTAGTATTGCACTAGATATTTGGAATTTTTATAACTCCTATATAGCTAGCACTAAAAACAAAATCTTTCACAAGCTTCACATTTTCACTAGAAATATTACACTCACGCATCTCCTATATACACAACTTTTTTCAGCACTATTTAAGAATGAATGACTTATGATCTTTTTTTCTTGTAGTATTGGAAAATGGAGTATGATAATTAGTCAATTATTTACTTCTTTATTTTTATTTTTATTTTTATTGATATTTGAAAATGAAATTTTTATTGAAATTTTCATCAAATTTATCAAATAAGATCAACAAATTGAAAAAAACCTATAATTAATAAATTTAGAATATATTGTTTCATTAAAAAAAATCAAACAATTAATTAAACTTATCATTGTTTTATTAGAAAAAAAAAGGGTTTACTATCCATTAATTAATTAATGTGTTAATGTGCTCAAAGGAGAACATATACTTAGCTTGTAAATATGAATAGATGTTACTAGATTTTGTATCCATTTCTATTGTAAATAATTAGTTTTTTCCATATTTATTATAGTCAATTGAAAGTTGATTTTACATGTTATATAAGGTGGAAGATGAAATTAAATTTTCAAACCCGTCACAATAATGATACGAACAACCAAAAAAAATGAAAAGTTGATTTTACATGTTATATAAGGTGGAGGATGAAACTAAATTTTCAAACCCCTCACAATAATTGATACGAACAAGTAAGAAAAAATGAGAAGACCTAAAGAGAAATGAGAAGACCTAAAGAGGGATTATTTGTAGAAAAATGTATCAAGATTTATGATTTTAGGTAATAATTTATACTATATTATAGTTTATAAGGATATGATGAATTTAAAAATGATAATAATAAATGATAGATTTTTAAATAGATTTTTTTTATGTAAAATTATATTTAAAAAAATGTTATTATTTTGAATATGTATATATATTATAATTATATATATATAAATAAAATATTATTTC
>JZKD02S2035569.1:298370-308487 GCA_000966675.3 Picea glauca | reverse complement strand
AGTCCATCGCCTTTTGGGAATTGAAATCAATGATTTCATCCAGCTTCAAATTTGCAGGTGCTGGTTGATCCTTTTTCCCAAACATGGTCATCAGATACTCGAAAAAAACTTCGTCACAGGGAAGCGTGAGTCCCATCTGGTGATCAAACCCAAACTCTTCTTCGGCCTTCACTAACAATGCCCGAAACAGATAATGATTGAAATAAGTGGCAGGAATGACATATCTACTTCGTTCCCTTCCAACATACACTGCACAATGTCCCTTGGGAACATCTAAAGGCAGAGCACAGCATGATCTTCCCATGGCCTCATCTTCCATGGCGAAGTACCGTGTCTTCTTTGCAGAAAGGGCATATCCAGTCGCCTTATAGCTCTTTGAAAGCTTGCAAAACGCCCTGATTATGTGCTTCAAAAGAAGAACTTGAGGATTCCTCAATCTTCTTGCCATTGCCGTTGATTAGATGAGATCGGGGAAAAGAAAAAAAACTTTCAAGCTATTGCTTAAAACTGATTTCAAGACTTGATGTCAAAAGAAAGCATTGGCTTTGTATATGTAACAATTGAAAGTGAGGATCCACCAAACGGAAGCAAAGGTCTGATGTGATGAGATAGTAATGTTGTCTGACAATTGGGTCCACTGTGTTCTTATATACTATATACAAGATGCCTCCAATCCGGAATTTTAAGCCGACCTGCTCTGGAAGCGACTGAAGATGCCTCTAATACGGAATTTTAAGCCCACCTGCTGTGGAAGCGACTAAGCAGCACGAGCGTGGCCCCACCAAATGTAGGGATGCCTGTAGACCAATATTAATGCGTTGTTGTTTGAAGAACCCATCTCTTTCCTATCACCGAAAAACTGTCAGATGATATTATTGACTTCTGGAAACTAATCATTTCACACGGATAATACAGACCTCTGACGACTTTTAAGGAGTAGTGCGGACGGATAATGTAGGATATATAGGCGAGATGCCGGCAATGGAATTGAATTTGGAACAGAACAAGGAATGTTGAGAGTTTTAACTAGTCGTGATGAATATGTTTACCTGATCACTCCCTTTTCTGTCTACCTGATCCTTCCACCAATCTCGCGACTCTCGTGGCATACCAGATCCTTCCAACCAATCTGGCGGTATGGGTGTAGTTTTATGACAACATTTCAACGATATATGACGTGAAAGAATGCCTTTATGTTTTGGAAACTTTCTTAAATGATGTGAAAGAATGCCTTTCTGAAAGCTGTACTTCACTAGAATAATTTTGACTATTACTTCTACTACTACTACCCTATCCTTCTGGCCAATTCCACTTTGAAAGAGTGTCAAACAACTATATTATATAATAACAATAGTTAAACCTTCATCATGAGCAACGGACAAATAGAAAATGGCAATCATCATTTTTGCATATCCATTTCGCAACATATTTTTACATATTCCTAACATATGAAGTAAATATTTCATTTATACAAGGATCAAATAAAGTATATTAATCACAATTTCAAAATATAAAAAACATTTTCTATATTTATATTAAATATTTGTTATAATATTGATTTTTTTTTATCTATTCAAATCATCATGGATTAGAAAACTTTTGTTAATACTTAAAAAAATTATAAAAAAATCTAAATAGTATTATCATTATACATAATTATAAATATATAATTCATTTTACAACATATTTATGTTAAAAAATTACATATAATTATATATAATGATTTTTATAACATATTTATATATAATTCATTTTACAACATATTTATGTTAAAAAATTACATATAATTATATATAATGATTTTTATAACATATTTATATTAAAATGTTTTATGTATATAAAAAGATAACTCATTTTATAAGCATAATTATATTAAGATATTATTAAAAATATTAAATAGGAAAAATTCTATGTTATATAAGCTTACTAGTTTATTTTAGGAGCATTTTAACGGATTTACTCTTAACATATAAGGTTACTAGTTTAGGAATATTTTCACAAGTTTACCTTTGATATTTAGTTTATTTAAATATTTTCACAACTTTAAATATTTTTTTAATGGTTATTAATTATAAATATATGTTTTAATTTTTTTTATATTTATTTAATGATTATTAACTATAAATATTTATATTAATTTTTTTTTAATATTTATTTAATAATTATTCATTATAAATATTACAATATCTATATTTAAATCTAATAACTTTTAAATTATAAAATTTAATTCAATAAGTTTTAATTATAATTAGTTGATTCTAGTAGTATTTTATTTTACTTTTTAATAATTTAATAAAGAATTCACATTTTTTTTTATGTGAAGCCCAATCTTTAAGAGGAGAAAGAAATAATAAACAACAAAAAATAATTGATTAATATCCAAAAATTGTAGGTTACACTAATTTTTTAGAATTAATTATGATACTTGTTAAGTTTTAGTATTACTTAAATCAATTTAACATAAATTAATTCAATTAATAAGTAATGATGATAACCACAATGTGGTTACATTCCACTTAAATGAACATTCACATATATTTAATCTTTACAAAGAAAAACTGATTTTTTTATTATAAAATTATGTTGTTTTTAAGATCAAATAACTTGGTAAGAAAATCACCAAGTTCAATATGGATTTTCATGGGTTAGCCCATTGTACATAAAATAATATTGAATATTCATGTAGGATGGGCATTCCACAATAAAATGTTTTTACACTTCTACTTTATTAGAAGTATAAATTTTACAATTTGTTTCCTCATAAGTGTTTTTTTATAACTTTTATTAATAAAAGTTGTGTACAAATAAATCAAAACTTCTAATTTTAACAATATTTTTTTTTTCTTGAAGCTAGCAATGATAAACACATAATTTTGATATAATAAATCATTTTTTTCTTATTCTCAAGCTCATTGTAATACCATAATTAATTTATTTTTTTTAATATATATATATATATGTTATAAACATAATTACATTAACAAACATCATACATAACTTGAGTTTTTCTAATATTTATTTAATCAAATTTACTATAATCATTAACATCTCCGCATTTAAATCTAAAAATTATTAAATTATAACATCTTAATTTGATAGGTCTTAATCACAAATTTTAAATTAATCAATATTTTGTTGTTGAGAACAGTTGTAACATGGTAAGATTTTGTTTTTAGGAAAAAATGGCTAATTACACACCCTAATTATCCCAATAATTCTATATTATTATTTACATAAGAAAAATATAATAAATAACTTTGAAATTAAGTGCAATGCACCATATCCTATTCTTCTTTTAGAATTTGTACCTCCAGCCATCAAAACTAAAGCTATGAACCTGTGCCTAATGTACAAGCATAAAATAAGAACTTTCTTTCATTACCTCAAAAATCAATAAAATTTATGTTGATAACTTGACCTTCTTCTTTTCAATAATACTAAATTTTAGAAACTAAAATCTATGTTGATACCTTGACCTTCTTCTTTAAAATTAAACTAAATTTTAGAAACTAGAATTTATGTTGATACTTTGACTTTCTTCTTTAGAAAGTTGATTTGACATGTTATATAAGAAAGAGAATGAAATTAAATTTAGATGGAACTAAATTTAGATGGATTTCTGGTGGTAATATACACTGGTTTTGATTATTGTGTAGCTTCATTGATTGAACCAACTTCTTGTTTATATATGTTTTTTTATTTATATATATTTTAATGTTTTTTATTATTTTATTATTTCATAAATTTATTATTATTATTTTAATGTGTTATGTTACATAAACATCTCTCAAATACTAAATTGTAAATCACCTTTTATTAAATTAATACAAAAATTTCACTAACTATAATATCCCAACTTAAAATGACCGATTCTTTAATAACCATCCTCACATTTCCATGAGTGTTATTTATTTTTCCACTATCATACATAAGTTTTGAGTGTTACAATCATAAATACTATTATATGGGAGGTGTTGAGTATTTATCACTCGTCCAAGCCCATATATTTTTCAAAGTGTTAGTTGATTTTTCCATCCTTATAAATCATATGGAGGATTATATGGGAGGCTTTGGAGGATTATATGGTAGGCGTTGAAGTGTTTATTTGTGTGGAGCACTTTAAATCAATATGTTGGTTTCCTTAATTTACATATTCATATTTTTCAAAGTGTTAGTTGATTTCTCAATTTTATAATTATAACTAAGAAAAAATCATATGGAAGATTATATGGAGGCGTTGAAAGATTATATGGTAGGCGTCGAAGTGTTTATTTGTGTAGAGGACTTTAAATCAATATGTTGATTTCCTTCATTTATATATTTATATTTTTCAAAATGTTAGTTGATTTTTCAATCTTATAACTACAACTAAACAAATGTTGTATTTATTATTGTAAATATCACTTTCTTCTTCATAAATATGAAGAATTATAATAACTACAACTAAACAAGTGTTGTATTTATTATTGTAGGTGTCATTCTCTTCTTTCTAAATACGAAGAATTATAATTTTAAGAAATTTCTTCTTTCTAAATCTGAAGAATTATAATTTTAAGAAAGCTTATATCCATATATGGGGTAGTATGTGGATCACATAGGAAGATTGTTTTATTGCTAATATGGAGATTGTGTTACTGTTCAAGTATGTTAAAAAAAAATCTAAACAACCAAAACCCATTTGAAAATTATCTCATTAATGTAGTAGTTGTTTGTACCCATTTCAAAATTGGGTTTTCGCTATACATTGTCTTTAAAAAAATGTAAACATTGTTTTTAAACTAGTACACTCACTCAAAACCGTGGTTGATGAACTTCTGAAAGGCGTGGACAGAAAATGAAACGCACAGCCAAAAAATGAAACGCACAACAAAATGAGTGTCTACAGCCAGCACAGCCAGCGTGCTAAATCCAAAGTTTAATCATTTAAACGTGGCAATCATATAGTGCTACATTTAATGATTAGGTAAATGTTAAAAGGTAAACAGGTTAACTCGTGCATTCAAAAATACAAAGAAGTTATGAAAAAGAAATCACATTCATTGATTTGGGAAGACGACTAAGAATATGCCAACATCTCCAATTGTAATTGTTAACCATCAAATTAGAATTTTCAATTAAAAAGTGATTAATTATGCTCATTGCCAATAGATGTACACCATTTTCAACCTAAAAATGCAAAAACAAAATTATGTCTAGTGTAAAATGAGATAAACATCAAACTCAATTACAGTTTATGACACAAATGGAACTTATCGAGTCCGATTATATGATTATATGTTATGTTGTACTCAAAGTAGAAAGCGAATATAACTGTCGATTCGTATATCCTGTAAATCTTTAATGTTGTTTACAAATATGTACATTGCAACGAGAGAATCTCTCAACCATTGCCAATATCTGCATTATCCATAACCATAACCATCCTAGCCCAAAATATAAACAGAAGGCCTAGTGGTTACTGTCTAATCCCTTGTGACTGTTTTACTTCAAATTAACTCCTGTCAGTATCGACTTCTGATCAGAATAGGCTCGATTTTTACCGAACTGGTTCTGCTACCATGCAACCTGAAGCTGCACAAACCCGAGAAGACTCAAGCAGATTTCATCTTTTAAGACGGGAAATGTTAAGAGGATAAAACCGCTCAAAGGAGTACACTGGAACGATAAATTGCATAAATCAGTAAACACTAGTATGTGTAGTCCATCGCCTTTTGGGAATTGAAATCAATGATTTCATCCAGCTTCAAATTTGCAGGTGCTGGTTGATCCTTTTTCCCAAACATGGTCATCAGATACTCGAAAAAAACTTCGTCGCAGGGAAGGGTGAGTCCCATCTGGTGATGAAACCCAAACTCTTCTTCGGCCTTCACTAACAATGCCCGGAACAGAGAATGATTGAAATAAGTGGCAGGAATGATATATCTACTTCGTTCGCTTCCAACGTACACTGCACAATGTCCATTGGGGACATCTAAAGGCAGAGCACAGCATGATCTTCCCATGGCGTCATCATCCATGACGAAGTACCGTGTCTTCTTTGCAGAAAGGGCATATCCAGTGGCCTTATAGCTCTTTGAAAACTTGCAAAACGCCCTGATTATCTGCTTCAAAAGAAGAACTTGAGGATTCCTCAATCTTCTTACCATTGCCGTTGATTAGTTGAGATCGGGGAAAAGAAAAAAAAAAACTTTCAAGCTATTGCTTAAAACTGATTTCAAGACTTGATGTTAAAAGAAAGCATCGGCTTTGTATATATAACAATTGAAAGTGAGGATCCACCAAACGGAAGCAAAGGTCTGATGTGATGAGATAGTAATGGTGTATGACAGTTGGGTCCACTGTGTTCTTATTGACTATATGCAAGATGCCTCCAATGCGGAATTTTAAGCCCACCTGCTATGGGAAGCGACTGAAGATGCCTCCAATACGGAATTTTAAGCCCACCTGCTGTGGAAGCGACTAAGCAGCACGAGCGTGGCCCCACCAAATGTAGGGATGCCTGTAGACCAATATTAATGTGTTGTTGTTTCAAGAACCCATCTCTTTCCTATCACCGAAAAACTGTCAGATGATATTATTGACTTCTGGAATCTAATCATTTCACACGGATAATGCAGACCGACTTTTAAGAAGTAGTGCACACAGATAATGTAGGATTGATGATTTGTTTATTCATTTATTTCTAATTCATTGATTTCCAATGGCTGTTGTAATTGTTACTCTTCCTCTGTAAATATCTGTCCAGCAATAGAATTGTATGGATTGAATGTAATCCTGAAAGAAAGTAGACGTTCACGTCTAATTTGACGTGTGTTGTGAATGTTGTTCCATATATGGACTGCCGAAAATCTTTTGCTTTACGCTAGACTCGTAAAACTATACCAACACCCAAATTTCGACTAAATTTTTTGCCTTGTTTTAATTACAAGAAGACGTATGTTGTTTTAATTACAAGAACACGTATGAGCCAGCCGTTGCGAATAATACTCACTGAGCTTGCTGAGCTTGAGTATGATACAGAACGCCTCACTTAGTCTGGCCTATCCGTTTGAGGCAGTCTGGTCACTACCCGTGTGGACTTTCCTGCTCTTTCCGAAAATAAGGGTAAGTATTTGCAGCCTTGCTAGCAAGGTTGTGACAGCCTACCCGTTACAGCTTGTTAAGGAATGGTGAATGGTGGTTGGTTTTGCTTTATTGTAATCAATTGGTGCTGTATACAAAATCATATTTTTTTTTTGGGTTTAAAATTCATTTTTGAATTTAGATGGATTCAGTATTTGGGTGTTTTTATTATATAAAAATAATCACTCAAATTTATTGATCTAACAATCATCTATTGATTTACTTTTCACATGTAACTTCTATATCTTGGGTATAAGCTTTTTGTTTAGAAACTTTAATTTAGTGTCTAAGTAGCATCATACATAATTTAATTTTTTTTAATATTTATTTAATGATTATTATTATTAATTATAAATATTTGTTTTAATAATATTAAAGATTATTAATTATAAATATTTAAATTAATTTTGTTTAATATTTATTAGATTATTATTAATTATAAATATTAAAATGTCTACATTTAAAACTAATAATTCTTAAATTATAGAATTTAATTTAATAAGTTTTAATACAACTAATTTATTTGAGTAGTATTTTTTTTTTTAATTTTTAATGGTTTAGTAAATAATTCGTATCTTTATGACAACTCTATAAGCTCTTTGCTTAGAAAATTTAATTTAATGTCAAAGTAGCATCATAGTTTAATTTTTTCAATAATTATTTAATAATTATTATTAATAATTATAAATATTTGTTTTAATAATATTAAATATTATTAATTTTGTTTAATATTTATTAAATGATTAAAATGTTTACTTTTAAAACTAATAACTCTTAAATTATAAAATTTAATTTAATAAGTTTTAATACAACTAATTTATTTTAGTAATTTTTTTTAATTTTTAATGGTTTAGCAAAGAATTCGTATCTTTATGTGAAGTTTTTTAAGTTTTGAAGTAATTTAGGAAATCAAACAATTTTAAGAGGCTTTTTATATTTGATATTAATTATATTATATTATACATCGATTAACAAATCATAATTTTATTTTAAATAAGGAAAATCCTAATCTCGAGGAAGAGATAATAAATAATAATGTAAATATGCAAAATTGTAAATTATACACTAACTTTTTTAGGACTAATCATGACCCCGAGTTAATCTTTAGTATTACTTAAATCAGTTTAACATAAATTAATTCAATTAATAATTGGTGATAATGACCACAATGCGGTTACATTCCACTAAGACTAACATTCATATATTGAACATTTAAAAAAAAAACCTTTTTTAATAAAATTATCATGTTTTTAAGTTCAAATAATTTGATAATAAGATCACCAAGATCATATGATTTTCATGGGTTAGCACATTACAGATATACTTAGTGTGTCATATATTTAGAAAATGAGATTGAATATTCATGTCGGATGTGCACTCGAAGATAAAATGCTTTTACACTTTTATCTTCTTAGAACTACAAACTTAACAAATTTTTTTCTTATAGGTATTTTAGTTCTTGTCCACCTGCCACTTTATTACAAAGTTGATAGGAGTTTATTCTTATTTTAGCAATCCAAGTTGTCAAAGAAAGTAATTGATCCAGAAGCAAAGAAACTAGTCGAGGTTTGTCTTTGTTCCACATTCTTTAGCTATCAAGGAGAATTTTATGAACAAACAAGTGGCATAGCATTGGGATCTCCACTTTCTCCCATCGTGGCCAATCTTTTGATGGAAAATTTTGAGAAGAAATCCATAGATTCATATCCTCTGAAACCACTAAGATGGAAGCGATTTGTTGATGATACTAATGTACTTTGGCCCCATGGGAAAGAAGCGCTAGAAAAATTCTTCCAGCACCTTAATAATATTTCTAAGGACATTAAATTCACAATGGAACTTGAATAAAATGGTAGCATTCCATTTCTAGGCATACTAATCAACATGAAAGACGATGGGAAACTTGGACATTCGGTCTACAGAAAAAAGACCCACACGGAGAAATATCTTCATGAAATCTCCCACCATCACCCCACCCAAAAGTTAGGAGTTCTTAACACCTTATCCATAAGATCCATAAGAATTTTAGATAAAGAACACCTACAACAAGAGAAAAAACACTTTTACAAAGTCTTCAAGAGCAGAAGTTACAAGGAAAAAGAGATTGAGAATGCAATAAGGAAAGCCCTAGGAAGAGCAAGTAATAGACCTCGGTCCCTAAACAACCAAACCCCTAGTTCAACTTATTTTCTCCCTTACATCCAAGGAGTAATTGATAAGATTGCAAAAGTCCTGAACAAAAAATAGATTAAGACCTCTTTCAAACCACTTGATACCATCAAACAAAAAAATGAGATCAATTAAAGACAAACTTGACCATCACAAATGTAAAGGAGTATACAAAATAGAGTGTTCATGTGGTAAATTCTACATCGGAGAAACATGTCGCTCCTTTCACATTAGGATTAAAGAGCGTGGGGATGGCATTAAGTATGAACGAATTCACACCTCTGCATTAGCCAAGAACTCTCTTACAACAAAACACAATGTGTTCTTAGAAGACACCAGAAGTATAGCAAAGGAATACCACCTCCTTAAAAGACGAATTAGGGAAGCAATGGAAATCATTAAGAATCTCAATAACCTAAGACAACGGTTTGGAAATTAGTGAAAGTTGGATCCCTCTCATTCGTGAAAGAAGAAAAAGATAAGAAATCACAGATTTGCTCTAGTTCCCCTTTTGATTTTTTTCAATTGTTGTCTATGACCCTCCCTATCTAGCTTTAATCTTTCTCTTACTCCTCTCACTTCTTCAACCTTCTAAAAAACCCTTTCAACATCAATTCAGGAACTTTCACTCATTCAGATTCTAATAATAATAACATTAATACATATTTTATTAAAATACTTGACTATTAAATTTACATTTTTTAATAACCTAAACTAATTTAATTAAAAAAACATAAAACTTTAACAAATATTATTATGTTTATTAAAACTATAATTACCTTAAACCCAAAACTCTTTACCTATTTAAATCCGTTCTTTAATATTA
>JZKD02S2035569.1:278135-294963 GCA_000966675.3 Picea glauca | reverse complement strand
AGGGGCTTAAAGAGCCATCGAATCCTCTCCTATCCTTCCTCCACACGACCACAGTTCACTTTTCGGGATTTCGCGGTTCATGAAGTTGCAATGAAACTCCAACCTTTCCTCCTTGGAATCCATAAATCCAAAACTTTGATCTATCTGTTGTTACGAATCGACGATCCAGATCCTCCTATGATTTGATGGTTCAGATCCTTTCAGGATTTAGCGGGTTGGTATTTCACGACCTTTGAACTCTCGTCACGATGTTCTCCAAACCCTGAATTCCGAAATGCCAAAATTTTGGAGCCTTCCAAATCAACAGTTCACGCTCCTCATGATCTGACGACTCAGATCACGCCAGAGTTTTGCATATCGTGAGTTCACTAAACTCTCACCTCTGATTTCCCGTTAGCCGAAATCACGATAGCGCTGGATCGACGATCCAGATCTTTGCTTTATAAATGACTGTGATTATTTCGCAATTTCGCGTATCGCAAGTTCTTGAAACTCTGTTGGTTGACTCCTTCGAGTTGCGAATCGGCGAAGTGATAAACGCTCGCCACGCATTCCTTCCAATGGGTGGTTCATATGATGTCGAATTTTTGCGAGTTGGGAGCTCCAAGTCACGAGCTCCTTCACATGTCGACTTCTGAAATGTTGATGTTTCAGAGCATCCAAATCAGATTGTTCTCTTTCCTCTGGATCTACCGGTCCAGATCTCGTCAGGATTTCGCGTTTCGCGAAGTCGAAGGATGGCGCATCTCTGTCCTCCTGATTCTTGATTTACCGATCGCGTCAAATTGACGGCTCATGATCTTTCTTGATCCAACGGCTCAGATCGAATCGTGATTTCGCAATTCGTGAATTATCACCGCAGTGTGCTCTGACCTTTACTCCCTACTAGTCAGCGAAATGCCGAGATCTCACCATGTGTCCTCCTTGATGGATGATCCCAACAATTTTGGGATTTCCCAACTTCGCAGGTCGTCTTTTCTCCTGTGCGCTCTAGAGGACTAAGCCTCATGCAGTTTCTCTCGGATCCGATGACTATCGGTCCTCTGCGCTAAATCTGACGGTCCAGATTTAATCCCCTGCACTTTGAGAGTTGAATGGTCCTGTCATTATCCTCCATGCAACTTCACTTGATCCAACGGTTGTCGGCTATATGCACTAGATCTGACGGCTGAAAATCTTTTTCTTTTTCTGCCTGCTCCTCGTCCTTTCTGAACTCGATCAATTGCTCAGATCTATTCGCAGGGTTGATCTTACGGTTGTTCTATTTGTCCTTTGCTTCTTTGGCTTGTCCTTTGGCAGTCTTTGCAGAATTATTTCCGTAAGAAAGAATTTCACGAATTCTTTAAAGAACTTACGAATTTTTTGCTCTTCTGCATCTCTGTTTCCTCAATCTTTTACGAATTTCACGATTCTTTGCCTTCTACAACTCTGTTTCCTCAAGCTTTTAGGAATTTCATAATTCTTTACCTTCTATAGCTTTGTTTCCTCAATATCTTGAGCGTATTGCGCTCTACATCCTCGCATTTACTTTCTGCAACGATCTTTTGAGTGGATGGAAGACTACACATTGTTCTCCAAGCTCTGTGAAGAATCTCGCATCATGAGCTCTCGTTGAAAGTTTAAGCTCTTCGCTACTTAGGATCAGGTTTCTCTCCAGTCTGTGTGAAGAGGCTTACGTCTGAAGCTCTGATACCATGATAAAATGAGAAGCAGAGAATACAGAGAAAGAGAAAAGCAGAAAATAGTATTCAGTATATTGAGTATATGAGGAAAAGAGTACAATGAGAAAAGGGAAAAGATCTGAGCTAAATAGGCTCAAGCAAATCAAGAAACGAAAGTACAGCTGTCCAGAACAACTGGCAGTGTACAGTCAGACTATTGACATTACATTATATTTAACAATTTGACATGTGTTATGAATGTTGTTTGATATATGGACTGCCAACAATCTTTTGCTTTACGCTAGACTCATAAAACTATACCAACACCCAAATTTCTACTAAATTTTTTGCCTTGTTTTAATTATAAGAGCACGTACATATATGAGCTATCCATTACGAATAATACTCACTAAGCTTGAGTATGATACATAACGCCTCACTTAATCTAGCCTATGCGTTTTAGGCAGTTTGGTCACTACTCGTGTGGACTTACCTTCTCTTTCTGAAACTAAGAGTAAGTATTTCCGGTCGTTGCTAGCAAGATTGTGACAGCCTACTCATTACAACTTGTTAAGGAATGGTGGTTTGTTTTTTCATGCTGCAATCAATTGAAATTAATTGAAGTTGTATGTTCAAGACCTATTCTTCAAGGAAACAATTCATCTTAATCTAGTGACATAAATCTGCACAAAATCACTATTTTTTGTTATTTAAAATCCATTTTTGAATGTAGAAATGGAATCAACATGCTGAAAAATTCTTGATGCATTCTGATTATACAAAAATAATCACTCAAATATTCTAACAATTAATTGGAGGAAATTTCAGACAATCATTAGTTTAGACTAAGCATCTATTCATTTGCCTTTATGGCATTGATTCATCGGCCTTTGTACTAGTTTTTTTTAGTAGTAAGGGGCTTTGTACTTATCCCCTTGGATTTCAATTCAATGGCCTTTGTACTTATCCCCTTAGCTTTCAATTCAATGGGATTTCATGGGGCATTGTAAGGAAAATGATACGAGACAATGGAGATAATGTAACACACTCTTAGTTAACGAGATCAGGTGGCAGAAGAGGCCCATAATAGGCAGGTAATAAAACAAGGCAATGAACAACTAAAAGAAGGAAGGGATAACCTTGTCTTGTCTTGTAAGGTCTCGTCCCATCCTCACTACCCTTTCCAAAGGATAGGACCATGGTCCACTACCTACCCCTCCCCTAACGCAAGGGTTCCTGTCTATAGGCGAGATGGCAGCAATGGAATTGAATTTGGAATAGACCAAGGAAAGTTGAGACTTTTAACTAGTCATAGGGAATATGTCCTTCATGGTTATCACTCCTTTTTTTGTTTACCAGATCCATCCAACCAATCTCGCGACTCTCGTGGCATACTAGATCCTTCCAGCCAATCTCGCGGTATGGGTGTAGTTTTATGGCAACATTTCAACTATATATATCCTTTATGTTTTGGAAACTTTCTTAAATGAAGTGAAAGAATGCCTTGAAAGCTCTTTTTCATTGGAATAATTTTGACTAATATTTCTACTACCCTATTCAAACATTCTGGTCAATTCCACTTTGAAAGAGTGTCAAACAATAATACTATATAGAACATGTGTTTCTTCCTAAGAGGTCACATGTTCAAATCTATAGGGGTAGGGTATGTATAACTCCATAATCGTTGGGTTGAGGGAGTCTCATACACCAATTTGGTGTTTGGCTTGGCAGTAACCTTAAAAATAGATTATTATTATTATTATAACAATAGTAAAACCTTCATCATGAACACAAATTGTCTCAACATGAAGTAGATATTCCATTTATGCAACTTACAAATAGAAAATGGAAATCATCATTTTTGCATATTCATTACCTAACAGATGAAGATAATATTTCATTTAGTTTCAATTAGAGAAGGATCAAATAAAGTATATCAATCACAATTTCAAAATATAAAAAATATTTTCTCTATAGTGTTATACTTGTATTAAATCATAATATCAAAATATTTGTCACAATATTGATTTTCTTATCTATTTAAATCATCAAGACGATGATTGAATTGGAAAACTTCTCTTAATACTTTTAAAATAAAAAAAACGAAATGATAAAAAAATCTAAATAATTTCTTAATTGGTATAGTTAATCATTATCATTATACATAATTATAAATATATAATTCATTTTACAACATATTTATGTTAATAAATTACATATATAATTACATATAATGATTTTTATAACATATTTACATTAAAATGTTTTATGTATATAAAAATATAACTCATTTAATCAGCATAATTATATTAAGATATTATTACAAATATTAAATATGAAAAATTCTATGTTATATAAGGTTACTAGTTTAGTTTAGGAGAATTTTCATGGATTTACCTTTAACATATAAGGTTACTAGTTTAGGAACATTTTCACATTTTCTCTCCCTGCGCATCAGTGGCGTCCTCTTGGTCTCAATCCACCCCCTGCGAACTAGTAACGTCCACTCCACCTCGCTCTGCTCTGGCTTCTCTGTCTCCATCCATTGCACCTTGTATCTCTCCACAGACTCCACTCATTCCCTCCACCACCTCCCTTTCCCCCCCACCATGCCACGGGAGCACAGAAAGCCCAAGATGGGCACTCGTAAAAGTAGTTCCCTCTCTCAGGTTAACATGCTCACCCCCTCAAAAAGATCGTTCATCGCTCACTTCGCCCATCCCCCCCATTCAACCCAGAGCACTCAGTCAACACTACTTCAGTCTCTCAAGGTTTGCAAGGTCAAAATGGAGACACCCTCTTCCATGATGCAGTTTCCCCCGTCTCCACCTTCAGCTCTGTTTTATAGTCCAAGCATTGTTAAAGAGGAGGCAACACCCTTGGGTGAGCGTATCCCTCTGGTCACCAACCTCTTATCCCCCCCATTAATCAAGCCGGTTGAACCTTACTACGATGACAGAACTTGCCAAGTGGAGGAGGAGATTCCTCCAAGCTGGCAGCTGGAAAATATGGTAGATACAGAGAAGGAAATCATTGCAGGTGGTGACGACGAGACTGGCAAGGAGGAAGAGGCCCTGCCTCAACACTTTTCCGACCATTTCGTAGAAGATCACCTTGAGCTCCTCTTCGAGATTAGGCAGAGGCAAGACAACCAGATGCATTATTAAGGCGTTATCAGTCAAAGGATGGAGATTATGTTTGAGGCACTCACAGATGCTCGACTTGCAGACAACGATTCACCCCAGCCTATACCATTCATGGACAACCAAGTCCATCCATGGACTAAAGCAGTTCACCCCAGGTAACAACTTTTTGTTTATTTCAGTTGCAGCGTCGGTGGTCTAATTTACCACGACAACAAGCTAGATGATTCAATAAGTTTTTCTTATTATGTCTTTATATTTTTATCAGTTGTGGTGGCTCTGTACATGGCCAGCCTTAGAATAGGAAGGCAGAACTTGGTTCTTGCAAACTCTTGCAATTTTTTGTATAATTTTTACAGTTCCAATGAAGTTAGAACTCAACAGGCTATGGTAGTGCTGGAACCGTATGAATCCACCTATTCTGGTTTCCCTTCAGTGTCAAAATAGGTGGCTACCAGGTGTATAGCAAACAGATGATAAAATATAAGGTTTCGCTTTCTATTTACAAAAAAAACATCTTAACTTTATATGTCTCAATCACAATTTCAATTTTTAAAATGACCAATATTTTTGGTTTTAGGAAAAAGGGTCCTATTACACACCCTAATTACCTTAGTAATTCTATATGGTTATTTACATAAGCAAAATACAATAAATAACCTTGAAATTAAGTGCAACTCACCATATCCTATTCTCCTTTTAGAATTTACACCATCAAAACTAAGGCTATGATCATGTGCCTAATGTACAAGCATAAGCTAATTGGTATGAAGAATAAGAACTTCCTATCACTACTTCAAAAATAAATAAAATTTATGTTGATAAATTAACCTTCTTCTTTAAAATGAAATTAAAATCTATGTTGATACCTTGAATTTCTTTAAAATTAAACTAAATTTTAAAAACTAAAATTAAAATTTATGTTGATATCTGGACCTTCTTCTTTAGAAAGTTGGTTTGACATGTTATATAAGGAAGATATTGAAACTAAATTTTTCCATCTCCACAATGCTCTCTTAACAAGAGGTTATGGATTTGATAGGTCCAGGAGTTAACTTGTTGTTTATATGTATTTTTTATTTATATATATTTTAATTTTTTTATTATTTTATTTTTAATTTAATATTAATTTTTTATTTTATAAATTTTTTATTATTATTTTAATGTGTTATGTTATATGAACATCTTTATCATAACACATTTCCCCACAATAATTAATAAATTAATTAATAAAATAATTTAGTAGAAAAATTTAAGTAACTATTCTTTAATAACCATCTACACATTTTCATGAGTATTATATAAGAATATTTCTCTTTCCCACTATCATACATAGGATTATATGAGAGTTTTGAGTGTTAAATCATAAATACGATTATATAGGAGGTGTTGAATGTTTATCATCCTCCAAGCCCATATATTTTTCAAAGTGTTGGTTGACTTTTCCACCCGTACAAATCATACGGAGGATTATATGGAGTGTTTATTTGTGATGGAGGAATTTAAATCTATATGTTGATTTCCCTAATATATATATTTTCCAAAGCATTAGTTGATTTCTTAAGTTTATAACTACAACTATATAAGTGTTGTATTTATTTCAATATTATTGTAGGTGTCACTCGCTTATGTTGTAAATAAGTGTTGTATTTATTTCAATATTATTGTGTCACTCGCTTATATCCATATATGGCGTATTATGATATCACATATGAAGATTGTCTTACTGCTCATATGGAGATTGTGTTACTGTTCAAGTATGTTAAAAAACATCGAAACAACCAAAAACCATTTCAATCAACCAAAAACCATTTCAAAATTATATGAAGATTGTGTTACTGTTCAAGTATGTTAAAAAACATCTAAACAACCAAAACCCATTTCAAAATTATGTCATTAATGTAGTAGTTGTTTGTACCCATTTCAAAATTCGCCCAAAGGTTTTATTAACGCATCTCATTGTTGTAGTTGTTGTTTGTGTTTGTAGTTGTTGTCTGTGTTTAAAAAATAAGGATATTTTGCTTTTCGCTATGCATTGTCTTTTAAAAAAATGAAAAGGAATTTCTGTGGTTAGAGTAAATGAGATAAACATCAAATTCAATTACGGTTTATGACACAAATGGAACTTATAGAGTCCGATTATATGTTATGATGTACTCAAAGAAGAAAAAGAATATAGCTGTCGATTCGTATATCCTGTAAATCTTTAATGTTGTTTACAAATATGTACATTGCAACGACAGAATCTCTCAACCATTGCCAATATATGAATTATCCATAACCATCCTAGCCCAAAATATAAACAGAAGGCCTAGTGGTTACTGTCTAATCCCTTGTGACTGTTTTACTTCAAATTMACTYCTGTCAGTATCGACTTTTGGTCAGAATAGGTTCGATTTTTACCGAACTGGTTCTGCTACCATGAAACCTGAAGCTGCACAAACCCGAGAAGATTCAAGATATTTCACCTTTTAAGATGGAAAATGTTAAGAGGATACGGCCTCTTAAACGAGTGCACTGCAACGATAAATTGCATAAATCAGTAAACACTAGTATGTGCAGTACATCGCCTTTTGGGAATTGAAATCAATGATTTCATCCAGCTTCAAATTTGCAGGTGCTGGTTGATCTTTTTTGCCAAACATGGTTATGAGATACTCGAAAAAAACTTCGTCACAGGGAAGGGTGAGTCCCATCTGGTGATCAAACCCAAACTCTTCTTCGGCCTTCACTAACAATGCCCGGAACAGAGAATGATTCAAATAAGTGGCAGGAATGATATATCTACTTCGTTCCCTTCCAACGTACACTGCACAATATCCTTTGGGAACATCTAAAGGCAGAGCACAGCATGATCTTCCCATGGCCTCATCATCCATGACGAAGTACCGTGTCTTCTTTGCAGAAAGGGCATATCCAGTCGCCTTATAGCTCTTTGCAAACTTGCAAAACGCCCTGATTATCTGCTTCAAAAGAAGAACATGAGGATTCCTGAATCTTCTTGCCATTGCCGTTGATTAGATGAGTTCGGGGAAAAGAAAAAAAACTTTCAAGCTATTGCTTAAAACTAATTTCAAAACTTATGTCAAAAGAAAGCATCGGCTTTGTGTATGTAACAATTGAAAGTGAGGATCCACCAAACAGAAGCAAAGGTCTGATGTGATGAGATAATAATGGTGTATGACAATTGGGTCCACTGTGTTCTTATAGACTGTATACAAGATGCCTCCAATGCGGAATTTCAAGCCCATCTGCTATGAGAAGCGACCGAAGATGCCTCCAATACGGAATTTCAAGCCCACCTGCTGTGGAAGCGATTAGGCAGCACGAGCGTGGCCCCACCAAATTTAGGGATGCCTGTAGACCAATATTAATGCGTTGTTGTTTCAAGAACCCTTCTCTTTCTTATCACCGATAAAATGTCAGATGATATTATTGACTTCTAGAATCTAATCATTTCACACGGATAATGCAGACCGACTTTTAAGGAGTAGTGCAGACGGATAATATAGGATTGATGAATTGTTTATTCATTTATTTCGAATGGCCGTTCTAATTGTTACGCTTCCTCTGTAAATATCTGTCCAGCAATAGAATTGTATGGATTGAATGCAATCCTGAAAGAAAGTAGACGTTCACGTCTAATTTGACCTATGTTGTTCGATATATGGACTGCCGACAATCTTTGCTTTATGATACAGAACGCCATACTTAGTCTGGCCTATCCGTTTGAGGCAGTCTGGTCACTACCCGTGTGGACTTTCCTGCTCTTTCCGAAACTAAGGGTAAGTATTTCTAGCCGTTTCCAGCAAGGTCAAAAGCAACGTGGTGACAGCCTACCCGTTACAGCTTGTTAAGGAATGGTGGTTGGTTTTGCCGCGCTGTAATCAATTGAAGCTGTCCGTCCAAGGCCCCGCCTTCTAAGGGATCAATTCGTCGTGTTATCACTTTATGATTTCCTTGGCTGCGAAAGGAAAACCATAAAGGTAACCATTTCAAACCATATCCGACCTATACAACCAGAGAGGGTTCTCTCAATGGTAAAAGATTGATAAAGTCAAAAGACTCAGCCATAAGCACAGAAGTCAGGTACAACCAGAGAGGGCTCTCTCAATGGTAAAAGATTGATAAAGTCAAACGGCTCAGCCATAAGCACAGAAGTCAGGTTCTGCAATAGGACAGGTTTGTTTCTTTCTTGTTTTAAAGGAACAGGTTTGTTTCTTTCTTGTTTTAAAGGAATTGGTAAGACAAGCAAGAGAAGGAAATCATTGGGCAATGTACTCAAAGCATGGACTTTTTAAAATATGACTTTAAAAAGTATGAGTGAATACTTGGTGGTGTACTCTGATAATGCAAAGGTAAAGTAAGTATTGTTTTTCAGCAAATGAAGAGTATTTTGGATAGCAGAAGAAAAGAGAAAAGGACAGCCCGTTAAGCTAAAAAAACCTAACAAAGGGTGAGTTCTTAATTTAACTTTAGAAAAAAACAGAAAGGGTATAGATCACCCATGGACACACCACCAAATACATATGAATTTTGAACATGAAATCCTTAACACATAAACACGTATTTACTGTATGAATGGAGCGTATTTACTGTATGAATAGAACATCAAATCTAAATATTGAAAAGAACAAATAATAATGAAAACAAATATTAACCAAATACATATGAATTCTGAACATGAAATCCTTAACACATAAACACGTATTTACTGTATGAATGAAGCGTATTTACTGTATGAATAGAGCATCAAAAGTAGATGAATACGCTTACCTAAATACTGGAAAGAACAAATAATAATGAAAACAAGTATTAACAGGAAAAACACACAGAGAACAATACTATGATGAATCTTTGTCTCCAAAAGAACAGTACTCTATATTAATTCATAAAAAAAAATGTTCAGAGAAATCCATACACAGTACAATAGCTTGACCAGCTGAAGGTCCAACCCCTTCATTGTCTTTTTTTTATTAGTTTATATAGAAATATTACCTACTAAGCTCAAAGATTCGAGCCTTCTAACTCCTTTCCCAAAATAGTAAACAGTTACAAAGGATAGAATTAGTTTAACAACTTTGCCGATTTCTAGGATTTAATATGGAACAACTGCCAATTGTCTCGAATCACTGAAGTTACTGGAGGATTTGTTGGCTGCAAATAATTGCAAAGGACCTCAAAACTGCCACTTGGAGGTATGCTCAACCTGACTAAACTGGAGGAACTGTTAATACTCGACCTCAATCTCAAATTTGGACTTGTCATTTAACTGCCTCTGGCACGGCCCTCTGTTCTTCTCAGATGCTGCCAATTCAAACTTTATATGCTCGATATGCTTATCCCTTAATTTCCTACCATTGTTGTCAAACGATTATACAACAGCTCTGCATATTTACAGATTTGCCTTGCTTCGATCCCTTTTTGGATTTTCTGAAATCTTTTAATTTCATGCAAACGGAAACAAAATCAAGGGATGGCTACGATGCTGTGAAATTTGCATAGCGACAGGGACTCTACCGATGCTACCGACGCCCTAACTTCCTCTGACACTTGGAATTTTGCTAGAAAGTGAACATTTTCTCCAACCGCGTAATGCTTCCTCGTGGCGTTCTTCCCCTGCCAAATAATGCATTTGGCGCAGCAATACACCAACAATGCCCATAAACTCGGGACTTTCAATACATTGGCACGATAACTTGGGATTTCATTGATTTTTATAACACTCTTCATTGGCACCTTCATGGCAACCGGACACATTCAATATTTTGGATTGACTATGGGAAATGCGCTAGCACTTGATGTCCGAATCCACCAGGGCGTAGGCATTTATCATTGACACCTAGGTGCTTGAGCTTCCAACACCTGGTTTGAGCTTTTAACCCTTGGACGATCTGTGCATTCTTTTCTTGATGATAACCTTGTTGTTTGGACAACACTTCATGTCGACGGGTGGATTCCTCCTCGAACGGCTGATGTGAATACGTGATCAACCAAAAACATTGTGCCTTTAGCATTTGACTTCCATCTGCAGAATAAACTCATCACCGAGGAGTGCGAATTGGTGCTTGAATTCGAGTACGGACTCAGTTTTCATTCGATGGGATATATCCCACATTGGCGAGAGGAGTAGTCAACTGTTTATATATGCCAACATTTGAATACAGGTTTGAAGTGTAGTGCATCTAGACACGCTCTTTTTGGCTCCTTCAGGCCCGATAAATTTTTATTTCGATCAAATCGCCTACAAAATGACTGAATTTGCTAGTGCAAATTTTCTGTGTTAATACAACGAATTCGACTATATAAACCTATATAAAATCACTATTATTTGTTGTTTAAAATTTATTTTTTAGAATTTTTTAGAAATGAATTGAGTCATTTTTTTATTTATTTTTTAGTATTTTCATTGTATAGAAATAATTATTTAATTTTACTAATCTACAATATCATCTTGAAAAAAATCATTTCATAGAATATTTAAACTACTACATCAATTCAGTAACCTTTATATATATATTTTTAAAAGTAATGTAATTTTTTTTTTTTTTAAGTAATGGGCTTTGTACTTATCCCCTTGGCTTTCAATTCAATGGGCTTTCATGGGGCATTGTAAGGACAATGATACGAGCCAATGGAGATAATTTAACACACTCTTAGCTAACGAGATCAGGGCAGAAGAGACCCATAATAGGCAGGTAATAAAACAAGACAAGGAACAACTAAAACAAGGAAGGGATAACTTGTCATGTCTTGTAAGGTCTCGTCCCGCCCTCACTCCCCTTTCCAGAGGATTGGACAGTTGTCCATTACCTACCCCTCCCCTAACGCAAGGGTTCCGGTCTATAGGCGAGATGCCGGCAATGGAATTGAATTTGTAACAGACCAAGGAAAGTTGGGACTTTTAAGTAGTCGTGGTGAATATGTCCTTCATGGTTATAACTCCTTTTTCTGTTTACCAGATCCTTCCAATCAATCTCGCGGCATGGGTGTAGTTTTATGACAACATTTTAACGATATATATCCTTTATGTTTCGAAAACTTTCTTAAATGACGTGAAACAATGCCTTTGTTAAAGTTGTTCTTCACAAAAATAATTTTGATCCAAACATTTTGGCCAATTCCACTTTCAAAGAGTGTCAAACAACTATTCCATATAACAATAGTTAAAGCTTCATCATGAGCACAAATTATCTCAGAGATAAAGTCAATATTCCATTTATGCAATGTACACATTGAACATGGCAAACATCATTTTTGCAAATCCATTCCATAACATGTGAAGTCAATATTTCATTTAGACAAGGAAGGAACAAACATAACATATGAATCATTTTAATGTGTGTTGGGTATATATAGTGAAATTGAGAATTGGAAAATTCTCAAAACATTTATGGTAGAATTTTTTTTTCATATTTATGAGACTTATAGAGTTGAAGATGAAAAACAATTTATTTTATAATGTAGTGCTTATACTCATATTAAATCACAATTTCAAAATATCTTTCAAATATTTTTAATGTTTTTCAAATACACAAATAAAATTATAAAAAAATCCAAGTCATTTCTTACACATCAAATTTGATTTAATTAACAATTAACAATTATCATTATATATAATTATAAATATATAATTTATTTTATAACATTATTTATATTAAAAATTTACATTTATCTATCATAAATATATAATTTATTTTATAACATAATTTATATTAAAAATTTACATTTATATATTATAAATATATAATTTATTTTATAATATTATTTATATTAAAAATTTACATTTATTTATATATAATGATTTTTATAACATATTTATATTAAATTTATATAATAATAATAATCTATTTTTAATGTGGATCAAGAGACCAATCTATATAGAAAGATAATTCATTTTATATGATTTTTATAACATATTTATATTAAATTTATTTATCTCTTTCTATATATAATTCATTTTAGGAAGATATAAGGTTAATAGTTTAGGAGCATTTATTCATAGATTTATCTTTGACATGTAACTTTAAGATTTCTACTTTGAAATTTTAGTTTAGATTTACCTATGACATGTAACTTCTGAATTTTGGTTATAAAATTTCTACTTTGAAATTTTAGTTTAGATTTAGCTTTGACATGTAACTTCTGGATTTTGGATATAAGATCTCTACTTAAAAAATTTAGTTTAATGTCAACTAATTTTTTTAAATATTTTTTTAATGATTATTAATTATAAATATTTGTTTTAATAATATTAAATATTAATGATTATAAATATTTATATTAATTCTGTTTAATATTTATTAAATGATTATTAATTATAAATATTCAAATGTTTATGTTTAGAACCAAAAATTCTTAAATTGATTGTTTAGATTTATGTGGTGAGAGTTATTATTAGAAGTATTGGGATAAACCACATTGTTCTCTATTGTTTCTCGATGTTTGCTAAACAAGTAATAGACCTCAATCCCTAAACAACCAAACCCATAGTTCGATTGCTTTTTTCCCTTACATCTAAGGAGTAACTGGTAAGTTGCGAAAGTCCTGATCAAAAAAGAGATTAAGACCTCTTTCAAACCACTTGATACCATCAAACAAAAAAATGAGATCAATTAAAGACAAACTTGATCATCACAAATGTAAAGGAGTATACAAAATAGAGTGTTCATGTGGTAAATGCTACATCAGAGAAACAGGTATCTCCTTTCACATTAGAATTAAAGAGCATGGGGCTGACATTAAGAATGAAAGAGCTCACACCTCAACATTAGTCGATCACTCTTTTACAACAAAACATCATGTGCGCTTAGAAGACACGAGAATTATAGCAAAGGAAGACCACATCCTTAAAATATGAATTAGGGAAGCAATTGAAATCATTAAGAATCCCAATAAAGTAAACAGAGACAATAGCTTGGAAATTAGTGAAAGTTGGATCCCTGTCATTCGTGAAACAAGAAAAAGGTAAGAAATCATAGGTTGCTTTGGTTAACCTTTTGATTTATGTTTGATTGTTGTATATGACCCTGTGTATCTAGCTCTAGTCTTTCCTTTACTCCCCTCACTTTTTCAACCTTCTAAAAATATCCTTTCAACATAAATTCAAGACATAGATGATTTTAGGGGCGAAATTTTGCTCATGGGCGAAATTAAGGGGCCTCTAATTTTTTATTGGGTGAATTTTTTGTATTAGAGTGATTTTTTTAAACTTATTTCATTAGCCCGTAATTTATTTTAGGGTAAAAATCATGTACAAGGTTAGCCCATGTTTTTAGGAGGGATAGAGGAAAACAAATTAGATTTAGCCCCTGAAATTTGGAGGAACAAGATTCCATTAGCCAAATTTCTAGAAATATGGGAATTTATGATAGCTTCTTCGCCCTGCCATTTGGTAAAATCAGGGTTTATGGTTTAATTTCACCCAAATTTTGTGGTAAGGGAAGTGGGCACTCAGCACTGGGTAGCTACAACCTACAATCTTCCCTTTGCTCGATTTCAATCTTCCCTTTGCCCGATTTGCAAAGAACATGGAGATTTTTGGCCATCCCACATGGTATAAATTATATGGGATCTGAAATGAATTCCCAAGTTTACATCTTCGTTCTTATTTGAATTTCCCCTTTGGGGTTTGACGGAATGGAGGTTTACAAATTACGGTTTTACTCTTCTTCTGTTACCTCTTATTTCCCCTTTGGGCCTTGAGGTTTACGGGTTTAGTATTTTACTCTTGGACTTTCTTCTGGTTGGTAACGGGTTACTCCCAGGTTCGGCCCAGGCACCAGTTGGCAGTGACCATATTTTGTTAGTCCAAGACCCCGCTCGCAGAGGAGGACCCCACTCCTGGCTTCGTGCTAAGGCTCAACCACAGTGGAAATTTGCAAACTCACATATCTGATTGCAAACTCACATATCTGATTGGTGTAGCGGCGGCTTTAGAGAGGTGCTTACTAATTTTGTATTTTCTTAAAGCCTTCCTTTATATGTTCTACTACTGATATTTATGTCAAAATTGTGAAGAAACTCAGGGTTTATATCCTTCTTATTGTTCTGGTACCTAGAGTTTCCATTGACTAATATGAATAACTGTGTGATAGATTCTCTTTACCTTATGATCAGTGATTTTCACGTTTCTATGTGTATCTCAAATCATTTTTGGCTTTTACACAGCAATGACTTCAACGTTTAGAGTCTCTTCTCTATCATATATCGTATACCAATGTAACAATCCCATTTCAATATTTAAATGGTTGCTAGCAACAACCCTCTCACTACTCTATAAAAAAAAACAACCTTCTCACTACTATTTGCAAGGTCTGACTTTGATTCACATTCTGATTCCATCTCATATGTTTTAACTGCTTCTCCTTCTTGCAATCTGTCACTGTGGTCTTATTGTCCAAGTTTCTCACAGAGTGCTCTTCTTAGTTTCCTATAGTAAAAGTTGCTCTCTTGTAAAAATATGTCATCGTCCTTGTAGTTGAATTCATAATGTGAATAAACATGGAATAATGACTCAGTTATCAGAGGGTCTGAACCACAAACACCGAGGAGGCTTCATACCTACTCAAAATTAATTTCAGGGCAATTACATCCCATTTTCATTCGCTTAAAGCCTTCCTTTATCTGTTCTACTATTGATATTTATGTCAAATTTGTGAAGAAACTCGGGGTTTATATCCTTCTTGTTGTTCTAGTACCTAGAGTTTCCATTGACTAATATGAATAACTGTTTGATAGATTCTCTTTATCTTATGATCAGTGATTTGCGCACTGCCATGTGTATNCTGAAATTTGGAGGAACAAGCTTCCATTAGCCAAATTTCTAGAAATATGGGAATTTATGATAGCTTCTTCACCCTACCATTTGGTAAAATCGGGGTTTATGGTTTAATTTCGCCCCAATTTTGTGGTATGGGCAGTGGGCACTCAACACTGGGTAGCTATAGCCTACAATCTTCCCTTTGCCTGATTTCAATCTTCCCTTTGCTCGATTTCCAAAGAACATGGAGATTTTTGGCCCTCCCACATGGTATAAATTATATGGGATCTAAAATGCATTCCCCAGTTTACATCTTCGTTCTTATTTGAATTTCCCCTTTGGGGTTTGACGGAACAGAGGTTTACAAATTACGGTTTTACTCTTCTTCTGTTACCTCTTATTTCCCCTTTGGGCCTTGAGGTTTAGGGGTTTAGTATTTTACTCTTGGAATTTCTTCTGTTTGGTAACGGGATACTCCCAGGTTCGGCCCAGGAACCAGTTGGCAGTGACTATATTTTGTTAGTCCAAGACCCCGCTCGCAGAGGAGGATCCAGCTCGTAGAGGAGGACCCCACTCGCGGCTCCACGCTAAGGCTCAACCATAGTGGCAATTTGCAAACTCACATATCTGATTGCAAACTCACATATTTGATTGGTGTAGCGACGACTTCAAAGAGGTGCTTACTAATTTTGTGTTTTCTTAAAGCCTTCCTTTATATGTTCTACTGCTGATATTTATGTCAAAGTTGTGAAGAAACTCAGGGTTTATATCCTTCTTATTGTTCTGGTACCTAGAGTTTCCATTGACTAATATGAATAACTGTGTGATAGATTCTCTTTAGATTATGATCAGTGATTCTCGTGTTGCCATGTGTATCTCAAATCATTTTTGTCTTTTACACAACAATGACTTCAAGGTTTAGAGTCTCTTCTCTATCATATATCGTATACCAATGTAACAATCCCATTTCAATATTTAAATGGTTGCTAGCAACAACCCTCTCACTACTCTGTAAAAAAAAACAACCTTCTCACTACTATTTGCAAGGTCTGACTTTGATTCACATTTTGATTCCATATCAGATGTTTTAACTGCTTCTCCTTCTTGCAATCTGTCATTGTGGTCTTATTGTTCAAGTTTCTCACAAAGTGCTCTTCTTAGTTTCCTATAGTAAAAGTTGCTCTCTTGTAAAAATATGTCACCGTCCTTGTAGTTGAAGTCATAATGTGAATAAACATGGAACACTAACTTAGTTATTAGAG